>WUAM01000083.1:1185346-1200723 GCA_024336885.1 Actenoides hombroni
AATTCCCCCCTTCTTGATTTTCCACCCATCCTGGGAACACAATTGAGATACTCCAGCTGAGGTCTGTAAAAGTAATTTAGCCAGTAGCAAATCTGGATCCAATGAAGTTGTACTTTTTATAAAGAAGTACAACAGAAGCCAGATATTCTCCCAGAGCATCTGGCAAAATGCTGCTGACAGCTTTGCTTATTCTCGAAATGGACTGGTTTAAAAAATTGTTTCACTCTAATGGAGCTTTGCTGATGTGAATATACATTTCTTCTATTAGTCTCTTTAATGACACACTTTCAAAATTTCAGTCAATGTTTAAATCTGACATATTCTCTTCCAAAAAGAAAGTTTAGTCTCCTACGTGAAATGAAAATAGAAAACTTGACACCAAATTAACTTACCACTTTCTTACAAAAGCATTATATTTGTGGGAAATCTTGAAATTCTAAGAGTAACTGTAATTATTCTGAGAAAAAAAAAAATCATGAAAATTTCATTAAAGAATTCTTTTTACTTGTTAGATTCCAGATATGTACTACAAGTAGTTCCTCAAAAAACAAAAGGTCCAAAAATTCAAGCAACATCAACCCCAAATCTAAACATCTACAAATTACTTTGTAACTTATGTGAGATACATCTCTAGAATAATTTATTCTACCTTACAGAGAAATTCTTCAGACAACCTGAATTTAGGATATCAGATGTGGGCATGCTCCATTAAAGTTATTATGCTAAGAAAAAGCTTGAGTCTCCAATATTCACACTGGCTAATGACATTGCTAAATAAATTGCCTTTATTTGATCTTCCATTTCCCTTTCAGGCATATCACCTGAAAGTCTAGCCTTTATGTCTATTTTTGTGTATAATTACAATTGAGGTTAAGCCAAGTTTACTTCCAATGTGAGGATAGGATCATTACTGGAGAGAAGAGTGAGAAGACAATCTGAAACTGTTTTTAGCCCAAGGGCGATGCTTGTGAAACTCTATCATAGAACACTCCAGAAGCAGTAAGTTTCAGCTTCAGATTAATTTAGGTGTTCATAATGTCAGTGTCAAGATGTAATCTGGTGTCTAAGCTTCCAGTATAGTTATTGGTGTTCTCAGGTGGATTTCAGTTACCTGGGTCCCTGCTGCTGATTAGGTTTAGGGGGTATGAGACGTCTGTGTAGGGTTTATGGGTGTGGCATGGAAGATAGGAGAGATCTATAGCTTTCCAGAGCCGCAAGTGAAGGATAGAAAAAATACGAGCATGGGATCCCCCTCCTAGCAAATATAGTCAATGGAGTCTAGAGAGCTTGCTATCACTGCTTCATAGCAGACACACAAATTGTATTAGCTGAACTGTTCTGTAGGATCCATGGACTGTACTGATGAGAAATTAATTCAGTAAAATGGGAGATGAGACAGGCAACTCACAGTAGAAACTTAGGTCTTGTTCAGCTGCCTAAAAATAGGCATCTACTGCCATTTGAAATCCAGAAGGTTTCCTATAGGGGGTGGAATTATCTGAGATAGTGTGTAATGTCTGAAATAGCACTAAGTGCCTCTGGTTATATAACCAGTTTGATTTTATGAAGTCCAGTATGAGAACTTACATACAAACACTTAAAATTTGGACTTTGAATCTGAATCCCTACCACTCCCACAACTGCAGGCGTCCTTGGAGAACATGGTAAATTGAAGGTCTGACAGTATACCTTTTTCCCCCATTGATGTGGACATTTTCTGTCTTTCCTTAGGATGTTGCACCTAGGGCTGTATCTATTTCAAGATATTAGATATTTTCCTAGTCAACATAGAATTGACATAGCACAGTTTATTGCATGTAATTGCAATTGTACTTTATTTGCAATCTGTACATAGATTCATTGCTGGAGAGAAGATTCAAGGCAAATAAGATGAGGTGACTAAGAGAGGAGATAAGTTATGCAAGGCTCTCTCCCTCTTGTTGAATGAGGAGAAAGATATAGACAACAGTTACAGGTGCAATAAGCTGATTAATGTACACAACTCATATTTTCTTGGCCTTTCTGAAATCAGTCCATCTTTAGTCAAATAATAAACAGTATTGTGACAAAGGTAATTCCCTATCCAACTGCTTTCCTGTGCCAAACTTCTCTTCACATTTTCATATTCTGCTCTTTTATTGCATTCAGAAGAAACTACCTGGGGTTTTTTTCAGTTTTTCTTTTCTTTCAGGGTCTTCCCAGTCATGTGAAGATCATCTAAGACTTTCAGTGTTGTCTCTTGTTACCACTTCTGATCAATCATGACACTACAATCTTGTCACGCTTTCAGCAAGCATGTCTGTGAAAATTACTGAAATGCCCTCCCAGTCTGTAATAGTCTTCTTGGACTGATACTTAAAATTCTTTGCCACCATGCCTGAAAATCCTGGCAAGTGTTCAACTGCTAATATGTAGAGGTAACTGTGTATCATGCTTTGTTTCATGCTACACCTCTATTTGTCAGACTGTTGTCTCATGCAAAAGTACAAGCACATTCTTCTTCGTACACAATTTCTAAATACAATGGCAACCTGCTTCACACTCAGGGGTCCCAAATGTTATAGCAGTAGAAGTAATAAAGAAATTAATTTACATGCTAAGTGAAGAACTGTCAAACTTTGTTTGAAGATATGCCAAAGAGAGGATCATTTTTTTACCTTTTAAAAGTCTGTCTTGAAACATATTAATACCCATCTAAATCCTCACTGTGGATCTCTTCAGCTTCAGATTCTTAAGTAGGAAGCAGTTGTTGAATCTCTTAAACTAGGGGAGCATTTTTTTCTAGAAACCAGGAGGAAAGAGAGATTCACACTGTTTATGTTCAGTACCTTGATAACGAGACCACTTGTGAGTACATACATATCGGTAGCAATGACCATCACCATCTAAACACACTTGAAATACCTTGTTAGAGAATCCCATTATATTCTCAGATAAGATTGCATGTATTTTCATAAAGATGTAGAGAAACTGTTTCCATAATCCCTACAATTTTTATTTATGTATTTCAGCTGTGATTTAAAAACCTGTGTTCATGTGAATCCAGTCTTTTGACCCTTTGGATTCTTACCAACGTTCTTACTTTTCCCAGCTTATTTATAGTAATAAATGATACTTCGCAAGTCTTTCTCCTGGCCTTTTGTGACTGATAGGACTGTGTTGCTCCTAGACATGAAGTTCAGTCAGTGTGTAAGTTCTTTCAGAGGAAATGTTCTGAAACATGAAATCTAAATTAACTCATAAGAAACTAACACACACACATGAAAAAACCCAAACATAATAATAATAATAAAAAATAAAAATAAAAAAAAATGAAGTAGATCACTAGAATGAACCTCGGCAACTAATACCAATGTGTGTGTATGTATGTGTTTGCTGAAATGTTTGATAGAGATTCACAGGAAATTATTGCTTGTGAATTTTGCAACAAAACTGAATCTCTGAGAGTACTAAACCAAATGGCTTTATGTTTAAGAACATCCACTTTAAACTTATAAATATTTTAGCAAGATGAACAGAATTGCTTTAATTTTCAACAAGTATTATTGTTAAAATTATTGTTAAACCAAAATTATTTCAGTTTCATTTTTCACAGAATCACAGAATGGTTGGGGTTGGAAGGGACCTCTGTGGATCATCAAGTCCAACTCTCCTGCCAGAGCAGGCTAACACAGCAGGTTGCACAGGAACATGTCCAGGTGGGCTTTGAAAGTCTCCAGAGAAGGAGATTCCACAACCTCTCTAGGCAGCCTGTCCCAGAGCTCTGTCACCTTCACAGGAAAGATGTTTCTCCTTATGTTTACGTGGAACTTCCTGTGTTTCAGTTTGTGCCCATTCCCCTTGTCCTATCACTCGGCACCACTGAAAAGAAACTGCCCCATCCTCTTAATGCTTGTCCTTTAGATGTTTATAAGCATTGATAAGATCCTCTCTCGGTCTTCTCCAGGCTAAACAACCCCAGGTCTCTCAGGCTTTTTGTGTAAGAGAGATGTTCCAGTACCCTAATCATCTTTGTTGCCCTCCATTGAACTCACTCCAGTAGCTCTCTGTCTCTCTTGAACTAGGGAGCCCAGAACTGGAGACAATACTCCAGATGTAGTCTCACTAGGGCAAAGTAGAGTGCAGGAGAACCTCCCTCAACCTGCTGGTCACACTCTTCTTTATGCACCCTGGGATACCATTGGCTTTCTTGGCTACAAGAGCATACTGCTGGCTCATGGTTACCTTGTTGTCAGTGAGGCCTCTCTGGTCCTTCTCGATGAAGCTGCTTTCCAGCAGGTCAACCCCTAACCTGTACTGGTTCACAGTTATTCTTCCCCAGGTGCAGGACCCTACGTTTGCCCTTCAGTAGGTTCTCTTCCACACAACTCTCCAGTCTGTCCAGGTCTCACTGAATGGTAGTACAACCTTCTGGTGTATCAGCCACTCCCCCCAGTTTTGCATCTTCAGCAAACTTGCTGAGGGTACACTCCATCTCTTCATCCAGGTTGTTGATGAATATGTTGAACAACACTGGACCCAATACTGACCCCTGGTCTAAGTTTCCTGGAGAAGGAAGTGACAGATCACTCCCTCCTTGCACCATCATACTTTTCTTTCTGTCTCCTGTGTGGAGGTGGGAGATGGTATCTCAGTTTCTTACAATTGTGGCAGATCAATGTGGGGTTTCATTAGGAGCCATTTCTGTTTTATCAAGATGTCTCAAAAAGTAAACATATTTTTAATAGACTATATCTCAGTGATTGTATTTTCTATTGTTTTGTAAGATAAAGTGCTAATGCACTTGTTTAGATAATGATAGTAAATAGAAACATGTTTTATCATTAAGTTATTCCAGATACCATCTGTGTCTCCTTGATGGATATTTCAGAACTTTTCTCATATACAATATTGATGGTTTTTTCCCAAATAAAAGCTGCAATAATTGATTATTAAGGGTACTTCTAATTGTGTTTCTTCATTTTCTGCTCTCCTCTTCTTTAATTTTGTTTGCATGCTGCAATGAGAATAGGTGATGAGGTGTCCTGTATCTCCTTTGCAAAGCTTTCTTTTTCTATGCAGAATTGTTTTTTTCAGGGCAAAATGTGTGCTCTAGCTGTAAGCCTTTTCCTCTTCTGATATTCATAGCTTTCAAGGGCCTGTGGGTAATTATTTCAGCTGCAGTATTGGAAGTGATACTTGTTTGATGCAAAATTGATCCTCCCCTTCCTTCTGAAAAAAACTCATCGTTTCAGATATTAATGTGCTAAGAAATTTAAATGGTCTTTATTAGAAATTATAGAGATGAGAATGGCAATAGCCATGCATCCTAACAATTCTGATCTCAGTATATTGGTAAGAGAAGACTTTCAGAAATGAATCTGTGAGCTGCATGTGAGAATGTAGGTGTTATAATTTGGAAATAGCTTAAGATTCTGGAGTGATGACAGGAGTTGTCTGTTTCTAACTACAAGTTTTACTACCAAGTTGTGAAGCACAAAAAGAAGACCACGAAGAGACTGACTTATTCTTTTAGTAAAATATTGATTCATACTTGTACAGTGTTTTGAAAGTAAAATAATTCTATTAGACTAACTGCTGCTCGTGTGGAGAAAAGATCTATCTTTCTGCCTGCAAACACTTTTATCCATTTGGCTCAGGGGATTTCATAGGCTGCATCTCCCTTGGTTTGGAGATGATATGTGCAACACCAGGGCCTTTTGGAGGTGGCTTTCCCCATTCCTTTCTCATCCAAATCTGTTATCTGTGTTGAGCTAATCATGGCATCTACCTCTTCAATACATCTCCATAAACATGCATGTGGGAAACTCAAAAGGGAGATAGTCTTTATCTCTAAATATAATGTCAAGAACACCTAGACCTGAATAGTTACTGAGCTGAGATGCAGTACAAGGAACTGCAAACCACAACACCCATATTATTTTTTTCCAGTCATAATCGCTTTATAACAAATATTATCTCAGTCTACATAACTTGACTTCATTACGTCTAGACCACTTTATCCACAACAGCACTGTGTTAGAAAATGTGAATCACCCTGTAAGTGCTACGTTTTATTCTCACTAGCATATAACAAACAGTTTTATTCAGGGCAAATGGCACTGTTTAAAAGAAAAGGCACTGAGAGGATTATGAGGGTGTTCAACAACTAAATCCTGAGCAAAACTAAAGAGAATGTCTATTGTCAGGGGTCACTGGTAAAGCTGCAGTATAATTAAAGTTCTGGGGTATTTTTTCAAAGGGCTTGATTCTGCATTTCATAACACTATTTTAATGCCAAGGTACTTGTTTTTAATCCAGTGAAGATACACCAATGTAATGAAGAATGATTTCCAATATTATTAATTTCTCTTATCTATTCCTGTTTGCCATCTAGGAAGATTAAGAAACAAAATGATAATTAATTTATAATAAAGTTGATCCAGTATACAAAGATTTACCTACAATATAGTTTGTTATGTATTTTGAAAATATTTTTTAAGCCATTATTAAGAACTTTAATTTGTATGTAAAAAAGACCATTACTTGTGAAATCCTGCCCCCTGACAGTAAAA
The DNA here is from genome assembly GCA_024336885.1 of Actenoides hombroni. Classification (NCBI taxonomy): domain Eukaryota; kingdom Metazoa; phylum Chordata; class Aves; order Coraciiformes; family Alcedinidae; genus Actenoides; species Actenoides hombroni. The sequence goes on from WUAM01000083.1 coordinate 1,191,901, forward strand.
TTGTCATCTGCAGAGGCATACTTTCTGGCATTATCTTAAAATAGTTATGCTTCATTATTTAAACAGATGGAAAATCTTGAATCAAAAAAGACCTACAGTAAACCCTTCACCTGTAGGGAAATCACACTAAGGCCATATTCTTCTTCTCTCAGAACAGAATAAGTCATACATACTTCAAGAATGTTTGAAGCTGACTTAATATTTTGTGCTTAGATTCCACTTCAGGATGATGATGGACACAGGATAACACGTTTGTCCACAGCATGGTCGTCTCCCAACCAGACAGATGCTGTAGACCTTGCACCAAAAACCTCATCTAGCAATGAGTGGAGTTTTCATTGTTCTCAACATCTTTTAAAACAGATTGGGTGCAGAAAATACTGGATGTAGTGTGAGAGAGCCTGTTTATGAAATATATCTAACCAGATGTTTCCATTTTAAGTTCACTCTTTGGATGAAATTCAGACACATGTCCAGGCATCTAGGTAAATATCCAAACCAAATAAACTATGTTCTCCATATTACTGTTAATAACAGAATGCTATACTTACATGACAGCATGTTGAATATGCTTTGCTTTGTAAAATGGTAAATATTAATATTTGCCATTACACAGAGACCAGAACGGTTCCAATGATTTGCTCACAGAACTGTCATTTTTCATTCATAAACACAGCCTGATGTGTTTATGAATGAAACATATAAACTGGGTCCATCTGCTTTTATACATGGAAGGACAAGTTTACCTGTGTAATTTAACACTTGATTTTCTTCAAAAATGTAAGAATTATCCTATTCTTTTTCAATCCAAATCACAGAATCATAGAATTTCCTAGATTGGAAAAGACTTTTAAGATCATCTATGCCACAGTCCTTTATTTTGTGAATGCAAAATCAATGTGTTCTGTGGACAGCATACCTAAAGTAGGCTCAAAAAAATTCAGGACTTTTTATTCAAATTCCAAACTTCACAGTCTAAATACACTAATAATTTTCAGTAATCAATAGAGACACACATGCAAGTATGCAGTGTCACTTATCTGAGGTCTATTTGAGTCAATAAGAAAAAAAGGAGGCAGGAATTAACGCAAAAAGAGAGGGGAAATAATTCATATTCATCTATTGTAAGCAATTTTTTCATCACTTCCTGACTCCTCAGCTTTCTGAATTTATGAGTGAAGCAGGACTGAGGAGTGTCACTCAAAAAGACCTGGTTTATCTGATCTCAAATTAGAGGATCCTATTTATGATCTTAGCTGTTTTATTCCTGTAGTCTATGTACATTTTGCAAGGCTTCTACCTTAAACATCTGAGGCAAATAATTGTGTTTTAGGGGGAATGGGAAAGAAGGGTGTCAAATATAACCTTTGTTAATGATTTAGTTTATTGCCAATAATTTTGTGTTGATGTTGCCTTTTCCTTATCTAGTTTTCACACATTTCTGTCATTGATATTCCCACATCGTTCTCAGCTGTTTTCCTTTTATTTATTGTTTAAGAAGCTTTCCAATGTCTGATTTCCTTAATCATCATTCCAGTATTTCCTGAACCATGGGGGTCAGAAGATATATTCTGTCTCTTGCATTTTTCTTGTTGATTTGATTCTTACATTATTTTTCATGTTGTGCATAGACAGGTTGGTACTCTAGAATTTTGTCATCCTTAAAATTTATCTTCGTTGTAGTACTGTCAAGTACTCCATGCCTCTGACACTAGTTATCAGTGGTGTAGAACAGAATGGCAGTACCATATAAAGAAATGAGAGGTGAGATTCTGCATAAAAAATAAAACTTTTACATGAGAAAAAAAAGAAATAGAAGGTGTGTGGAGGTACATCTTCAGCTGCTTAATATAAATTGAATGTAGAAGAACCAGATGAGTTTACACTTGCTGAACTTGAGTTCTACATACACTGTACCAAGGATGGAAGCTAGTCAGATGCTAAAGTCAGTGTGATCCCCCCCATGGTTCCAAAATAATGTGTGTTGGAGAAGAGACACATAAGTTGTGAATCTGCACCATCGTTCTGATTGGGAATTGCAGTTTCTGTCTGGGGGGTGCTGTTGGTGCCATTTCTCTAGAAATAAAAAGAATAGGGAAATCAGAAAAAGCTACTCTAGTTTCACATCTGTCATCCAAGGGTGGGATTTAAAGCTGATCAGCCAGGCTCTAACTACATATAAAAGTTCCATGATTACTATGATCAGAATCTCAACAATATGAAAATACATCCTGAGGTTTTTATTTCCAAGAGGAATATATTTTTATTTGCTTCCTGAGTTGTTTCAAGTCAAACCCTTAGAGCTGCATACCACAGGCTGTCATCTGTGTTCACTTTCCTTTAGAGTCTGCTGGTCATGATGCATTTGTTTTCTACCTCATTATTCTCGTTTGAGAGCAGCATCAAATATTTTCAAGACAAAACAGTCTATTTAAAAGGATGTTAACTCCACACTAGTATGAAAACACAGGACAGTTTTGAAACAGAAATTCTCAAAAAAATGTATTTTAAATTTGTCCCTAATCATCAGCCTGATATTTTGACCAGGCTGATCAAAATATATCCTCTGAATCAAAAATAAAAATAATGACTGTACTTCTTAAAATAGCTTTGTGACATGTCAAATGTTTTGACCATGTGATAATGAACAGTAAAACTGGGGAATAAACCATAACCTATTAGATGGCCAAATCTTCATGTTACTGAGTACTTTTAGACTACTTCTTAATGATGTATTTAACCTCTAGACTAAACACAGTTTTATTCCTTTTAATCACCACACATTGCCTGGCACTGATTGTCAGTATAAAGATATGTCAGGCCTCAGGCCATCCTTGCATGTCTGTTGCCATGAATTCTGCTGAAGACATCAGTCATGAAACATTAACTTCTTAAGACAAAAATCAAACTTCACAGACATCACAGCAGATGTGCGAACAAAGGAAATCAACAGTTGGGTTTGTTAAGTGAAACCCATATGAATACATACAAAGCATTGACTTGCTTTTTTTTTTAATTTTACTTTATTTTCTTATCCCTCTCTTATCTTCAAAATCCCATTCTTCTTCTCATGTGGGTATGATCCTTAGCAATTCTACATACTCAAAGCATTTTCAGGTGTAAGGGGAAAAACTATTTTTCAGTGGAAGAAGTCATGTAATTGCCTATCACCATAAAATGAGATACATTGTATGCCATTAATTCAGATCAAAGAGATACTGCAGAACACCTCTTGTTTCCAATGAGACCCTTTAGGTACACATAGTGAATTTCTAGTACCTGGAGATTCTTCTTTCTCAGGTTATCCACTGCAAGTTACATGAGTTTCCCTTCATATCCATGTGGAAAGTGTGGAAAGTTCTTTACTATAGCTGCTGTCCTGCTCATACACAGGAGAAGTTCTCCCTGCCTTTCCAGCTTCCAGACACTAATAATACCTGTGTTAGTATGCACTGTCACCATATGCAATCTGTCTAAATCTTGGCCTGGATTAAACAAGTAAGGAATAGATTGATGACTATTCTACTACCATATTGATTTCAACTGAAGTTTGTTAAGCGTGCTACAATTCAGTATCAGGCATGAAGAGTACCTCTGAAATATACCTTCAGTGTTGGTATACTTATCTTTTTACAGGAGCTGTATAATAAAAATAAATTTCAAACATATTTCAGCTCACGTAAATGTCAGCTTTATACCTAATGGTTTGGATGTTCACCTGGAGTTTACCAGTATTAAAATTACTTTGGGAGTCTTCTGCTGCCTGGGGATGTTAAGAGGTTCCCAGCACAGCTGTTTTCAATGCTGGAAGGAAGATTATTTCTGCCATTTCAGTGGCATGACAATAATAAAAAAGACAAATGGTTTTAACAAAAAAAGTGAGTGTCATGCATATTTTGACATCTCTAATAAATACCCATTTGAATTAAATTCTGGCAGAGAACAGATTCCTGTTTCATTTAATGTGACTATGGGAAAAGAAACATCATAGGCAGGATGGAAACAATGGGTTAAAGAAGCAATATTTGAACATCTGGAGGGGAATACTTTTTTATTTGCAGGTCAAACTCTGTGTGTGTTTTGGAATAGACTTTGAAAGTATGGATGTTAATTTAGCACAGATGTTATCTGTCTATTTTTTAAAGTGTTTATATTTACAAACATATAGTGCCAGAAAAGCAGATTTAAAGTCAGGTCTGATGGACAAATAGAAGAGATGATGATCAGAAATGTTTGGAATACTGGAATGTCCTGAATCTACATGACTTGCAGTTTTCTCCACTTTCATGTACTAGTTCCACATGTAGCTACTTGTTGCATTTGTTTTTTCTAGCACACGCTATGGGCTTAGCAGGATGTTTGAATTGCAAAGCTCCAAAGGAAATAAATCTGGAAAAATCTTAATGAAAAAAATGATAATAATATGGGTGGAATTCGGGGTTTTTGATCTTTTATTTTACATATGGAGTAGGACTACTAAAGTCAAGTCAGATATCACAGAATCACAGAATGTTAGGGGTTGGAAGGGACCTCAGAAAATCATCCAGTTCAACCACCCTTCCAGAGCAGGACAAAACTAGGGCAGATCACTCAGAAATGCATCCAGACAGGTCTTGAAAGGCTCCAGAGAAGGACACTCCACAATCTCTCCAGGAAGTCTGTTCCAGTGCTTTGTAAACCTTACATTAAACAAGTTCTTCCTCATGTTGTGGTAGAATTTCCTGTACTCAAGCTTGAATCCACTGCCTCTCATCCTACCACAAGGCACAAGTGAAAAGAGGTTGTCCCTGACTTCTTGACACCCAGCCCTCATGTATTTATAGACATTAATTAGATCCTCTGTCAGTCTTTCCTCGTAAGGCAGGTGTTCCAGCCCCTTAATCATCCTCGTAGCCCCCCATTGGACTCTCTCAAGTAGCTCTGTCCCTCTTGAACTGGGGAGCCCAGAACTGAACTAAATACTCCAGGTGAGGTCTCACTAAGGCAGAGTAGAGGGGGAGGAGAACCATCCTCGATCTGCTGGACACACTCTTCTTAATGCACTCCAGGATACCATTGGCCTTATTGGTCACAAGGACACATTTTTGTCCCATGGATAGCTTCTTGTCTATCAGATCTCCAAGGTCCATTACCAAGGAGCTACTCTCTAGCAGATCACTTCTTAACCTGTATTGGTGCATTTTATTGTTCCTTCTCAGGTGCAGGACTCTGCACTTGCTCTTGTTGAACCTCAGTAGGTTCTTCTTTGCCCAGGCTCAGAGGTGACTCATCAATGCATAAATCTGATCAAGGAGAATAAAGACATAGTTTCAGTGGTGCCCTGTAAAATGTCAAGACACAATGGGTACAAATTTAGATACAGGAATACAATGTAAACATTAGAATCTTTCTTTATATTGGAGGTTAGTCAGACACTGGAACTGTTTGCCCAGAGAGGTTGCTCAGTGTCCAGCTTTGGCGCTAGTCAAAACATGACTGGACACTGCCTTAGGCAACCTGATTCAGTTTAATCTACTATGAGTCCAAAAGATTTGGACTAGATGATCTGCAACAGGATATTCCAATCTCAGTTGGTCTGTGATTTTGTGTGACATTGTGATATAATACCTTTATATATGGCAGCTTTTTCCCATTCAACCGAAAGTGATACTGGGTTCTTTAACTAAATGAAACATGAAATAATGACCGACTCAAAGGCTTAGGGAGCTCCCATAGAATAAAAATATTCCAAATTATATTTCAAATTCAGAAGTGCTAAATAGCTGGTGATTATTTAATTGTCATGGATGTTTCTGAAAAATTGTCTTTGTTGATCTAGATCTGAAGATTATGCTATAGTGAATAACATTTTGGGGAATAACTATGCCTTATTTTTTCTATCATGTATATTACTCAAGAAAATTGCTATTTGCATGATCATTTTGTTACTTTATAAAAAATATTATTGCTTTTCTGTTTGTTTACTTAGTTTTTCTTTTGACTTCCAAATTTAACTTTGTTTACTGATAGTATTTTGTAAAGTGGTCGCTAATTACTGCAGAATTAAGTAGTTACTAAGCATCTCTTGAAATGTTAAAAATAACAGAAAAGTCACAGGAAAGTGAATAGACTTAAATGCACAGCTGAAACTGTGGGACAAAGATGCAGATATTCGATATGAAACTTTCCTCTTTCTCCTCAGCTTTTCACATTTTATGAAACATTAACACTTTTATTGAAGTTTTTATATAAATGGAAAATGGATTCCTAGGGAACTTTGATTTCATAAATGTCTTTGCAGGACTGAGTTTGACTCGGTCAAACTTTCCCTACATATTAATGCTGTTAGAGTCCTATATAGACATCTTCAAAGAAATTAAAATGCTTCTCACTTCAAAATGTGTCTACATTTTAGGGACTGAAGGCATCCCAACAATAACAGATTTTGTCTAGGCAGTATAAAGTAAACCAAAACAGTAACTCAAAATTTGGACTGTGATTAAATTCCTTGTTCTTCTTTTTAAGGGAAAAAATCTTTACCACATAATTAAACTAGTAACAATTTTTCCGTGGAAGACAGGCACTCACATCTCAGATTCATCAGTCTTCAAGGTTTATGAAAGCTGACAGCTCAGGAAAACTAAGGTCAGGATTAGTTTTCCTTCATGTACTAGGAAAGAGGCAATCTTTCCAGCAAACTCAGCAGTACTGAGAGATTATTGATAGTTTTTTTCCGTTTTTTTCCTCTTTCTTTGGTGTTCACAGTAAACTAGGTTATTTTGCCTCCTCTCTATAAGTCAGGGTCTGCTGATACAAAAGCACAGTTATACAGGTCTGCTTGCATTGTTCATGGCAACTTTCTGTTGTACATGTGTGGTGAGTTGTGATGGTACAATTCTCCCCTACTCATGGGCTACTCAGTACAGGATGTGACTCCGCTCCTTGGGTCACACAACAATCCACTGGAAAAGTCAAATGTGAATTCTGAAAGGTAGTGTACTAGACCATTAAGGCACCTCCTTAGTGTACCTTTTCCATTACTGTTATTAGTTTAGTAGTGTTTTCATCACTGTTGATACCAAGGTTTCTTCAAAATCTTTGGTATGCTTCACATAGAATTTAAGAGATTAGCAAAGAATTTTGTAATTGATTCTGTATTTTCAGCAACAAAATATAGAAGAAAACTCCTGACAAAACACCAAAGTTTTCATCATGTAAAGTTATAAAGAAAGCTCTGTATCCATACGTAAGTGTGAACATTCAGATTTTAATGGTTTTGGTAATGGCGAACTTTTTTACTCCACTTAGAGTATGCTTAGCACGGTCTGATCTATGACTTGAGGTGCAGAGAAGGTACTACAACCTGAATAACAAATAATAAAAAAAGGAAGCTAGAAAGGCTGATGGGATATCACTAAGTAAAGAACATGTCATGGATCTTACCAGAGAAGCGTCTTAGGTAAGAATTGTAATCTTAGTTGTATTTTTCTTTAAAGAAATCCATTCTGTCATATAAGTCCAGTCTGATGTGGATATTTTGGGAGGGGTTGTTGTTTTTTGTTGCTTTTTGTTTGTTTGTTTTAGGGTTGGTTTGGTTTGTGGGTTTTTGGTGGTTTTTTGTTGTTTGGTTTTGTTTGGTTTTTTTTTTTGTTTGCTTAGGGTTTTGGTTTTTTATTTTATTTGGTTGGTTGTCTTTTGCTTTTCTGTTTAGTTTTGGTTTTGTTTTTTTTTTTTTAATTTAGGATAATTTTCTTGTTTCTCACCTGGATAAGAATAGGAAAAGAAAGCAATACAAAGATATCATCTGAATTTAAGCAGGAAAAATATTCTTACATATCAGGGAGTTATAGGTCATATACTTTCATGTGTCCAAATGTTAGTCTGTTTTCTCCCAGCTGTATCAGCTGATCTAAGAAAAGACACTGGTTGCCTTACATATAAAGATGCAAAGATCTTACTAACAATGTAACATCAGATGCCTTTAGAAAGATCTTTAGTAAGATCACTGAAACACTATAGGAAAAAACTGCTAACTTAACAGAAACTGTCACAGAGTATCAGACCAGTGACAGGAAAACAGAGTACTAAAATCCTTGGTTAATATCTTGACAGCAAGGCAATTAATCAAACAAGATGGGCAAAGATATGCGACAATGCCCTTTTCAAACAGGATTGTAAATGCAAATACAATTACTGTGTATAATGGTGACAAAAGGTAATTGAAGGTAGCTTTCTGTACATTACCGGTAAATTGTGATCTAAGTGGTTTATGTCTTTCTCCTCAGTTATTTTTACTATTAAAAGATTAATATTTTTTAAAAATATGATTCCAAATATTTATAAGAGAATATACGTATAAAAGAGAGGACAGCTAATGTAGACTTCTTTATGTTACTAAACTAATCAGAGCTAGAGTCCATTATCTGGCCCAATGGCTACATGCATATTGCTGCAATCTCTTTCTCTTCAAAATATGCATCCGAACTGCCTACTGAGACAGGTTCCTGGGTTGTGCTCACTTCTGAGCTATGGCCCGACATTATTTGAGAAGCAGTTTTGTCTGGAAAAACCTTGTGACCAGTTGAGTAATATAACAACACGGACAATCAAGCTCCTGCATGCAAGGCTGAAACATAACATTTTTAGTTTACTATTGTAAACTAACGTGCTGTGTGTGTCTGGCTGGGATGGAGTTAAGTTTTTCATGGTATCCCATATGGTGGTGTGTGCTGAGTTTGTGACTAAAATGGTGTTCTGTCTATTGCTCAGCAGTGCTTGCACAGTATTGTGGTTTTCTTTCTTCCCTGCAGCAAGTGGGCTGTATGATATGATTTAAAACACTTT
>WUAM01000083.1:1220766-1235530 GCA_024336885.1 Actenoides hombroni
TAAGTCAAAAAAGGCACAGGAAGGATTTTTATTTCCCCCCCCCCTTTTTATTTTTGTTATGTTTTGTTGGGGTTTTGTTTGATTACTTTTATTTTGTTTTTTTTTTTTTTTTTTTTACATTTTTTTTATTTTTTTTAATCTGGTTTTTCTTTTTCTTCTCCCCCTCCCGCCCCCCAACTCCCCGCTTTTTATAATCTCTCACATCCCAGGTTTTAAGTGGTTTTGCTCCTTGTTAATGATCTCATTCTCATTTATTCCTTCTTTAGCATAATATATTCTTATCCTGACTGAGGTCTCTAAGCACTAGTGCAACTGCATTATATACCATATCATAAATCTATAGCAACCTGTCAGCATAGAAGCAGGAAAGGCCTAAACAGTATAAACAACTATTTTTAAAAATATCTGCCACTTTTAACGGATACCCATATATGAACACTCCTTTTTCTCCAAACATGCCACATATTGCCCAGAAAGGTTGCATGGAAAGCCTATACAGTTTCCATCACTGAAAATATTTAAAGCCCTACTGGAGAACAATGGGATCTGATCTCACAGCTGAAACCTGTTTTTAATGGAAGATTGCACCATGGACTTCCTAAGGTCTTTTTTAAATGGGATCATTCTAGGATTCTTTGTCCTTCTCCAAATACTGCCTGTGTTGGCGTTTTTTGTTTATTCGGTTTTTTTCCCATTACATTCTATATACCATAACTTACAACTTAGCTGTCCATTAAGGGATCTAGACTTCATAAAAACCCCTGGATATTTTGACCCAACAATAAGAATAAGATTAATCTTACTTCTCCTTCATGACTAAAATGTAGATATCTGTTATAAACTAGTTATTCTATTACAAACAGATTTTATAATATTAAAACCACTAATACAAAATACTAGCTCTCCCTAGCAGTCAAGGGAAAGGAACTAACACTTTCAGATGCCAATTAATTCCATCATTAGGTATGTACCTAAGACAAATAGGATATAAAGCCTTTTGGAGAAGCCTAAATTTCTCTCTTGAGAGACATTCCTTATGGAATCTCTGCAATTGGATTATCCCTTTGAACTCAGCACTAGTGAGACTGGATCTCAAATACTGTGTTCAGATTTGGCCCTCACTACAAGAAATACATTGAGGTGTATCTTACCTTTGAAGGTAAATATACATATGTACCCTTTGTATGTATTTACACACATATACATGTTTTACTTGTATATATGCATACATACTCATATATTTTTATATTTATACACCCTTTCAAGCATATTCACAAATAGCCTTGAGGAAGAATGGCTGGAAAGCTGCCTGATGGAAAAGGACCTGAGGTATTGATCAATCACCAGCTGAACAGAAGCCAGCAGTGTGCCCAGATGGCCAAGAAGGCCAACAACATCCTTGTTGTATCAGCAATAGTGTGGCCAACAGGATTAGAGAAGTGATCATCCCCCTGTACTTGGCACTGCTTAGGCCACATCTCAAATACTGGGTTCAGTTTGGTGTTCTTCACTACAAGAAAGAGGTTGAGGTGGTGAAGCATGTCAAAAGAAGGGCAATGAAGCTGGTGAAAAGTCTTGTAAACAAGTCTTCTGATGAACAGATGAGGAACTCTGGTTGTTTCACTTAGAGAAAAGGAGGCTCAAGGGACACCTTCTCTCTCTCTAGAACTACCTGAAAGGAGGTTGGAGTAAGGTCGGTGTCAATATCTTGGAGAGGACCCAAGTAACAAGTGATAAGACAAGAGGAATAGGCCTCAAGTTGCACCCAAGGAGTTTTAAATTGGATATTAGGAGAAATGTCTCCATAGTAAGGATTGACAAGCATCGGAACAGGCTGCCCAGGGCAGTGATGGAGTGACCATTCCTCGATGTAAAGATGTGTAGACATGGTGCTTAGGGACATCATTTAATGGTGGACTAGATAGAGGTAAGTTAATGGCTGGAGTTGATCTTAAGGATCTTTTCCAACTTAAATGATCCTATGATTCTATAACTTATTTTAAATAGGTGACTAATTTGTGCAATGTAGTTATTTTACAGATTATTTGTACATTCAAACCTGCCTCCCTTTTGTTGCTCTTCTCTTTATTGTTCTCATCTATGCTTGCATTTTCTTTTACTTCTTTCTGCTTGATACCATTTATGAATCAGCTATTTTATTACTGTGCTTTTTCAAGTCTGTTCTGTCTTCTTAGTGGTTCTATGGTATATAATATGATGGGATTTTTGTTATAATGTTATGGCACTTACACTTTATCTTTGTCCTTCCATTTGTTCCATTTGTGCATATTTTGCCTTTCTATATCTCTTCTCTGTATGGTTTTCAACTATTTTTATACAATGCCATTATTTGACATTCTTAAAGATGATTTTTTAAAGTTATAGAGTCTGTATTATGACCACAATACATCAAATATCCAAAGATAATCTAATGATTGTATATGTGCATGTTTAAGCATTGTGTTATAACTGGCAGCTCAGTGGTATTAAAGCTTCCTTTCAGTGATTTCATGGTACTCTTCTGTCTGAGTTTTTTATTCTTCCATTCTAATTCATCTTCCTTTCTGTTTTTACATTTTCGATAGGTCAATCCACATTGACTCAAAATACTCATTAACATACTTTATAGCTTTCCCATATAGTTTGAGATCTTATTCTTTTATCTGCATCAGCAAGATTTTAGTAGTTTGCATATTATTTGCAGATTCTGGTGCCACTTACCATATTCTTTCTGTTTACTTCTCTGCTTCTTATTCCAATAGGTCTATAAAGACAACAATAGAGGAAGTGGCAAGAAAAATAAATGCTCATTATCTTCACAGATTGCTAATACTCACAAAACCGTAGTAAAGCTTTGTGATATCCCACAAATCCTTTTCACTTCCATCCTCCCTTAATTCAGTCATTAAAAAGAACACCCATGACCACAGTGTAGACATCTATATATGTGTGGACAGCCAGTTCAGACTCATTTGACAAACAGAGAGAAATGGGCATTTCTAGGCAGTGATTTGTCTTGATCTAATTTAGATATATGAAGGAGGAGTATACAAATTATATTCTAGAAGTGCCCATTTCTCTCCCCAGGCTACAAAGGCAGGCTGAAGAACTAATGCAGTGTACAGAGGTTTGCACAAGAGACATAACATTAGGTGAGATGAATGCCACTACCAGCAGCAAATGGCAAAATCCCAACACACATTAAAATATTTGAGAGAAATGTCTTGCATATGCAGAACTTCATACTTTAACAGTTGAGTTAAAAAAAAACCAACAGTTTTTTCAAGTAAAAAAGGAGTGTTTCTCCACCTTTTTGTAAACTTCCTGAGCTTTTGGTCTAGTTATGCAAGTACATGTTCTTTTATATTTTACACGTAAGAGGCAATAATCAGGGAGGGAATGGACTCAGATGTTTCCTTGTCTTGTAGTTAAATGATTGCGAGGTAACTTCTGGGATGGTGTTATCTAGCAATGAGATGAGCTATCAGCTCATATGCAGAGGTGAAACAGGAAAGGGATTCCTATACACAGGGTGATGTCTTTAAAAGGATGCTCCTAGGACATTGCATTTTATTCACCATACTTTGCTGTGGTCAATGCTTAAAAGCACAATTTAGTCTTCTATGTCGTCTTAGCCACTCAAGGTAGTGGAATTGTTTTATCTCATACTACCAGTAGGTAATTGCTTTGGAGGTGGTGTTGTTTAATCTCACTAATAATCAGAGATATGTACATTTAAAACATTGACATTTAGATAACATTGTGTACATTAACATGATTTTTCATGTATATTGTACTGGTCTGTAGGCTGTACAATTATGCTGTAAAATGCTATACTTAAGCTGTAAGCATCACATATTTGCATTTACCTGTGGTAAAGGAGAATACTGGGTTCATTTTGTAAGTGCAATATATATTCATATGCTTCAGGATTTAATAATTTTAATGTTAAGAGGGATAATTCTGACCTGCTGCCTAATGCATACAGAGATTTTCACTGAGTTTCTGTATTTTTTGGAGTAAACCGCACAAATGAGCATCACCAGAAATGAATTTGATGAGGACCTGACTACTAGATAGAACATTTTGCAGATCTTTATGCTAATACAGATAGTCCAAAACAAAATATATCAACCATATTCTTGGTAGGATTGGTATTTGTTATCATTTGTTTGGATTACCTCCTTAAGCCACCTTTCCCTAGCCCTAGGGAGTAAAATCTCACCCTGCTTACAGGTTTCTCTGCTACAAAGAGCATTTTCCTGTCACAAGTGAGATCATGCTACAACTTTCCCTCTAACATTTCACTAGCTCCCCCATCTCAGACATGTTAAAAACAAGCTAGTTGTGTTTACTTCCAAGACTTTTGTATTTTCAGTTCATCTATCACTTCTAACAATCAACAGACTTCAAGTCCTTAAACTAGGCTTAGTCTGTTTGAAAAATCTCCAAAGGCTCAGAACTAAGAGTCTGCCCAGTAAATTGTCCATCTTTTACTATCTTCATCTATCTATCTACAACCATTTCAGCTGTTGTATGTCATGACAAACAACATTTCTTTCAACTCACTTTGCTATCTACAAATATATTTCTCTGTCCTTGCTTATTTTACATGTAGATCATGAGCTCTCTGTGGCAAGGATTATCCTTTCTGTTTGGCTTTGGCCAAAATTTACGAAGGATATTTATTTTTTTTTCGAACTGGAACACTGAAGCAGGATCATAGTACAAAAGAATAATTCTTACAAATTTAAAATACATATATCTTCTTTACCACTGATGTTTCTATATAAGGCAATTCGAAGCTGCCTCCAAAATGGAAGCAGTAATATCTATGTTTATGAGGAAGTTTGAAGAAGCTATTAAGATTCTCCTAATGAATGACATTAAAGCCACTCAGCAAATTGACTGGTAGCTTTATAAATACATACATCTGTGTGTACATATATATATATAAAACTCAAAGTATTTTTGGAAGGGAATCTCAATTTGTTCAGTGTGTGCTATGGTTAAGTTTTGGTCCATTAACATCTCAGCTAGTACAAATAAATGATAATGACAATCCATTACTTCTGCTGTCTGTCTTGAACTGTTGCAAAACAGTAAGAATATAAAAAATTAGTTAGTGTGAATTTGGGCTTTTGTCTTATGTACCAATATATATATTAAAAAGAGAGGTTAGAGGTTTTGATCTTCTTAAAGATACAATAAGGGTTATCCCTGTGATCTGAAAACTACTCAGACTATAACCTGAATCACTTAATTGTCTGAATAGTAAAAAAATACTCAATACTAGTTTGTCAAGCAAAAAAAAATAAAAAAAAACTGATAAAAAAAAAAAAAAAAAAAAAAAAAGAAAAAGAGGGAGATGTTAGAGGGAGAGGGAGGTGTTAGTATTTTGTGAAATGTGAATGCCTCCTTGAAACAATAGGCATGTCAAACTGTTGTTTCCAGTGAGAAAAGCTGTAGATAAAAAGCCATCCTGCATTATGTCACTGATAGTCTTGGCACATTGTACTGGTGCCTTGATCCATTTATGTATGTATGCATATATACGTGTATGTATATATATATATATATACACACACATATACATATATGTTAAAACCCAAGGTCTTGATTCTGATTTTACTTAACTACTTTCTTTGATGTCACCTTGAATTTTCACTGCCTTAAAGAAATACTGATTGATCCTTATGGAATTGTTAACAGTCTGTTGTACTTTCATGCATGAATCATGTGACATGAAGATTTTGGTGCAGCTTTGGTCTACATACACTATTGGTTTTTGTTCCCTGCAATTTGGTATTGCCAAGGATTCCACACAGATTGTGATTTTCTTGACTATGTGTATTATATAAAACTATTTGCCAAATACCTTCTGTAATACAATTTGATGCTAAAAAATTTGCTACAGGTGTTTATCTAAAAATGTCTCATCTATGAAGTACAATTGTAATTAGATTAGTTTTGATTTTTTCTGACAAATCTTGTAATTTTTATTTTTTTTTTACTGAGTTCTTCCTGTATGACACATAATTTAGTTTCTGATTAAAACCCTCTTATGTGTTGAAAAATAAGTTTAACCTAATATTCTTCTTTGCAAGTTCTTCCGATAAACTTTACTTCTGGCAAGCACATTTACTAGATTCTTCAATCTTTATTAACTTTGGGTACCAGTCTGGTACTAACTTATGCTACACCAGCCTTACTCGCCTCCATGGGAAGGCACATTGAATGAGAGCCTAGCTGGAACAAGTGAGTACATTTCAACTCTGAACAGCTGAAACCTGTAATCATGGCATTTTCTGGTCTGAATAGAAACTCTGGGAGCTTGACTCTGTGAGGTCATATAATAAGGGAGCTGGAAAGATGGGATTTGTGTAACAAGGAGGTCGGTATGCAAATGATGTCAATTGTGGATGCTGTGGTAGGATGCTGAGGACACACTCCATGAAAATCCTGCTGTTTCAAAACAAAAAAATATGCAAACTCCCTAAGTATTTAAAAAACTTTCTTTTCTGGTTGTCAAGGGTTAGGGCTGAGTCAGACACTACACAAATGCCAGGTGCTTTCTATTCACTCCTCTCCCTTCCCAAAGGGAAAGAGAAAGGAAATAATGGAGACGGATACTTATGGATTGAAAAGAAAACTAAAATAACTTTAATGAAAATAGAAATAATGAAGTGGGATATATACAAATATATACAAACAAACCAAATACTGAACACAACCCCACTGATGGCCATAATGTCACAGTCACCACTCATGCTGTAGAGCAGGCACTGGGTAAGTCCCAGACTGGACTCATTGGCAAACTGGAACCATATTCAGTAGCTGGATCTTGAAACTGGATTCAGGAACACATGTATCGGGATCGAAGGCAGAACGGACAGAGTCCTCCTTGGATGCTGGTCATTCAAGAAGGGAGCTTAACACTCATGATTGCTCAGCTTTTTACTGAATATGATGTATATGGAAAGGAATACCTTGTTGGTCAGTTTAGCATCACCTATCATGTCTGCTCCTCCCCACAGGTGCAGCCTTTTACTTTATGTACCCCGAACATGACACATAAGCTTTAACAGTGACCTTGGTTTTTACAGGAGCAAGTAGAAGCCAGAGCCTTTCTGTACATCAGTCCTTGGTAGTGACTATAAAGATCAAGTGTTATAACTTCTAGAAAAAAACACTGTCTGCAAAAATATGTAGTTAACTTCAGAAAGCACAGTTACTTGGAAGATAATTGACTGAAAAGTAAAATCACTGAACAGAATTACTTCTGTTCTAAGGGCAGTGGTGGGTGCATATATTCATATACACTTGAATAATCATACTCACACATGAACTTGGAAGAATTTTTATACTGATGTTCTTTGTCCTACTCATTCTGCTCATTAAGACTCCTTAGGTATTGAATGAGATTCAAAGTTCCAATCAGATTCACAATAGCTTTATCCTTATTGACCTTAATAGAAAGGCAGAAGGGACAAATATCATAAAATGTAAAAATATTTCTGGACATAGTAGTAACCATACCGATTTAATTCATCTCACTGGGGTACTGCTACAATGGCACAAAAAGTGTTGGAAAGTTCAGAGGCATTAATCTTCTTATCTGTGCACTGAAACTCACTCTGAAAAGATAGATGAAGGAGGGCTGAGGAATGCTGCTTCATTAGGAGAATTTTAAAATGCAATTTGTCTTCATGAAAACGAGGGATTACACATTTCCAGCTTTCTCCTGGGCCTGTTAGAAATATTTTTAAGCAATAACCTTTGATGGAGAATAGTCTTTATGGTAGGACAGTAATTACTGTAGAAGAGAGGAATGTCCTGGTCAATCTGTTTGTGAATTACAGCAATGGAAAATCTTAGAACTGCAGTTTCTAATTTCCTAAATATGATTATGTGATATCAGAAAGAAAAATTCCCTTAACTAACTTGGTTCAATATTCAGTAGATTATGCAGAAGATTTTCATAGTGCCTAAGGCTAATGGCGCAGGTGATGATCTAAAACTTGATTAATCCTCAAAATTTGAAGGAATCAAAAAGCTTTTTCCTAACAGAATATTGGATGTTAGAATAACATTCTAATGGAATAATAGATAATCTTGCTGTTACTCACACCTTCATTCTAGTCTGCCTTGTGTTGCTTAAGAGCTTTATGGCTGGACTTTGGTTTAACCTATTGACAACTAAGCCCCACACAGTTGCTTGCTCACTCCCCATGGGCAAGATGGAGGAGGGAATCAGAAGAGTAGAAGTGAGAAAATTCATGGGTTGAGATAAAGACAGTCTAATAGGTAAAGCAAAAGTTGCACGTGAAGCAAAGCAAAACAAGGAATTAACTCACTGCTTCAAATCAACAGGCAGATAGATGTTTAGCCATCTCCAGGAAAGCAGGGCTCCATCACAGGTAATGGTTGCTTGGGAAGACAAAGTTCCATAACTCCAAACATATCCCCTTTCCTCCTTGTTGTCCCAGCTTTATATGCTGACATGACATCATATGGTATGAGATACCCCTTTGTTCATTTGGGGTCAGATATCCTAGCTGTGTCCACTTGTAATTTCTTGGGCACCCTCAGCCTTCTTGCTGGTGGGACAGTGCTATAAGTAGAAGACGCGTTGACTCTGTAAGCATTGCTCAGCAGTAACTAAAACATCTCTGTGTTATCAATGCTTTTTTCAACACAAATCCAAAGCATAGCCCTATATTAGACTGTATCAAGAAAATTAACTCTTTCCAAGCTAAAATCAGCACCCTGTGCAAAATCTGGAAATAAAAAGGAACTACAAAAGATGACAATATGAAAATATGACAACATGACAACAGAGATCAAAACCTTGCTAGGCAAACACATATTGCTGGGATAATGAGGTTTCAAAAAATTCCATTGCCTGATTGCTCATTTCCTGCCTTATCATGTATAATCTTTAGACATACAGAGATTTGAAACCAAAGCCAGTGAAGCCAATGGGCAGATTCTCATTAATGCAAATATGTATTAGACTAGAATTTATAGCAAAGTTTAAGAGGAAGAGTACTGCCCATATGTGGTATGTTGAAAGCTCCCTGTTTTCCTCCTTTCCTACACATATTTTCCTTTTCAGCCTTCTACTCAGAGTCCTCCTTTCCTCATTACTCTGCCTGATCCCACTTATAATGCTCTATAATACAGTTGCAGTGGAAGAATAAGTTAAGAGAGAGGGCACTAATCCAGCTCCTCTAATGGAGTGGGCTTTTATGCCCCTTTTCTACTGCTCATCCTTCTTTTTTTTCCCCATCTTCTGTATGCTCCTATTTTGTGCAAAAAAAAATATTACATTAGTCTTCTGCTAAAATTCTCAGTCCTTCTGTATAACAGATTAGCTTATTCCTAAAACCATGACAACTCTGCTTGTTATCTTCTCTACTCATGGTACCTTTCCAGAGCATTCTGCATAGCAATTCCCTACACAGACTGAAGCCTGCTTTTCTAAAGACCAAATGTCCTAAAGCTGCTGCCCAACCTCCAGCTGCTGTCCATGATCAATGTCACCACTGATGTCCTCATTTGTGAGAAGCATGTCAGATTCAACATTACCCCTGGTTGGCTCCTCAAGCATTCATGTAAAAAAATCACCAGTATGATCTAGGAGAGTCCTGCATCACCTACCTTGTTCCATGTTGTGACCCCACATGTGTTCAGGGGGTTCAAATTCCCTTGTAGTGTGAGGGCCTAAGAGAGGGACATTCCTGCTAGTTGAAAAAATCTCCTGTGTCCTCATTGTGAGGCCATCTGCACTACACTCCCATGTCAACATTCACTTCATGCCACTGAATTATTCTCCAGTTCTTGAAATCTAGTTTGAAAGGGTCCAAAACTGCAAAAGGTTTGACTGCATTTTAGATTTGGTTTCGGTGGGCTTTGAGTCAGGCTGCTCTAGACACCATTAACTGGACTGGAGAAATGAACCTGTCGCACTTCCTGTGTTTCACATGGTTGCACTTATCACCTCTTCATTAAATTCTTCCTCTCCACCCCCACTCCTAGTACTGCTCCCACAATGTTTGAGCCTAGGCAGCATTGGAATGTAGGTGGGAAGATACTACAAAAATGAATTTAAAGTTTTATATATGGGAAATGGAGTGTAGTATTGAATCGACAAAAATTATTCCAGGCAGAAAGAATTTCAAAACAAGACATAAGCAGCCATGCATAAAATGTTTGAAACCACAGAGGAAATAGCCGACAAGATGAGTGGTAACAAGGTGAGCAACATATCAAAGTGAAAAAAAAAACCCTCTAGAGAAGACAAGATGGATGAAGGAAGCAAGTTACCGCATGTGTGAGAGTGTGTTTAATATACTCAGCTGTGTAAGGCCTTCAGGGAAAAGATCACTGAAGCGATCAGAAAATTCACTGTCATTATGCACTAATGCTCCTATCAGACGAAGGACACTGGTGAAATTACAGGTGTATCTGCTCCCTTTCCACACAGGACTCTCCCCATTCAGATTAGCTGAATCCCTCAGTTCTGGAATCATCCAGGGTGATAAAGAAAATGCAGCACATACTGAGGCTGATGGTCCACCTATGGAAATGTTATAAATGCACATGGGAGATGGTGGGGGCCATCTGTGTGTCCATTTGCAAGGAGAACCCCAGGAAGCAGATCAGGGTAGTAAGATTTGCACAAACTGAAAACAGGAAACCAGATGAAGAACATGCTCTTCTTTACACCATATCCTATATTTTAATTTAAAACTATCTTTAGTGGTCGTCTAAAACTTTTTTCTTTTTGTCTAAAACTTTTTAGATAGTTATACTCAACAGTACACTGCATAATGTCTTCTACTAGTATTATCATCTTCTTATCTGAATTTCAGTCTCAGAAACTGCAAAGACTATGGTAACAGCCCAAAGTCAGTGTAAGCACTCTGATGTTTGCTTTACATCAAACTGTATATGTCTCATTTACTTTGATTAGAGGCTCTTTCAAAGCTCCCTAAGTCTCTACCTCTTTGTAAATCCACATCTCTGAAACGGGGTAACTTTAATGAAGACAAATATGTACTCCTTGCTAATTAAGAAATAAAATCCAGAGCCTTATTCATTGTAGACTTTTCTGTTTTCTGATAATTTTAAAGGGTTGATTTAGAAGTAAGGCAGGGTAGGAAACATCTCATCTTAATCTTAACTACTTAGTTATGGTCTAGGCAAGTGGTCCATGAAGTGGGAGGGTAACTGGCTGACAGGCCACATCCAGAGACTGGTGTTAAATAGCTCTTTTTCAAACTGACAAACTGTCACAAGTGAGGTCTACCAAGGATTAATAATGGTCTCAAGGCTGTTTAGTATCTTTGTAAGTGATCTGAATAATGGAATCAAATGTACACTGAAGAAATTTGTTGATCATACCAAACAGATTGTGGAAGTGGATACTCCAGGAGGGAGACCCACCCTATAGGATGATCTGGATAGGCTGGAAGAGTGGGCTAACAAGAACCTTATGAAGTTCAACAAGGACAAGTATAATTGCACCTGGGAAAACATCATCCAGGAGTGCAGTGCAGGCTGCAATCTACCTATCTGGAAAGCAGCTCTTAGAAGAGAGACCTGGGGGTCCTGGTGGACAAAAAAGCTCAGTATGAGTGAACGATGTGCTGCTGCATCAAAGAAAGACAACAGGATATTGCATCAACAAGGGCATCAACAACAGACATAAGTCATTACCCTACTCTAATCAGTATCTGTCAGACCAGACCTGGAATACTGTGTTCAGTTTCATTTGCTGCTATACAAGTAATATGTGGACACCCATGAGGTTTTTTCCATCTTATTTTTTACCGTCAAATCATCTTTCTGAGGAGGGGAGTGATAGAGCAGCTTGGTGGTCACCTGACATCTAGCCAATGTCAACCCAGCACACTAAGTTAAATCAATTGTCCTACAAAAATGATGATTCCCCTCTTCATTACAAAGTGGATCTAGATTATTAGGTGCTACTACAAGGATCTTATAATAAGCCAACTGTGAATCCTTAGTGTAGGATTTTGTTTGAGATATATACATTTGTGCGTCTACCACAATTGCCAACAATTCCAGACTTTACTGATTTCACTCCAGTGAGTGAAATCAGTAAAGTCTGGAAGTGATTCAGCTTACACCAAAGAAGATAAATGGGAACCAATTTAGTTGCTGAGATGCACTGTGGTGATTGAGCAGCACATGGGAATGGCAGATCTGACACAAGACATGTAGCATTCTGATTTGATATCTGGAGGCCATGTAATATATCCCATAGAGGTAGTATAAAAACGAATGCTTATGTTCAGGAAGCTAAATCCTGCTCTTAATGTACCCCTAGAAATCTATATACAGATGTTTTAAAATAAGGATTTTAATCTTGAGTAAATCCTCCCTCCCTTGCTTAAATTATGGAGATAAATCTTGCTTTAAACCACCAAAATTAAAGAACAGAACCTTGATTCTGAGCTCTAGTATATATGCTTCTATGCTATTTTTCTAACATTACAGAATATTCTCTATAATTTTAGCTTAGGATATAGATTGAAAGCCAAAATAACACCTATATACTTCAAATTAAATTTATATGTAAATCAGATATCTAAGTCCTAAGCGATGACCTCAGAAATCTCCTCAAACTGCTTAGATTCTTGAAATCTAAGCCCACATTCACCTCCAAAATATACTGCCAATGACAGTCACACTCTGAGACAAAACAACTGTCCTGATATTACAAGACAATGAAGCAGAACAAGCTTCATTCAAAATTATAATGGCAGTGGTGTGATTCTTATCTTCAGTGTGGCAACCTCTTTCTGTAAAGCACACAGTAGTCAGAACACTCCCCTAGGAAACATTGCCAAAAGGTCAGTGAATAAACTGGAGATTCATCTGACTAAAGATGATTTTGGATATTGTCAGTGGGTTTTTCTCACTCTGCTCTAGGTTGGCTGCAAGCAGTCCATGGTCTATGCATTGATTTCCTTCTGTCCATATGGTTACCTTGTGGACGGCTTGAAGACTGCCTATGGAGAACTTTTCCATATAGTCCTGCTGGCATGTTAGTGCAGCAGTGTAGTCTACTGTATATGTGCCCCTGTGCTCTGGAAAGAACCTGGAGTTTGCTTCAGTCTTTCTCCATAGAGAAAAAAATGAATCTACTCTTTAAAGATGGCCCCAGGGCCACTAATAAGTAGCAGCGTAGTCAGAATGGTTATGTAGTGTCACTTCGGACACCCTGGAAGGTTCCAGACATGTACACAGGGCTGGCATATTGTACGATTCTTGACCAGCATCTGGATGACAACTGAGAAACTTCATCACACTTGAATAAGAACATTATATACTTCTGTTCAGGCAACTGTATCTCCAATGACCACAACGTTGATGTATCAAATTACCACATTTATTTGAAGTCACTATAGTGAGATGTCAAGAACATGCTGTGATACAAATTCTCTGTCTCTCTAGCTTCATACTTAAAATCTTAATACGTTTGCTGCTGTCACTCCTGAGAGAACATAACAAGGTTTACTACATTTTTTTGGGGAGAGACTGATAAAATAAAACAGAAACTTTAAAGATTATGTCACCACTCTCTTTAAATATAATATAAACCTCCTACACTTGGGTACTTAAAAGGCAAAATGAGAGAGGTGGGCAGATCCCAGTATATTTGAAAAGTGTAGATATTACTACAATTTAATATAGAAAATATATGAACATTGGAATAATTTAATTGAAAAGTAATGTAGCTATCATAAACTAAGAAATAGCACAGCTGGAGGATTTTAAAAGTGATCTGGAAGCAAAATCCTCTCATTGAATTGGAGAATAAAAGTTCAGCTAGGGACCTCGTAGAATAGCAAAGCTGGTAGAGCTTCTATAGCTAAGGGCCTGTCAGCATTTCCATTACAAACCAGTACTTTCTGGGGATTGTATTTCATCCAGAAGAGTTTGATGTGGGTTGAACTTGGGATAAAATGTCTCAGCTTTTGAGTAATATAATGGTAACTCTATTATAATAAAAATCTTTATTCAATTCATAACTGTTGAGTCTACTGCATGGCTACGTTACACATCTTGATCTAAAGATACCTGAGCCAATGCTGACCTAAGGAAGTATGCCCACATAATTCAGTTCAGATAAAGCTTTTAAGGCAAAAAGCTCCACTGATGTGATGTTATGCCAAAGTTACTCGGCCAAACCTCTCAGTCTGGTTTATTTTACGGGGTAAGCTTTTTCACCAGGAATATTTCCATTCCATTCAACATTCTCCTAACTTATCTCTGCAGCTCATCTTCACTGCTCCTGTGAGTGATAAAATGAACAAAAGAACAGGTATGTCAAAAAGCAAGTCCTGGTCTGTTCTAGATATGGCTCGGATATTACAATGGAAAAAAAAAAACAACCACAAACCAGCAAGAACTGTGATATAATTCCAATGGTATCTTAATATGTTTTAGTGTTAGAAGGAACCAATAAAGGTAAAAAATATTGTTCTCTTTTGAATTCTATTGCAGTTACTTTTATGGTGTATATTTAGAGGCTAGTTGTCAATGGTTCATTATGCATGACCAAACAAATAGCTGGTTTGGTTTGGAACAAGCTTCCAGTCTCCCTGGCTTTGGAACAGCTCTGTCATGGAGCTTCAACACTGGTGTAGTGTGTCTGGCTGAGCTGCTTTTCCCCATCCAGCCCTCATGCTGCAGTACTGGGAGCTGGAGGGTGTTGATAACACACCCG
>WUAM01000083.1:1251690-1273297 GCA_024336885.1 Actenoides hombroni
AAGGGAAAGGGAAAGGGAAAGGGAAAGGGAAAGGGAAAGGGAAAGGGAAAGGGAAAGGGAAAGGGAAAGGGAAAGAACTATCCAAATACAAGGTTTAGATTTTTTTCTGGGCTGAGGACATTGTATATGGAATTCCATATTCTGTACAAGTTCTAGAAGTTTCATGTTTTTGTCTCAGGGAATACAGCTAAACCTTACCTATACAATCACATAGAGCTCCAGAGAGACTGATTGATTTTTAACCCTGAAGTTAGAATTACTCATGCGGAAAGCTCAGGTCCCCAGCTTGAGAGATAAAATGATCAGCTTTAGCCATCTAAGTGCCATTGAGGCTGCCTTTCCTCTAATCCCAGGGAGAAGTTTACAAGTATCTCACAGGCATTTTGCGATCTACATCTGTTCCATGTTATTTCACTCTTGACTAGTTTAAGATGGAGATACAGCTATCTGAGCTCTCCAGAGCCCTTCTGCAGGTGCTACTGTTATCCCAGTCCTGGCCTCATGGTTCAGGGATGGAAATTACACAAGGCAATTACAATTGCTGATATTTAGGAATCATAACACTGACCAGAGCAATGCTCAAGTATCCTGAACTTTGTGCCAGAATGATTTACCTCTGGTGAAGAGCACTGCCCACCAAAGGAAGAGAGTGTTGTGCGATGCAAAAGCTCACATTTCCCTGTGGTGACTAATTGGAAGTCTCACTGAGCAAAGCCAGATTTTGGCACTTCATGAAGATGAAGAACCTTGGAAATGTATGTATATAATAACTGAAAAGTATTTAGACTACTTCTCTTTGCATCCCCAAATAATGGGTATAACTAAGAGGAAGGTGCTGAGGATTTACTATAATAGCTTACCCTGATGTGTTTGCAATTTTCAGAACAATTCTAGTACAAAGCAAATGGAATGAAAGCATTATAGAAACTGGAACAATATTTAGATTTTAAAACACAAACCCAAACATATGTCCTAATATTTTGGGATCTTGGTTTGGTTTTGGTTTGGTGGTTTGTTTTGCTTTTTGGGTTGTTTTTTTTTAAGTACTAAACCAAGAATTTGTGGTTTGAGAGTCAGTCTTGCAATTTGTGGAGAACTAAGCAAAACTCTGATAAGATGTGATACTCTGATTGGTATCTAGAATGAAAAATATCCGAAGATGCACTTGAAACTAAACCTTGACAAATGCAATTAAAATTCTCTAAGGCAAGGAAATCACACTGAG
This sequence comes from Actenoides hombroni, assembly GCA_024336885.1. Taxonomy (NCBI): domain Eukaryota; kingdom Metazoa; phylum Chordata; class Aves; order Coraciiformes; family Alcedinidae; genus Actenoides; species Actenoides hombroni. The sequence goes on from WUAM01000083.1 coordinate 1,252,916, forward strand.
CAAATTAAAGCTTAGATCTGATGAAGGAAAGCATGAAGATCTCCAAGGTGGATTCCACTGAAAACAACAGAGAGAGAGCAGCATTTACTTTGGTCAATAAATCAGTACAATACAGTGTTTTAGGACAAGGGTCAGAACCTGGATTTTTTGTTTAACAGTTGCAAGGATATGCAAGCAAAAGATGAATACACGCAGTGGGGACAAAGAGGATGACAGTACTACCTTTAGCTCTGAGAAATCATTTATACAAAAATGAGGTATACCTAAAGATGGATGGACTAGTAATTAAATTAAAAACAGAGTATTTATTATCTTTAAGGTACTCAGGTTCATAACCCAGTATGTCACTGAAATGGCAATAACAGACCGGGAATAAATAAATAAAATAAGTTAATAATATAAAAGTCCCAACAAAAAATATCAATAAGAAGAGGTGAACATATAATCACAGAATCGTAAGGATTGGGAGACACCTCTGGAGATCATCTAGTCCAACCCCTCTGCCAAAGCAGAGTCACCCAGTGCAGGTTGCACAGAAATGTGTCCAAGTGGGTTTTGAAAGTTTTCAGAGAAGGTGACTCCACAACCTCTCTGAGCAGCCTGTTCCAGGGGTCCATCACCCTTACAATAAAGTTTTTCCTTATGTTTAGGTGGAAATTCCTGTGTTCCAGTTTGTGTCTGTTGCCCCTTGTCCTGTCACTGGGCACCACCACCCTAAATCACAGCATTCAAATGGATGAGCATGTCAACAGAAGGCAAACAACAGCTTTGGGTAAAGAATAAGTTGAGAAAAATAGAGTACAATTCTTAATTGCACCAAGACCAGAAGTACCCAGTATAGAAGGAAAAACATATAAATTCCTTTGTGTTCTCAAAAGTACACTTGTTCAAGGGATAACATATTAACACAATGGAGGAATAATTTAATGAAATCTCATAACAGAAAGAAGATTTCAGAAGCATATATTCAGAAACCTATATTTTATGACAATTTACATTTACTTCGGAAGTATATTTATATTTCAGAAACAGATAGGCATAGTTTGTGAGGAAGAAGTATTGGCATCTAGTCCAAAGTTATTGGTCAAAATTTGGAATCATGTCACACTCCCAAATCCTGGAAATGAGAAGATAGTAGACGAGCATCAAAGTTAGGGTACAAACTAATAGTTCTTTATCAACCCTTAAAATTTAACCAGAATAATCACTGATGCAGGAAGCAAAGATGGATGATCCCAAATATTTTTTCTTCTCACATTTGCACATATTTGATACCTCTTTGGCGAGACAATTTTTCAGAAGGTCACAAAGTTTTTTTTCTGCAGACAATATGTTGCACAGATATGCAATAATTTTTGATGATACAGAGGATAGTAAGATCAAGACAGATGATGTTTTGCAGGGTAGAGGATGAAAAGCAGTAGAGGAGCATGAGCAGAGGTTCCTGTCAGAGATGACAGGGTCAGACTTGTGGGACTAGCACAAACCAGCGAAAAATGTAACATGTGAAATGCACCTTGGAGAAATGTTGACACAGCAAGGTGCACATAGAGATCACAGGTAAAGTTCAGATAATCATCAATCTCTTCCCAGTAGGCAATGGAAAGATGCAAAGACTCCCAGAAAGTACAACCAACCACAAAACAAAATGCTTGCTTTATATCAGGACTCGATAAAAAATGTCAAGAGGACACAGGATTCAATTCTAAATGTAGGGTCCTGGAAGCAAAGGGAGTTGATTCTTAAACCTGCAATCATAAAAGACTGTGAAGTCTGTGTTGTCCAGAGACTCCAATGAGAAGAAAATTAACATCACCTTTTCACATCAATACAGCCAAAATTGGAAAGAAATAACTTATATGTCTTTAAGAAACACCATGACAGAATTCTCAAGAAGCAGAAAAATTATTTAGCTTTAGTTTATGGGCAGAAAATTATTTATTTATGATAAACCAGAGTCAGATGGATCTGGTCATAAAATACTATTGATTTGGGAGAAAGGATAGAGCCAATAGTCTTTGTTTATTACTATAATCAAGTAATCAGTTGATAGTTCTATTGTGTATATAAATATAGTATATAAATATGTTGTATGTTGTATAGATAGGTGTGTGTATTAGATATAAGGGGTGTGTATCTTACCTTTGAAGTTAAATATACATATGTAACATTTGTATGTATCTACACACATATACATATGTATATATGCATATATATTTATACTTATACACACATGTAAGTATTCTCACACATCTCCTTGGGGATGAATGGCTGGAAAACTGCCTGATGGAAAAGGACCTGAGGTATTGATCAACCACCAGCTGAACAGAAGCCAGCAGTGTGCCTAGGTGGCCAAGAAGGCCAACAACATCCTTGTTGTATCAACAACAGTGTGGCCACCAGAATTAGAGAAATAATTGTCCCCCTGTACTTGGCACTGCTTAGGCCACACCTCAAATACTGGGTTCAGTTTTGTGTCCTTCACTACAAGAAAGAGGTTGAGGTGCTGAAGTATGTCCAAAGAAGGACAGTGAAGCTGGTGAAGGGTCTAGAGAATGAGATAAGCAGGTGAGGGTTGTTTCACCTGGAGAAAAGGAGGCTGAAGGGAGACTTTCTCACTCTCTACAGCTATCTGAAAGGAGATTGCAGTGAGGTGGAAATCAGTCTCTTCTTCCCAGTTAAAAGTGATAGGACAAGTGGAAACAGTTGTTTCTTTTTCAAGTTTTACCAAGGAAGGTTTATATTGGACATTAGGAAAAATTTCTTCAGTGAAAGAGTGCTGGAATGGGCTGTCTGGGGAAGTGGTTGAGTCACCCTCCCTGGAGGCATTTAAAAGACATATATATATGGAACATAGGGACGTAGTTTAGTGTTGGCCTTGGCAGTGCTGTATTAATGGTTGGACTTGATGATTTTAAAGTTTTTTTTCAACTTAGACAATTCTGTGATTCTATAGAATCATAGACATCATGGATTCATAGAAAGATAGGTTAGAATGTCTCTGTAGTTGTCATAGTTCAATGCTTTGAGCAAAGTAGGTGAATATCAAAACAAGATCAAATCTAGCAGAACTTCAGAAATATGCAAGAAGAAATTTCAGAGGCACCTTTCTAGCTACATGTGCCAGTGGTTAGCATCTCTCACTGTGATTTTTTTTCTCGTGGTTAATTCAGATTTCCCTTATGGCATATTTTGTCATCACTTCTTGCCCATCTACTGTGCACCTCTGGGAATAGCTTGATGCTGCCTTCTCTAAAAAACATAATTACCTGTTAGACTTCTCTCCTTCAGCCTAAACATACTGAGCTTCCTTAGCCTCTATCTCATGTACTACAACCTCCTAAACACCCCCTCACACACACACCTTTTCCTATGAATTATCATGTTACTAACTAAATTCAAACCTGACTAAAACTTAATACTTACTGACACACACTCACTGCTCCATTTGACCGAAGAGTTTATAAGCAGCATACAATTCACATATATGTATATTAATCAAATGATATAAAATTCAAATTAGCTCTGCTGCAGAGGATAATGTCCAAGTAAACCTTCACCTTTACTGTTTAGAGGAAGAATAGGATATTTTTTGATTGCACTCATATGACCTTTCTAAGGTATTACAGAGGAAATGTATCTGAAGGATATACCACAATCACTGTAAACTGAAAAGCCTTGAAAAGCTGTGATTTATTAATAGTAGTGCAATATTTTAGAGTTTTTAACATTGCTAGTAGCATTCTTAGCTGTTTTAAGTCTCATCAGATATCTGAAAAGATTCTGAGTCTCAAAAACCTTGTCCAGAAAGAGAAATTAGAATTTTTAATGGTGCTCAGAAAAAAAAAAATTTATACTTGAAGTAGATGATTTGATTTTCAAAACAGTGATCACCATGTCACATCTATAGTAGGCTAACAGTAACAAAATCTGACAGTGGCCCATAGAGTGACAAAACAACCATTTCTATCTCGTGTGATTCAGTGAGCTTGTGGAGAATGGTGTCAAAATAATAAAGTGCTTCCTAGAAGCAGTCTGTAAATTCTGTATTTACTGCTGGTAAAATACAGAATGTAAACACTGGCACATAGGTTGCGATTGTGGAAATTTTGTTCATTATCTAATTGACAACAAGGACACTAACATTCTTAAAAACTGACATTAATTCTTGCAGACTTAGACACAACATAGATAAGACAGCAAAAAGTGGCATGATTTGAGGTCACTGAGATGCTGATAGTTCTTCAGTGTTGCCGCCTGTTCTTCAGAATGATATTCATTTGTTGACAAAGTAATATCATAGTATCATGGGATATAGCTCTGATGTGTTCTCAGTCTAGAGAGATGAACTGTGAAAGGATGGATATCATTGCATCAGAGCTATGGAAAAGGCATCAGAAGCTGTAAACTTTCTTTTGCAAAAAGCTTCCTGGCAGCAGCCCAGCAGCCAGGTTAAATCGTAGGACCTTGATTCAGAGAGAATGAAATGACCTAGTGCTTCTTGAAAGCGCCACTGATCACACTTCAGGAGAGCACTAATTATGTCATCTCGGCCTCAAATTACAGAATTTCTGAATATTAGTTAGTGGGTGGTGTGTGATTTTGAAATATTTTATTTCCCCAGTGGTTATTGTTGTCTGGTGACAGGCATTGTACAGCTGGTGAGAGAAGAGGTAGGTAACTGCATCTTCAAGTTGTGGTCCTGATTGCTGAGTGGAGCTACTCTGCATTGCAAGGGGGCTTATGTTACACAGAACGTGAAGTTCGGCCACCAGGTTCCTTGGCAATTTCTAAGCCACACATTGCTAGAGTTATTCAAGAAAGGGAAAATAAAAAAAGATCATTCAATTCCAGTCTTTGATCAATGTCTAAACTGTTACATAGACCATCCTGCCTTTGGACTTTCAAAGTGGCACAGATAGACAGTGCAACTTGATAGAGAATACTACTTCTTTAGATTCTTCCTTTTTATTATGCTTACAAAGCAGAAAGAAACAGAAGACATAAAATCTCTGTATTCCTGTTCATACAATAGAGAGGTTTTCCAACAACCTATGCTTTGGGAAAAAAATGGGAACAGTGATTCTACTTGTCTCCTTTTCCTATGAATAAGGGAATAGAACCAGGATCCTGTCTAGACAAATACAGAAATAACAAATAAAAGAAACTAGGGTAAAAAAAAGGGCACAGAACTGGCAGTTAATTAATTTGTGTATTTGTAGCTGAAGTGTCTGATGGGAGAAAATAACTAATCATTATTGTTTTGTGTTTTTTTGTACTAGAAATATGTGAAAATACTTGATTTAGTGGCAATTTTTTAAAATTTATGTTCTACTGAAGATAAATGTTATAACTTCAAAATTAGGAAGTATTATGGAAACAGATGGGATTTGAAATGAGCAACAATAAAGTTAACTTCCAGCATAGAAAGACTGCATGTTAGCTTTCTAGCTTAACTTTTCAGGATCATTAATAAGAATTACAACATTCTTAAATATGCTGTCTCAAGGCATCAAAGCTTCCTATGGGCATCTTATGCAAGCTTTATGGATCAAGCACTGATTTGTTATCTGTGTATACTCTGCTGTTATTGAACAAAAAATAGAAGCAGAACATGCAAAATTGGGCCTCTGCTGGCCTACTCATGAGCAAGGGCAGTCATGAGAGTGTGTCTACTTAGGGATGTTGGGATTTCTCTTTCCATTTGACAATGTTCATTGAATTAGGCTGAACTCACAGAGTGAAAGGATCTGTAGGCATGACACACACTGGTTTGGCTTACAGGTTGGGAAGCAGACCAGTCCCAATGCCTTCTCCTAAGATTTATTTCAGCCCCCATTCTACATAGCAGGAGCTGCTTAAACAGCTTCAGTCATGCAAGCACTTCCATTATTCAAGGCATTCTTCAGGCCTCTGTGGGCGGCAATAGGAATGTCTTTTTGTGGAGAAAGGTTTGCCAGACTCTCAATCCATGCAAAGAATTACAGGCCATATTTATTGGTTTTCTAAGCATGAAATTTGCAAAAGCATCAAATCTGTGTTTAAAGTGTCACTTTAAGTACCTATCAGACTTGATGCAAATAAATTTTATCACATGCAGTCACTCTTGAACATTCCCAAAAGTAAAAAATTGGAAGAAAACATTATTTCCTAAGATTATACCTTTTGACATCTGAAAAAAGATGGAAATTGTATTCTTTGGCCCATTTCTGACAGTAATAACAACTAAAGCCTTTCAGGAATCTAGTATCATAGATATAAACACAAATATTATCCAGGTTACAAAATACTGCAGTAAAATGACATCTCATAGGCAAAATAAAAACCAAAAACCAATGAATTACTGAAATTATGAAAAATTAATAAAAGAAAACAAAACCAAAACCAAATCAAACCAAAAACACACCCACACACACAAAACACTAAAAAAAAAAGAAAAAAACCCAACAAAACACAAAACACAAAACAACACAAAACACAGCAAAAAAAAAAAAAAAGGAAAAGCCTAGATATTTAACCCAGTTACATAGGAGCCATTTTTGAAAAGACAGAATAAATCCAAGAAACAGACTAAAAGAAATGTCTCTGAAGAAGTACAACATTGTAAAGGAAATAATACTATTGGTAAATCAAAGTAAAAATCTGAGTCACGAAGAATAATTTCAACCTTTCATTTTCCAGTTATCTAGAAAACCAAGAGTCTGTAGTTTTCTAGTAGTTTGTTTGAAATCTGAACTAGACCCACAATGTAAAAACCACCACAACAAGGTGAAATACCTATAGATACTTTCAGGATAATGAACTACTTCATGTGTGTGTATATATATATATAGATACATATATGCATATATATTTACAAGGCAGGCTTCAATGGAAAGAAAATTTCAATACTCGTATTCTCTTCATGGCACAAGTGAGCCAAGCTATCTGCTGTAAGTTTCCAAAAGAGCTATCTATTCTTGCTGCATTCTAAAATATACTTTCATTATCACTGAGTTCATAGAACTTTTTCTGAATTCTAAGGCATTCTTTTTGAAGTTTTTTTGTGCATCAATTTTTATTTCTTGTTCTTTTAATTATTGTTATCATAAGTGAGATTAACATTTTCTTTTGTTTCTATTTACTATTCATATTGGAATAATATCTAGAAGTCCCAATTATAATTACATAAGAACCTATAAAATTCTTCACGCTGTAAAAGCCATATATTTAAATATTATGTCTGAGCTAAAGAATTTACAGTCCAAGTAATTCTATTTGGTTTAAGGTATTTTAGATATATTTGATGGGAGATAATATTAGTCTAGGTTACAGTATTGATTGAAATACATTCTAGAACAAGTAATTCAGTTTTCTTACTTTCTCTCTGTCTCTGGAATGAGAGTATCTTGGGAGACTGAAAAATAAAGTCACTACTGAATTCCTGTCTAGAGATTTAAACTTGTTAAAAAGGGTATGAATTTTAGGATTTGTGACTATTACTAATAATCAGTTCTCAAAACAAATTCATATGAATGAAAAAGAATAATATTTACACATATTGAAGTTTTTAAATTTGTTTTTGTTGTGCATATTTATAATTTCTCTTTTCTCTCATATAATAGAACTATGTAAAGCCCATAGGACTTGAATCTTAGCATGCCATACTTTATGGCATACATTTTGAAGAACTTATAACAGCCTTCCTGTACCTGAAGAGGGCCTACAAGAAAGCTGGGGAGGAGCTGTTTACAAAGGCATGTAGCAGTAGGAGAAGGGGCAATGGTTTTAAACCAGAGAAGGGTAGATTTAGGTTGGATGCTAGGAAGAAGTTCTTTACTATGTGGTTGGTGGAACACTGGAGCAGGTTGTTCAGGGTGGTGGTGAAGGCCTCATCAAGGTCAGGTTTGATGGGGCTCTGAGCAACCTGATCTAGTAAAAGATGTCACTGCTTACTGCAGGGAGGTTGAAATAGATGACCTTTAAAAGTCTCTTCTAACCTACTGCATTCTATGATTCTATGATTCTAAGTCTTGCTCTTTTTCTCCATTTTCTTTACCTCAAAAAGAGTCATAAGAGTCAATATTGCCTCTTGAAATTACATTCTTCTGAAGCATTTATACTCATTTGTTTCATACCTTTTTGATAATCTTTATTGCTTATCTCCTTCTTGACTGGATAAAATTTTCCTCTGATCTAGTAGTAAAATTTACTGTTAGAGTCTTCTGATGACTCCAGATGTGGTGCATCTTTCTTAAAATAAAACTGAAACAAAACAGAAAAAAAAAATAAAAATCCTTGTTTGCCTCACTTTGTTTATCTCCCTGTGTATTTCTGTGCTACTGCATTTATAAAAAGAATCACACTTATATTAAGGGCAGGGTACAGTGTGCTTTGTTTTGAATAGGTTATTTGTAGCATAATAATCTTGTGAATTACCAATATGCTGCAGAGCAAGGGGAAAATGTGATTGTGAAGGGCATGATGATGATTCAATTGGTTTTGTGGCCATAATGCATCCTTTCCAACTGGCATTTGTTTCTGCTAAACAGCAGCATTTGTTCTGGTTTTGTATGTATTATCTACTTGTGCTGTATATTCTGAAAGTCTCTTCTATAGCAGCTGTGCTCTTTTTCTTTCATAAGAATGGTACTTGGCAAAGTTTGGAGTGTATAAAGAACTATGAGGTTGCTTGACCAGTGTTCAGTGCTAGCATTTTATGACCTGTCTCCTGCCAGCAGCCTTTAGAAACAAAGTACTGAGTTCCCATTTTGCACTGTATCAGTACACAAAAACCTACCTCAGTGTGAAGGACTTGTATGGTCCAACCTCCTATGCCTACTATGCTGCTTCTCCTTGTAGCTTATATATGGACAGCTTGGCTCATCTGTGTACTTTCTTCCTTGTCCATCAAAAAAATCATGTTTCTGCAGCTTGTTTCTTTTTGCCATCCCATCTTAATTTAATCAAAATGCTTAAATATTTGCATAGTGAATACACTTGAAGGATAAAGGGACGTCTCCAAGAAGTGACTCTGCTAGCCTATGTTGAAATAGAAGTCATCCTCTGACAATACCTCTCTTACTTCACTGACTATAGATGGAGTTCATATAAGCTCCTTACTTTAGAAAATCTTTAGAAAAATAAGCACAGTCGATATACATCCTTTGTTCCCTTACTGCAGCTCAAAAATGCATTTTAAAAATTGGATTTTTAGTGCTTTTCTGCACCTCTGTCCTTGAGGCACTGTTTATATATTTAGGTAAAATGTTACCTTAGCATCAGAATTAAAGATGCTAAGCTCCTATGAGCTTTATTCTTATTCAGCTTCCTCTTGCCTTTGCATGGCACTGTCCCATTTCCTGTACAGCCTCTGGATTACTCTAGTTTCTTCTTATTACTTAGCTAACTTGTTAGGAAAAAAAACCATGGAATGGCTTAAAGCTAGGCATATTGATTTTGGAGCCGACAGGTCAAAGAGAATTGCTAATTATTCTGGTCTCTCTGCAAGCTACTAGGTCAGTAAACAGGTCACATAATGTAGGTTTCTACACATAGGTATCCATAGGTGCTGTGGGCATCCGAGCTTCCATGACAGTCTATATGCACCACCTAGTCAGTGTGGAAGCAGAGAGCAGAGAGCTGCTGAGCTGCACTGTAGTTACACTCAAGACTCCACAGAGAGATTGACTACATAATTTTTAAGATATGGTTAAAATGTAGTTAACTTCAACACCTAGTTGATATACAAACACATCCATGTAGTCCTTTACACTCTGGTATCAAAATCTAGAGACAGAACTATCCCTGTGTTTATGTCAACTGCCTTCACATGGGTGCTACATCCACCTTTTGTACTATTTGAGATGCTTGAGCTTATGAATCTAACACAACTGCCATGGTGTGCAAAACAATCTTGTACAGCTTGGCAGTTCCTCTGAAATGAACTCATGTTCTGCTTACATGCAAAAATTGGTTTCTCACCTAAAACACGGGCTTCAGACCTCCAATTTCAGCTTTCTGGGAATGCAGTCTGCTCTCCAAAGTCCTAATACTCCACATTGCACCTTAGAGACACAAAGTATACATCTGTAATAGGAAACTACATGAGACAGAGCAGAACTGAAGTATTGGCATTAGATAGCTCTTCTTCTTTTTTTCTTTTCTTTTTTTTTTTTTTTTTTTTTCCCCCTTCATGTTTTCTACCATGATTTTGACCAATTATCTCCCATTCAGAGAAGGCTGGGCACAATTTAACTATGTGTGTGTGAACTAGTGTGATCTGCACCTGTTGTCCTCAGAGCCTGAAAAAGGCCCAGGCCCCATGCTGTTTATTAAAATGGCACAGCAAGACTATAAGAAAAAATTCAGTTCTGAATAGGAACATCTCATTTTCTATGTGAGTTATGTGCTGGCACTGACACGTACTACTACTGAATGGGTAGAACGATGAAAAATATAAGTGGCTCACATTAATACCTTATTGTATACATTGTAGTGGATTCTGAAATATTATAACCTTCTTAGTTAAATTTATACTACCTGGTAATAGATTCTACAGAGTAGTAACCAAAAGAAAAAAACCCACAGCCTTCATATTTGAAAAAGGTAATGACACAGTAAGAGTGTTAGGTTTTATGGTGACCAGTTGACAAGGTTGAAAAGGTGAGTTCTTTTACATTGGCAAGTGCTAATTGATGAAAAGTATTTGCCAACATATCGTAAGTATGAATTTCAAAACTGGATTGCTGGGATTGTCAATATTTTTATGACATAGAACAAATAATTTCTGGCTAGATGTTATCTGTAACATGCCATGATTTAAATCAAGTAGATGATATATGAGCTCAGCATGTAAATGAACTTGCCAGAAAATTGCTCTTTACAAGTGAAATATAACAACGTACAAAAGTGTATAAAACTGTAGAAGCTACACAGTTGATGTGTAAGTGTAGTGATGATGAAGCAACTCTAAGTAGAGAGAAGTTACTTTGAAGTTAATGTGGCTGAAGATATCAACAGAAGGAAAATCAACTGCAATAGGGACAGTGATTTGCTACAGTGACTTCAGAAGCTGAGAGGATATCTGCCAGTCAATGGAAAGATCTCAATTTCTCTGTTTTGTTTTGTTGTTCTTGAAATGAGTTATTCGACACAACTTGAAGTTTCGTATTTCATACTGCTACTTCGTGGTTTGTGTGGTCTGATGATTGGATATAAGCTGACATGCTCAAGTGCACGTCACAGGTTATCTGAAAATTTTTTTTCTCTCTCTCTCTTTTTTTTTTTTTTAATTATTTTGTCAGCTTCTAGGCACTATGGCACTATGAAGGCTTTAGTTTACTCTTCTCATTGTAAGAAAATGCCTAATTCCAATTTAGTTTTCTCCATTTGCCCAGAGAGATTGTGGATGGGGCTTTGTGGTTGTGGATGCCCCATCCCTGGCAGTGTTCAAGGCCATGCTGAGCAACATAATCTAGTGTAAGGTGTCCCTGCCCATAGCAGGGGTGTTGGAATTAGGTGATCTTTAAGATACTTTCCAACCTAAACCACTTTATGCTTCTATGATTACAATACTTGAGAAGGTATTTTAATAAATAGCACATGATGTTTTTCATCATTTCTTGTTCAGCCTTTCAATTAACACATCAGTGTGGACAAGCCAAGGTGAAAAGTGACAGAGACAGAATGACCCCAGGAACTGGGTGAGCCCTGCAGTTTCCACTAGCTATTCTTATCAAACAAAAATGATTACACAGAGTAAGAAAACTCACTGATTATGTCTATTTAGTAGTTAAAAGCCTTTATGACTTGTATACCATGGCACAGTAAACTGCGAGGAGGAAATTTGCTTCCTGTTCCTTGCAATAGGTGAAAATATGAATGTTGAGTTTGAGCACAGTGTTATTTATGCACTAATATCAAAATTACAGCTATGTGCTGCGTTTGTCGCTTCACAGTTGGAAATCAAATTATACTCCTGCTGCAATATTGGCACATTGGTATCAGCTATAGCAGCTGCTTTGCCTTCTCTGACTTTTCTTACTGTTGCTGCTAATGAAAAAGGAGGCTGCTGTCACTGCCTTTAACAGCACTGTTTTTCTCCTCACTTGAAAAGCAAGCAGACAGTCTGGGTCTTCTGATGGCACAAAAGGAAAGGAACATTTAATTGCTGCTGAAATGCTTGTACAAAAGGTCACCAAACAATATAAGTTCTTATTTGGTGCTGAACTTTGAAGCAAAGAATTATGGATTATAGAAGGGATTCAGCAGGTAGTTGACATACGAGATCTCCAATATATAAAAAAGGAGAAAGAAGACTAAACTTGATGGGAGTTTCCTAGCAGACCAGGAACAAGCTTGCCAGCCTTCTGTAAAGAAGGTGCTTATGAAGCATGTTTAAGGAATCCATTACAACTTTACATCCGCAGCTTAATATAAGCACAGAAGGAGGGGCACTGAACGACTGAGTATGCACAAGTTGTTGGTCTTAAATCTAGAAGGGAGATATATTGACAATAGCAGAGCTCCTCAAAGGCAGCATGAGGCACTAACTTATAAGTACCTAAATATTTACAAGGCTTCCAAGCTCACTGTGGCCCAAAGGAATAGTGAATATGCACAAAGTCTGTGCCCCACTAAGAAAATTTCAGACCTTCTGGTGTTAAATCAATGATTAATTAAAAACATGGACTAGCTTCATTGTGCAAATGACAAAAGATAAATTGAGATTCTTTACAAAAACACAATTTTAAATTCATGTTGAACACAAAAAGAAACCTGCTCCTTACCTGAGGGATTTTGCCTGCTTCACACTAATAAAAAATCAGTTGTCTAATCAATATTATAATATCACAAATTTTGTCTTCTGGGGTTAAAATTTTCATTTGAATAAAAGGAAGGATCTTTTGCTAGTATTGTCATCATTATTATTACTATTCATCTTTAGTATTACTATATTTCTTAATCTCTGAGACTTTGTATTGTCATTGCTCTTATTTTTCTAATGATCTGAGAGACACGAGTGACACCTGATGAGCATTGCCTGTTTGCTATAATGGAAAGACATTTTTGAAAATAAAAGGCTTATTTAATATCCAGAGCTAATCAATCCCACAGCCTCTCCATCCCACATGCTTTTTTCTTGCTTTTTTAAATGTTCTTCCCATGCAAGAATTTCATGATATGTACTGCATCTTGGCAACATGCAGAGAAAGAAAGTAAAGTTTTAACTTGATAGGATTAAAAGCTGAAATAATTTGCAGTGTTCTGATTTAAACCAAATAAATATTTAATATAGAAATTTGAAAACATGTTGGGACAACTCTTACTCTTTATGCACCACCTCCGCCACAGCCCATCAACCAATTGAAGATGTCAAACATGTTTAGCAGTACATGTCTCCTTTATGCTAGAGGACCCAAACCAAACTTCAGGGCATATTGTTACTGTTTATTGTGCACTATACTATACAACTTTCATTTCTGCTTGATCAAAAGATCTGAAAAATACCAGAAAGAAGTCTTTGTTCCTTCAGCTAAAAAAACCCATCATACAGTCTAAGTTCAGCCCTCACATTTTTGTGTTGGCTTCTGCCCTGTCTTATTTCACCACCCCATTTCTGGGCATTATTTAGTGTTTGTGACCTGACAGGATCATCCATCCTGATGTACAACATTATCCCATAGTATTGCATCAGTAATTACATCAGTAAACATAGTCTACTGAGAATTCAACTTTACATATATGAATACATATCCTGTCTATAGATTCTGGGGTTTCTGTGGTTTCTGATGAGAAATCAGCAGTTCTATTTCAGAACAATTTATTTCTCTTTCACTCAATTAAATATCTGCACTTAACAAACTATTTCCTTAAGAAAAAACAACTGAATTACAGGGAAGGCTGTAATACTGCCTTACACTAACCCATGAACGAAATGTACTTGTATTCAAATACTAAGTAACATGCCAGTAGATGGAGCTGATGAACATGTAGTTTATACTCAGAATTTGTAAGCTCAGAATGTTTCTAAAGGTCTTAATCCTTTCTTATGACTGATATGTGCTTTAGTTCTGCCATTTATTTTAGTAGAATTTTTAAAAAGTTATGACCTTTGTATTTGCAGCTCTCCAGTCTTAGACCCTTCTAATGAGTGGACGATGTATCTTGATCTGAAGCATGATAAAGTCATACAGTCCAGTAGCTGAAAAAAATTAGCCACTAATATGTGAGTTATCCATAATAAAAAAAAAAACAACCCTGCAGGCGCAGTCTCAGACAACCACATGAAAATCATCTGCTCTTTCTTTCTGTTGAGTGAGTATGAAAGGAACCTTATAGATATAGTCTAGAAAATAGGAGAAGGGTAGATTTTAACAATGGTGAGGAAAAATGTTTTCAAATTAAATTTATATCTGCCTAAGCCTTTACATAAGATCTAAACCAAACACAGTCCCTATTATTGATAAAAGTGCCTATATTTCTAGAATCCATTGAGTTAAACCTGCTCACATCTTCTCTATTATTACTCTCTTCCCCGACTTAAATAAACGAAGTTTCCAGACAGAAAGTGATATTAAAGTACCTAAACAGCTTTATCATCGTCTTTTTCCCCTTACACCCAGGGGAATGACTCTAGATGTGTATTCTAGAGAGCTTGTTGATCTTTTTAATGCTAAGTAACTTTTGATTAGGATCTAAGAAACAAGGTAACAGGACCAGATTTTCCCACCATTGATTGATGAATTAATTAAAGGCACCTAGATGGAATTTAATGATGCAAGTCTGCCATTTGATTGTTCTTTAGCATTTTGCAGAAACATTTTCAATATGATCAACCTAACATTGTTTTGCAGGATTAAGTCTTTAGAACATGGTTTAAGTGGTGGGTAGGTATCTAGAAAAGCAAGTACCTCTGGGGGTTACAGACTCCAACACAGTAAAGAAATAAACTTGCAAAACTGAACACAGTAAAGAAACAAACCTGCAGAAACCCTTATGCTGACCTGATTTTCAGAATGGCTGAAAACCTACAGTTCTAAGTGATTTTAGTACTGCATTTTGGATACGCACATAGAGAAAACAGCACAAAGCACATCCTAAAACAGGATGAGGACAAAGTTTGCACAACCTTACATGGAGCCAAAATCCTCTAGTGCTACACCCTCTACTGGTGTAAAGCAACAATATAATTCCATCAACTTTACAGATATTTTGAAAATTTACCCAAACAATGAACTTTCTTTTCTGGTTTTCCCACTTGTAATTAATCTATGGATATTCCACCATTCAGTAGTCTTGTTTTCAATGCACCTACTCTGACAAAGTAACTAATTGCCTCTACATAATACGAACATTTCAAAAAAGAGCTCTAAATTGAAAAGAACCCAGGATTTTTTTTTTGATTTTTTTTTTGTTCAGGAGGTGTTTTGAGACTTAGAATAGTTTACACCAAGAGAGGCAAAACAAAAGCTACATGACCGTTTTTAAAATTACACATGTGGTTTTTCTATTTTAAAGTAAAAAGATGTACCAGCAGGTGCTAATCTTGTACAAATAACCTGCATCTTACCACAATAGGATTGCTTTGACTGGCATGGAGAAACAGATATACCTAAATACAATCTTATGAAACAAATTAAACCATTGTTAAAATGTAGATGGAAGGATCACGGATTATAAATATGCTGAAAAAGGTACTGCTGCTAGTTTTAAAAAGCCATAATATTCTATGAAGTTCTCTAAAGAATAGTACTTTTTTGTCACTTGGTTTTGTCTGGCTATGACAGAGTCATTCTTGGTATGCCTACAGATTTTTTTAGTATCCTTAAAGGATATTTAAAGAAACTTGTGTGTTTGCGATAGCCATAAAACCTCATTTCTTATCCTAGAATCATAGAATCATTAAGGTTGAAAATCAACTTCAAGATCATCAAGTCCAACCATCTACTAAATATTATCAGGACATTCTTCTGAACACTGCCAGGGATGATGATTACACCACCTCCCTGGGCAGCCTGTTCCAATGCCTCGCTACTCTCAGTAAAATAATTTTTCCTAATATCCAACCTAAACCTTCCCCCTGGTGCAACTTAAACCCATTTTCTCTTGTCCTATCACTAGTCGTCTGGGAGAAGAGACCAACACCCACCTCACTACAACCTCCCTTCAGGTTGTTATAGAGAGCAATAAGGTCTCCTCTCAGCCTTTTCTTCTCCAGACTAAACAACCCCAGGTCCCTCAGGCACTCTCATAAGACATTTTATCCAGACCCTTCACCATCTTTGTTGTCCTTCTCTGAACTCACTCCAGCACCTCAATGTCTTTTTTTATACCGCAGCACCCAAAACTGAACACAATAGTTGAGGTGTGGCCTCACCAGTGCTAAGTACAGAGGCATGATCACTTCCCTACTCCCTCTGGAGACACTGTTTTTGATGCAGGACAGAATGCCTTTGGTCTTCTTGGCCACCTGGGCACACTGCTGGCTCATATTCAGCTGGCCATCCACCAGCATGCCCAGGTCCTTTTCTGCCAGGCAGCTTTCCAGACACTCCTCTCCCAGCCTGTAGCATTGCCTGGGGTTGTTGTGACCGAAGTGAAGGATCCGGCACTTGGCCTTGTTAAACCTCAACCTATTGACCTTGGCCCATTGACCCAACTCGTCCAGCTCTCTCTGCAGAGCCTTCCTACACTCAAGCAGATCAACATTCCCTCTCAATTTGGTGTCTTCTGCAAACTCGCTGAGGGTGCAGTTGATCTCCTCATCCAGATCATCAATAAAGATATTAAACAAGACAGGCCCCAAAACTGAGTCTTGGGGAACACTGCTTATAATGGTTTAGAGTCAGGGCATCCCCTTAGACCTATAACAGAAGCTCTCTGTTAACTCCTCTCCCTCCCCAAAGGGGAAGAGAAAGGGAATAAGGGAGAGAGACTTAGCAATTAGAAAAGGAAACTAGAACAACTGTAATGAAAATGAAATTAATAATTATAAAATCAGAATATATACAAATATATACAAACCCAGTTTCGAACCCAACCCCCCTGATGGTAAATACATGACTGTCACCACTGACGCTGTGGAGCAGGCACTGGGGGGTCCCAGACTGGGCCCCACAACAGACAGGAGCTGTGTTCAGGAGCTGGATTCTGGTGTCGGGTTCAGAAACACACAGACTGGATTGAAGGCAGAACAGACCGAGTCCTCCTTGGATGCTCCAAGGAAGGAACTGAAAGGAGACCCGAGCCAAGCCAAGCAAAAGTGGCAAAGCAGTCCAAGAGGGGACAGGAGCCCAAAGATACTTTGGCTCCCTCAGCTCTATGCCGAATATGACATATATGGGATGGAATATCTCGTTGGTCAGTTTAGGGTCATTTGTCCTGTCTGGTCCTCCCTGCAGGTGCAGCCTTTCACTTTCTGCACCACCCAACGTAGTACACAAGATCCAGCAGTAACCTTGGTCTGCATACCAATCCTTGGTAGTAACTCTAAACATGAGGTGTTATCACTGCTGGAAGCAGACACTGTCTGGGAGAACAGGCTGCTAACTTCAGAAAGTGCAGTTAATTAGAAGAAATGAGCTGAAAAGTAAAATTACAGAACAGAATTAGTTCTGTTCTCACTCAAATCAGGACATTGTTCATGACCTGCCACCAACTGGATTTAGTGCTATTCACCGTAACTCTCTGAACTTGGCCATCCAGTCATTTTTTAACCCAGCGAAGAGCACACCTGTCTGTACATGAGCTGCCAACTTTTCCAGCAAAGTGCTGTGGGAGACAGTGTCAAAGGCCTTACTCAAGTCAAAGACCTTACTGAAGTCCACGTAGACAATATCCACAGCCTTTCCCTCATCCACTAGGTGGGTCACCTGGTCATAGAAGGAAATCTATGTTAGTTAAGCAGGGTCTGCCTTTCCTGAATATATCCCACCTAACTTTAGCAGTGAGATTAATCTCAACTAACTCTCGACATCTTCAGTATAGACATCTGTACTTGAAAAAGTTACCAGCGGCACCATGTGTATCCAAAGAATGAAAATCAGAACTGTTGGAGTTTCTCATCTAGTCTCTTTTAAGAACCATCTGAGGATGGGATGAATTGTCCCTCCAGAGCCAAGGGTTAGATCCCAGCAACTGAAAATAAACAGTGAGGTATCCAAAACAGAAAGGTAATCTTCTCCATTCAGTTTTTAAATGAGCACATATTAACAAATTTATGTCAATCAATCCCATAGCTGTAGGTCAGGGATAAGCAGAAGATGTTGGGTATAAATACGATTTCAGGAACTAGTAAAGGAGACAACACTGAACTTTTTAATGTTTTCTTTCTGTTTCTGAAGAATTTTTGCACACTACCCTAAGCATATGTGTAACTAAAAAAACCAAAACAAAATAAAATAACAAAGAAAGGAGAACTGGTCAGTTTGGCTTAAAAGGAAACTAAAATGTTTTGTGTTTGATGCTTTCAGAAGACTGAAAATAAATTGAATAATGAAATGTAGTGTTACTACTAAACTGAGATGTTTCATTTCGTGGGAGTTTATGTAGAATATTTCCTGAATTTTGTTTCTTTTATTAGAACTCTGTCTAAGCAAAGTATGCTGTTTTGAAAAGGAAAGTATATCCTTCTAAACTGGAAAAAGTTTCAAATTGACTTTGCCTTACTTTGTTGTGCTTTATGAAAGTTGCAGAGAAGAACATAAGCACCTCTGCTTGAATAAGGAAATAACCATTTCTAATATTAGCTTTAAGGAGACTTTCTGTGCAAGCAGCAGATACTTCCCCAGGCTTTGTTATGTTCAGTTACTGCACAACATTTTCATATACTCAAAGTATAAATTATTTTATTATTATTTTTAGGGTTAACCATTGTGTAATTTGAGTACTGAAAAACAGTACGAGATTGGTTTATAAAAGAGATCACAGAATCACAGCATGGTTGAGGTTGCACGGGATATTGGGAGGTAACCAGGTCCAACCCTCCTGTTCAAGCAGGGTCACCCAGCGCCCATTGCCCAGGACACTTTTTATATGCCTCCAAGGAAGACAACTTAACAGCCTCTTCGGGCAACCTGTGCCATTGCTTGGTCATCTTCACAGGATAAAAGCATTTTCTCATATTCTAAGGGAACCTCCCATATTTCAGTCTGTACTCATTGCCCATGTGCAAGGGCACAGTACAGGATCATGTTCAGCTTGGTGTCCACCAGGACACCCAGGTCCTTTTCTGCTGAACAGCTTTCCAGCTGGGGTCCCCAACTTAATGTACTGGTGCATGAGGTTGTTCCTCCACAGGTGCAGGGCTTTGCACTTCTCATTTCTCCAACCTGTTGAGGTCCCTCTAAATGGTAGCATGACCCTCTGGCATATAAGTCACTCCTCTCAGTTTTGTATGACCCACAAATTTGCTGAGTGTCCACTTTATCCCACCATTAATGTTTAAAAAATAACAATGTTTAATTATTTATTGTCCATCTCTACCTTTCCTGGAAATACAAATTTGGATTTTTTTGCATCCCATTGAATAAGATTTTGTTTAAAATATATATATTTGGTATTTCAGGCATCCCAAATATGGAATGTTATATCAAGTTAAAACCTAACAAAACAAAAATGTGTGAATGGGACATGAGAACACTCCCCCCACAAAACCAAAACCATAAGTTGAGGTTTGGATTGAATTTACAGTTCAGTCTGTCAGTTATTTCTTTTTCAGACATATTTTTTGTGACCACTAGAGATGCCTTGTTACCTTACTGAAAATTGCTGGAACAGTTGCTATGATCTGGAGAATTTATATTATTATTTTTACAATGGAGTTCATTCATCATAAAATGTTCATATTGCATTAGGTAGAAATGAATACTGGTGGCATAGTAAAGACGAAGCATTATAATGTTTCATATATTAAATTTCCTAAGTGTGCTACATATTACAATGTGGCAGCAGTAGCAATTGTTAATAGAAAATGAAAGATTGGTAAATAAAAATCTTAGTCAGATGAATGATAGATATCTCAAATCTACAAGTAAAGACATAAGGAAGAACACCATTTTAGGATTGTAATGGACAAAATTTAAATTTTTGATTTGCCATAACACTATGTCCCCAAAATAATCATATGATACATGCTTTTTTAATTCAAATATAGATGCATACTTATACTGTGTGAAACTCAACCATCACACAAAGGATTCACTACAAATATTAAGCGTCTTTAACAATTACTTTGGTCATGCTCTTTATATCAGTTATACATTTCCATCAAAATGGAAGTCCAGTGTGTTGTCACATTTATCTTTTTTTACCCAGTGATTAATTAATATTTGATACTTCAGAGCATAAGTATTTCTCTAAAATTCCCCAGAGCCACTGGTGTTGGTTATGTTTTAAAAG
>WUAM01000083.1:1273397-1299663 GCA_024336885.1 Actenoides hombroni
AATAAGAGGTATTACACTTGCAATTAAAAATACAATTTTTTCAACTTCAGAAAGAGTCTTTTTCTTATATCATTCTGCGTGTAATATAATTAATTAAGACAAATCTGATATGACATTCAATACATAAACCTTTAAATTTCAAAATAATAACTTTGGCAGATAGTTTAAATGAGCATAGCAGACCAAGTAGTGCAGACATTAAAATCTATCATTTTCACAAAGATTATCACAGTAATCACGCAAGAGTGACTATATGCATGGAAAATAATTTTATTATATTGTGATGTATGTTCTGACTCAGCAATGCTCTTCTCTGCAATGTAATAAAGCAGATAGAAATGTAAATATTTTAGTCCAATGATTGTAATGAGAGAAAGGGCAAACAAATATGCAGGATGGATAAGAATGACATCAATATGCTCTATTTTGACAAATTAAACATAGTCAAATATTTAAACTAGAATATATCTGAAGTATGATATAATCTCAGAAGGAAAAATTATTTTCTGAGTCCTCAGGAAAGAGGTTATTAGTGGATCTGAAATAATGAGTGTCAATGAAAAAAAAAGAAAAGCTTTTATTAAATATTATTGAATTAAAAATAACTTCCTCCCTTCTTTTAATTTATTCAAATCTTTGTTCAACAAGTAAAAGTTGAGAAACTCTACTGGACTTCAATCATCCATGTGAAAGAGTTTAAACTAATCAACCTTACAGAGTTTAATTTTGGCATAGATTGAAAATCTGAGTTTCAACAGGGCATAATTTAAGAAGCTGTAGACATTATCCAAATATGATTTGGAAAATAGTGACCTGAAATTGCTATAACATGTTTATTTGTGAAAATTCTAAATCTTAGACTTTTGAAAAAGGTTGTCGTGTACATTTGCCACAGAGGGGAAGGTTAATACAGTTAACACCATTACAGGAGACAGCATTATTCCTTGGAGAAGTGAAGATTCATGATCAACCCTCTTTTAAAGCATGTGAGAGCTAGTTTGATGGCGAATTTCTGCCTCCCCCCAAGTATATTGAAAAAATACAGATGGTAGTGGTGAAATTAGGACTAGAAGGACATTTTAGCTGTACTTTTGGACAAAGAAATTATTTTTGAGCAAAGATAATATGACACTACTACCTACAGAACAGGTAATGTTAATATTTTTCAAGTACAGAAGGGCCAAGAGCATGATGTTGTCACTTCTATTCATCTGTCTGAAGTCTACCTTGTGTTCTAGTATTGACACACTTGGACAGGTAATGTATTCCTCACCTTCATCTGAAATAATAGTAAAATTTTCTGGCTTTTATCAGAGACAAGATCTGGAGCCACTTCTCTGTCACAAGGTACTTATGACTTTTCTTGAAGGAGTGCATCTGAAAGAAGAAAGGCTCAGGCAACCTCAGGAATAATCAGCAAGTACAAATCAAATGTTTTAAATGTTTCAGTTTACACAAACTTGTACTTTTCAAGAGAAGGGAAAAGAAGGGAAAGGAATGGAAATAGCAGGGAAGAGAAATATTTGCTTTTGGTGGTGGCTTTTTTTGTGTTTGTGGTTTTTTTTGCTTTGTCTTGTTATTTGTTGCTTTTCTTTATTTGTTTTAAAATATCTTCACTAATTCTAGTGACTACAGAATAATTTGACAAGTTTTACCAGTTATACTATTAGTAAAGCAAGCTAAGAAGTAAACTGGTTAAAATCTACTGAAATATAAATTAAAAGTGGACCAAGGAAAAATGTCATGGAAATATTACAAAATGATGATAAAGAAAATGAAATTTCTAAAACTCTTTGAAAAAATATTTACAACAAAATCTGCAATAAAAATAGCTTCACATGTAGGGGTTTTTTTAGGAAACATAGATTACTTATTACTACACTGATGAAATTTCTGAGTTTTTCATCAACCACATGAAAAATACTTCAAATGAATTTTCATAACGTAGTGCATTCATAGATAGGGATTTTACTCTATTCCTTTGTCAATGATTCAACACTACAAAATGGAATATTATGTTAATGTGATATAGTGTATCATTTTTTAAAGCTCCCATTTCTGCATTTGCTGCAGGCAAATGAAGATGAAGATGGCTTGTTATCTTGACTCCAAAGGAGAGGAAGAAGAAGAAAAAAAAAATCTGAAATAGTTTGTAACATTTAATAAAATATTGTGGCATCACCTCTGTCTCTACTGACCATTCACCAAGAACCTTTGGATCTAAAGCACAATCATAAAATCTTGAATCCTATACCATAAGTTGTTTTTTTTCTAAGTGATTAATATCTTCTGTGGAGATGGGTAACACATTAAACTGATGAACAACAAAACCTCTCTAATTATTCAACAGTTATCTAAGAAAAGGAGTCATATATTATAAACCTCCTTCAACACTTAAAACTTTATAGTCATTAGCTTGTTTCAGGCCACAGTCATTATCAAAACAGAAGTAATCTAATACTTATCAGTTAATTATTTGAGAAAATTCTCTACACACTTATATTAGTCCCAGGAAAAAGATGTGAAAAGAGCCATACAAGTTCTTTAAAATCCATTTGTGTTTGAAGAGTGAAAACAAGATTTGTAGAAAAGAAGTATGAATTAAAAGGTAAAATTCATAGAACAGAAAAACTGACTGTGTGTAAGGAAATTTCAGAAAGATGAGAGCTATTACGATTATCAAACTATTTTTGAGGGAAATAAGTGAATTTCTAACACTGTTATCATGTAAGACTGGACCAGAGGGAATATGTATACATACTCAGATTCAAGAATGAGACCTAAGTGATAAAAAGATCTTTTATGTGTGAGGGTCAAAATACTCTAGAACACATCAAGGACTTTGAATGATGCAGGAGAAACACAACTGCAATAAGTACCACTGGGTCCAGTACTTGTTAGTGTGGAGGTATCCTGGGATGGGGTTTGACAAAGACAAATATTTCCAGGCAAAAACTTGCTTTTTCTTAGCTATGGTTATAGGATCTCAAGCTCTCCCTAAATAGTTCCCTTCTCTACAGCTATTCTCCCCAGGCTTAGTAGGACCGTGCAAGTTACTATCCAATGTGATAAAAGTAGGGGACTGGAGAAACTGGTCCTAAAGTATTGCCAGTGAGGCTTCGATGAAGCCTGAAGAAAGAGAAGGGTTGTGTTCTGTTAAATCAATCCCTCTTCTACCTGGATTAGGACTATTTGTTAATGTTTTTATATCCTTCTGGGTTGAAGTGAAGGGTTAAGGTTGAAAACAAATCTGATCTTGTGTTTTTCTGCTAAGAAAAGGAAAAATCGTGACATATTTGTTACACACAAAAGATGTTAAATAAGATGGTAAGAATACAATTAAATAAGTACATTGGAGAAAAAACAAAGAAGCAAGATAGCAAAAGATGTTAGATCATTCTCCCAAAGGTTTTCTACCCCTATCAAAGTGCAAGATCAGAGAAGAAGGTAGATAAAATATTAGAGGATAGAATAGGGAATTGAAGCTTAAAGGTTAGAAATAGCCAAAGTATTGTATGAAACCTTTTAAAATATGTATAAAGAACACTAAAATATGTTGACTGTCTGTGTTTTGCACACCATGTATCCATTTACTTGCAAGACACTAAACTCAAAAAAACAGAGTTTTGAATGTGAGTACAAAACAACTGGATCTTCATATCTAGTGGGCTTTGCTAGAGAAAAGCTGAATGGGGTACAGAAGTCTGCTCTTAAAGTACAGTTGTACTTGGAGAAGTGACTATCTGAAGTACTTATGAGTACCCATTTCTGCAGTTAAAGAATACCTCACAATGGTTAATACTTTTAGTATCAGAACAACTTGGGAGAACTATGGAAATATATATATATATATGTATTACAGAGAGAGAACAAAAGTGTGAATTACTAGTTCATTTGGAAAAAGAAAAAAAAGTTTTTTACCACACTAATAAAATTTTATTTTGGGATTGAGGATACTATATATAAATCAGTGAAGTTTTATCAAGTTCCTGTAATGGGTAGACCTAAGTTCTTTTGCTTGCTTGTAGCAGTTGTTGGTTGCCTGAAGTTAGTTACTCTAAACTTGCCTTACAGTGCATAGAGAGAGTAGTCATTTCCAAAGGACATGCTACATATCATGCTTAGACATCTAACTAGCACAGGTGGGATGAATCAGCTTCTAGTTTTATCTATAAAAGGAACCCAAAATATCTACTATGTAAATGGCTAAATTTCATGTATGTAGGAAATTATTCAGGTGCCTGAGCACAGATGTTTAGTGCCAATTTAAAAACTTGAGAGCATTCAAGACCTCTTGCAGATACATATACAGGACATACATAGTTCTCTTTGGAACCAACAGCCAAAGTTGACCAATGCTACACTAACAAATGCACCTTTCTCAGCTGGATGGTGGCTGAGCTCACATCAAGGTAGAGATAGGGCTGGGTCAGGACAACCCTCTGCTCTTCCTGGTCAGGTTGGGCTGCAACCCCAGTCAGGTTCACAAGACTGTGAACTCCCAATTATTTATAGGTCCAGTGAAAGAGAAACAAGAGGGAGATGGACTCCAAAAGAGTCAATTAATATCTTGTTATAAGTCTGGTATTGGGGAGTTGAACCTGAGATTCCTGTACATTTGTTCAGGCATCCCAGCCCTGGCTCTGGGAGTAGCTGCCTAAACTACCCACACTCCCATGTGCCTGTGCAACTCCCAACATCTCCTGGGGCTGCTAAACTACAAGACATGTCACTTTTTAGTATAGGTCAGCATAGCCACTGAACAGAAGGATTTGGTATTGAGGCTCTGTAATCATGTATTCCACTTTTTCAGGAACACACAAAAAACAGGACAGTGTGGCTCGCACACCAAATGCCCTCTTTAACTCTGCATTCTAATAAGCATTCATGAATTATGTAGGCAACACAATGAGAATATTTGAAATGGTGGTTGCATTTGCTATAAGACTTAAAATTTAATGGATTTTTAAGTAATTAGCATGAGCTATTTACCACACTGAGTTATAATGTAGGAGTAGCTGAATATAAAAATAAATTTGATAATATGCATAAAATGCTCATTTCTTACAGCATTATATTTTATTTCAAAAAGGCAGTGCTTAAGCTGAGTATCCAAATTGACAGGGAGAACATGAAATAATGTATTTCCTCTGGTTTTTGTTTTGTTTTGTTTGTTTGTTTGTTTTTGTTTTAAATAAATCTTTTGTCATTTACAAGATGACAGACGAGTTTATGATAGTTTTGATGTGACATAAGGCAATGCATCCATAATCTAGAATGTCACAGACATTTTTAATACATATGGTATATGCTCAGCTAATCTAGGAATCTCAGTGAATGATCCATTCTCTGCATTTTCTTATAGGGAATCCACCATTCTGCAGTTAAAGAATGAGAGTGGTATACAAAATTGTCTGATATTTGTTTCTCACTCTGCTATCAGCTAGATTAAGGGACTCTGTCTAAATGGAGAAAAGCATAGCAAAAAAACCCCACCAATTAGAAATTAAAGACAGACCTTTTCAAATCAGAAATAATGTGTAAATAGCTTTTTAACTATGAAGATGATAGATTGTTAGACTGAACTGGAGTACTGGTAAATTCTCCTTGTCTTGTAATAACTGGTTCCTTAGAAATGTCTGTTTCTTATGACAGAATGTGATGGGAATATGTTAGGACAGGCAGTGATGTCTATATAATAAATAACCAAAAATTTGATTAATATACACAAGGCAAGTGGAGATTCTGCTTCTTTATTACCTTCTAAGATTGAGCTTTTAGCAGAGCAATGACTCAACGCAAAAGCAGGGAAAACGAAAGGGCCTGATTCTAGTTTGACTCCACACCCATCAGGTTAAGATAAATAACCTGGCAGGAATCTAGTGTATTGGGATCTAGACCTCTTTGTAAACCTCAGTATACATTTTAGATGCAGAAATCTCTTTATGAGCAATAAAAAAGTAAATCAAGTTACCAGGATTCCTCACTATCCTATGAACACCCTGTTGTTTTTTTTTTTCCTCTGGAGACATGACTCTTACACCTGTAGCTGGCTTTTGATCCAGTTTCAACAGGAAAAATGATGAGCTGTCATGCAGAGTGCTTTGTGATCAGCTCTTAGGGCACATGACTGCAAAATGAACAGTACAAGTGAAAACTCACTGGAGTGGAGGCAGCCTCTGTCACAAGAATCCTGTTTCCAAAGCAAACACAATAAGCTATCCTGCAAGGCCATGCACCACTGTGTTGTATAATGAAAACCATTTTACCTAATTAGAGCTAGTCAAAATAAGAAGGTAACCAAGCCTGGACATGTCTAACAAGTTATGCAGTGGTTCTTCAACTAAGGATGTTGCTAAGCTGTCACAGGTTCCTAAAAAGTTTTCAGAAGAATCAGGGAAACTTCCTTAATTACTGAGGCAGATAAAGATACTTTTTCTAAAAGTTGTCCAAATCAAATTCCTCATTTATAAAACACTTGTGTAATCTGTAGCTGACTCAAAGTAATAATGAAATGATATATTTATTAAAATAATTTGGATTTGAAATTTATCAATATAATAATAATAAACAAAAACCAATCCCTTAAAATGTATACTGAGGTTTACAAAGAGGTCTTTGATATGAGTTTTAATCTTAATCCTTGAAAAGGATTATATAGTAAAACTTGTCCTGATGGCAGTTGGAGAAGACTTGGAACAACTCCAGAAGCTTTAGAAAAATGTCTTCAATCATATCTGAAGATAAATTCTACTCCTGTTTGTATCCAGTGCTCTACATGTTCCAATAAAAGTCATTCGAGCATGCATTTAAAGACAGAGTCTGGCACATGGGTTTCCAATTTGGAAGGTTTATGACTTGAAATGTTTTCTTCTTTTCCTTGGGCTAGCAGGAACAAATAGTACAATGCAAACACGTCTGCTGGCCCTAGAGGGCTAAGTGCTTTGCACTCTTCCACAAAGATTTCCTCTGAGTGACACCAACAGTGACACTGATGGGATCCAGGGAGAACTATTTCCAGCTGCCTTTCTTGAACCATAAAGGTGGAGCTGTTCTATTATAATAACTTTTTTGGAAGGAATAAGAAATATCAGTGATGTATTTGTGAGGATGCCACAGAATCCTTAAGATGAACATATATCCTCAGTATTTTCTCAAGTGCTAAAGATAGCTTTAGTAAATTTATATTCCATAGACACATCAATAATACCTCAGGAAATAATACAAAAAGTATTCACTTACCAAGGTTTAAATCTTGGTCTAAATAGTAAGTAAAATATAAGGCATAGCAAGTAAGAATATCTATTCTAGGTCTTGTTTTCTACAGTATTTTGAACAGTAGTATGCTTGATATGTACATGCTTCTTTAGAAAGGCAAGAATATCCCTAACTCCTTGGCCAGCAAAAGTGACTTTGGATAGTCAAGAGGTAGGCCAGCTGGGAGGCCTAAAATGACTTTCAAAATGGTTTTGTGATTTTAGTAGAATTTAATGTGTCAGCAAAAAAAGTTTGTATCTTACACTGAAGTGTGGGTGTTGGAGAAAAAAATTATATTCATAAGTTATCTCCAAAATCTTAAAGATTTCTCATTGTACAAAAGCAAAAGGAAATGGATGAGTAAGGGAACACCACCAGTCATTACAGTGTCTATACTACAGCATTATATTGCCCCAGGTGAGCAGCAAACATCGCAAGGAGTCTGTTTTGCAGGATGCTGCAACTCCAGCAAGAACAGGTGCAGGTAGTACCTATTTGACCTGATGCTTATGGTATTTCCAGACAGAACCAATGAATTCTGATTCTTTCAGACTATGTTAATAAGAGAAAATGAAACAAGTCAGAGACAGCACTGGAATGTTACATTTTGATCAAGATTACGTAAATCCTGCTGTTTGTCTGCATCTGAGGGTTGTTGTATGTGGGAGGAAAGGGAAGGACAGGGCAGGCAGGGAGCATGGAAACAGGAAGAATGATTCTTCCTGTGCTCTAAAGCACGTCTTCCTTTACTGCAATATGTTCCCTTCTGTAGAAGCATTTAATCAATGAGCAGACATGCCTTTTCTTTTTTATGAAACCCTTTTCTGAGACATCAGGTGACTAACAACCAAAGAATACATTAATTAGTTCAAGTCAACCTCTCTTCTTCTCACTGTCCCTCTTCCCCACCACAAGAAGATACAAAAGAGAGTTCAACGCTTTCTGTTTGTAAACAAAATTGCAGCATCTGTCTTCTCACTTTGACTGGGGTTCTTCCCTAATTTTTTGTCTTGGTTGTTACCATAGTAGCAGGGTGGTGACTTCTTGACCCATGAGAAAAAGACAAAGAGACATGGTAGAGTGCAAGTAGCTCCCAAGCTGAGGATTTGATTGATCTGCTCTGTGCTGGAATTTTTTCTTCCATTTATTAATATTTTCTGTTGAACTGAAACTCTGAATCCTGATGATCCTAAATTGATTCAGATTGAATGTGAGACATGATTAAAATTGTGACTAGAAGTCCAACAGAAAGTAACAGCTGAACATTTACTTGACAGGTCCATATATATCAGATGATAAATATAAGAAAACTACTCAGGGAATACTCTGAGGGGTGGTAATTTTTTCCACCTTAACATCATACATTGAAGAAATGGCACTATGAGGAAGACATCATCCAATACATAAGGTTTTCTTCAAAAGCCTTGGTCTGTGGCAGACCCATCACATTCAGCTTGAAAAAAGTATTAATCTGGGAAATCATTCTCTATTACAGTGCAAAACATTAGAATACTATTAAAAGCTAGAACACTACTCCCAGTACAACCTTCTCCATTTGTTATTTTAAATCTATCCCACCTCTTTTTTGTAGCTCTTCTCTAATAGTTTCAAGCATAGTTTCATTCATTTAAACAAGTATTAAACTAATACTGCAGGGAACCTACTTGGCTTATCTCTTCTCTTGCTACCTGTTGTTCAGCACCAAGGGGTCAGATCTTCTGATAGCTGTTCACAATCATCTACTTGCTAAATTTCAAAGGAACAGTCCTTGGCTACCTCTTCAGCTTGGGAAAATTGCTTAATGAACAAAGCTGCTTTGTTGTTCTCCTTTATATCCAGTCCTAAAATTTTCCTTTGTCATACTGTCTGTAGTCTGCAGTGTCTGGGGCATAGTGGATAGTTTGTCTCAGTGATTAATACAGGTTGCCTTGACTTGATTTTTGATGAAGAGTTTTAGAAGTCCTTATTTCTTGAAAGCTTATTTGAAGTGTAACTGATCATTTAGATTTCCTTCATTCACAAGCTGTTCTTGCTGCCATCAGATCACTGTTTTAGGACTTTGGCTTTGCTGTTCATATGTATGTTGCATAAATTACCCTTGTCCTAAGTCTTTGGCCAGGTTCAACACATTTGGAAGAAGCAGTTAGCTTAATGGAGACTCCCACAGTTGCTGACTTGCTAACCTGGAGATCCAAAAGTTAAGCAAATATTACAAATGGAACATCAATAATATGTTTAATTCAAGCACCGACATTGGGCTTAGTCTCAGTTCTTTCAGACATACATTTTAATTCTGCTAATGAATGAGCATTACAGTTCTGTGCCTGATTCTCAGAGACTAGAACCTCTTATGGTGACAATTGCATGGTTCAGATTTGTATGGTTCAACTTTTAGTTCACACTGCAGTAATTCTTTCTTATGAGGTAAGGGGCAAGACAGTGGTTATTTCCATCACCCCCCCTTGCAAATTTACTGTGCTAACCTTGTTACCAAATAACCAAGAGTTCTTGAGCCTTCCTATATACCTGATTCTCCGGATGGTCACCATGACAGTCACTCAATAGTTGTAATGGTAAGCCCCATTTAAGCCATTTGAAAGTTTCTCAGTAAACTTAATGAGTTTAATTATGGGAATCTATAGTTACTTTCATATGTTAAAGAAAAAGAGATTTCCTTAAATTACTTGGAATGCATACATTTTTAGAGACAGACCTTTCTTTGATAAGAGTGCAGAGTTCCTTAAGTGGGTGCCTTTCTGTGAAATCCTGGATTTTCATTATACTATTTACTCTTAGAGCATGCCTTGGCAACGGAAAAAATGATGTGAAGATTCAATACCACCTGTGGTAAGATTAAATAAAACAGCTCCTATGAAAAAAAGATAACCTACATTGCCAGAGCAAAAGGGGTCAAACAATAAAATACCCATTGTCTCCTGTCAAAGTAAATCACACTAACAGGTTGCTATGGTACGGGTGATATGAGATACTTGATAGCAATATTTTTAAGATGGCAAATCTATATTATCTAACAATAAAGGCAGCATGGTGAGAAATGTTTATCTCAGGTTATGAACATGCATCTAGGAGCAGGCTGGTGACATGTATTGCCTATCACGTGACTTTAATTTCCTGGCATCAAAGCTAGTCCTGTTTTTTTTTTTCCTCAAAGTTTCTGATAAAAACCCTGCTTGATAATGTTGTCTGCTTTGATCCGTAAATTTAGGAAAGACTTTTGACTAGTTCCTACAGGCCTCATGGTTACACAAGGATGGTCTGTATGGCCTCCTCCTGGAGCTTAGCTGCCAACAGAGCAACACTAATGAGACAACAGCAGCCCTGTCAGTTTACTCTTGGTTTCCACAAATTCAGTACTGAGTCATGAATAATTCCTTCTCTCTTCTCCCTAACGTCTTCCATGTGATAGATACTCTCTGAAGATGTGAAGTAATCAGGCCCTGTAGTCTCAATTGCGGAGGGACCAACTTCATCCCTGATACATGAAACATGATTGAGTAGGGGAAGGAGAAAATGTTATTTTGTTTCCTCCTCATTCACTAGCAATTTGGCCTTGCAAAACCAAGCTTGGAAAACAAAATACCTTTTTGTGTATGTAGTGGTGAAGGTACAGAAATAAGGATAGAACAGAATTTATGATTTTCTGGATTAGATTCAGTATCCTTGTATGTTGTTTCTGGGTAATTACAATGTTCTTGCCTGACCTTAGTTTGCATGGGACCCAGGGTATTATTTCCTAGCTGGGGAAGGTTTACAATATACTTCCTACTCTATGCAAACCCCACAGTCCCCTATCCCAACAAGCTGTTTTAGTCATTGATTGTCTCTCTGGTTTTATCTACAACCTAAGAACATCTTTCAAGGAAGATGGTGTGTAGGGAGGAAGAAATTATACACAGGGAATAGATCCGATTAAATATGCTGAACCACCATGTCAGATTTAGACCTGGACCATTTAGTTATCTTGGTACCTATTTCTGGAAATTTATGTGTATACTGATAGTAAGCATGCAGTGAGTTTGCATGTGCAGTCAGATTTGTAATTGCAAAACTACGCTCTTGAGATTTTGCTCTCTGCTTTTTTTTTTTTTTTCACACTTTTCACATTTTCACAATACATGATATTTTTCACTGTGTTTCTAAAACTTTGCAGAAACTTCTGAGATCTCTATTCTCCCACTCCATGCCTCTTGGAATCTGCATGTCTGAGCAGAACCAGAGTTTGCATTGCCAATAGAGGAGACATGGAAATGAAACACTTTTGATTTCTCTCACCCAGAATTTTTTAGCTAGAGTCCATCTGCTCACCAGTGCCTATTTAGGAATGCACAACACCTTTTCCTTCTTCCATAGCAGCCAAATTGTACAAGAGTGGGTGGAAATATTAAAATGACACTTTTGAACCAAAGTGTAACTTTTTATTAAATGTATGCAAGAAAAGGAAAAAAAAAAAAAAAATAAAAAAAAAAAAAAAAAAAAAAAAAAAAAGACATGTCTCCCTTATAGATTCTGAGGTGGAGCTGAAAAGGCAAAACCTATCTATTAAAATAACCATGGCTAGATTTTCAGTAGTGAACAGAATTTTGCCTGTCATCTCTGATGCCAAAAAGCATCCTTTCAAGTAAATAGCTCATACTGACCTGTAGACCATTGTTAGGAAAAAAAGGATCATTTCATGTCAAAAAATAATTTTCACATAGATTTCAAAATTCTGCTTAAAGATGGAGGGCATGATGTGGTTCTGCTGAATGCTAGAAAGGTGAAAAGAAAGGATTTTTTTAAAAACTTGGTTTTCAAATGCTCTTCTGAAAATTATTGTATGCCATGTTTTACCCACAGAAAAATGTGAATGCAAAATTTGGCACTGATTATGAACTGGGAGTTTGAGGCAATAGTCAGTGGGCTTGAATTTCTATTGTAAACAACTTGAAAAAGGAAAATATTGCTTTCTACCACATTTCTTTCACCAACCTGTTGTAGCACAGTGTTTGAGCACTTCCCCACATGATTTAGTGAACAATTCACTCCTCTTATCTAGAATAATATAATTATCCCACAAAGCTACTAGGCACATTCATTTGCTGTTGTTTTCACTTCAGATTGCAATAGCTGTTGTCATACTCTGCTACTTTTAAAGGCGTACCTATATCATACACTTCTATTGCTGCCATGCCTGTACATCTCAGAAGAGATGTAAAATCATAATCTCTGAGCATGTATGGTCATGAAGAATCTTATACAATGGCATGCTTACATCCTTCAGCTGCTACTGCAAATGACGCAATAAAACTTACTATTGTAAGGTGTGGTGAGGAACAGATAAATTTTTATCTATCATCCAAAAATCGGACTCTTCAAGTTTCATGAACTACACATCTGAAGATCAATGCACCCCAAATCCTTAAATATTTTGATGATGGCTCTTCATATTCATCACTGTTAGAAAAGCAAGATCGGTAAACATATGAAGCACCTGTAACAACTATTAATACCAATAGTAGCTTTGGGTACATACCACCACTTCAAATACAACTGTTTATTTAGTTGGCTACCTTTGCACTATCATCTTGAAAATTACCTCTGATAAACCTGTGTAGCTTATCTGTAGTCATCATAACATCATGCCTGAGACTGGGGAAAATAAACCAACAAAACACTGCTGCTTCCAGTGATTCCTTCAATGAAAAACTTGTTTCCAACACATCCTCGTATAAAGATACAGGTTATATAAGGAGCCTACGTCTGGAATTTGGATTTGAAAACACACAGAAAAAGGCTTCAGATTTTAAAGGAAAATGCAGAAATCTATTAGTAAGATAATATAAAGATCTTACCACCCAAGTATTTGCTGTGGTTATAGTGAATTGTGATATTAGGCATTTATGCATAGCTAGGAAGCTCCATCTGTATAATTGATTTCCACACCTGAAGAAGTCATCCTGATCTGCCCTTGTAGATAGAGTAGGTAGTCAGCACTGGAGGGATAAGTCACCCTGTAATGATTCTGGATATACTTATTGTGGTGGGTTTACCCTAGCTGGGCTCCAGGTGCCCACCAAGCCCTTCTATCACTCCCCCCAACCCCCATCAGCATGGCACGAAGGAAGAGAATAAGATGAAAAGAAATGAACTGTGGGTTATGATAGACAAAGATGTTATTCTCTATTTCCCCTCCACAGGCAATGTTGGGCCGAGTCCAGGAAGCAGGACTCCAGAACATGTAGCAGTTGCTCGGAGGACAAAGACAGATGCTCCCCCATCCTCCTCCTGCCCTCTCCCTTTATAGTTGAGCTGACATCATATGGTATGGAATATCCCACTGATCATCTCAGGTTGGTTGTATCCCCTCCCCCATCTTGCCCCACCAGCCTCTGGTGCCGTGTGAGCACTGGCAGTCATAACATGGGTGTGTTATCAACACCCTCCAGCTCCCAGTACTGCAGCATGAGGGCTGGATGGGGAAAATGACCTCAGCCAGACCCACTACACTTATTTACCTCCATGGACTGGAAAAGGAGGCTAGTTTCATTAGTTCAGGTGATGATATCTGCAGCTGTAGATGGCAAGATTATGGAGGTCAACCCCATCCATAATGCTCAGAGTTTCCATACACATAGAATGGCCCAATTTAGCAGTTTGCTATCCAGAAGCATAACTTTTCTTTGAGAGGTGAACAGCAATCAAGTGTACCTAGCACATGCCAAAAGTTACTCTTGTTTAATAGTTGTAGTTCTCAGGTATTTATCCACTGATGCACCAGGTATATATGTGGTATTCCTATGACCATGTAACATCTCCTTTTTCCTCTCAGATCTTGATCTTACATTGAAAAAAGACAACAAAAACGGAAAGATTTCTTTTTGTTTCAGTGGACTTCAGATAGAGACCTCAAAGCACCCTGAAAAAGCCGAATACTTTCCTTACTGAACACACAAACCTTGCTTTACTTGCATCACGTAAAGTGGCAATAGAATTGTTTGTTCTGAATGTCTCTTTTATTCTATTATAACCATTCTATTTATGTGTTCTTCTGCATCAAATGCCAAGTGACAACACACTGACAGGCTTAACATTAATGTCTAACTAATAAACAATGGAAACCAAATGATCTGCAGTCTTTGATTATACTTATGGTAACCCTTTGAATAGGACATTTTGCATAAGTTACTCCTTCTGAAAGTGTCATCTTGCCATTCTTCTGGCAGGCAGGATATAGTCCAAATAATTCACATGACTCTTGGGCATATGATTCAATGAGTGGTTGGTGTTGTGTGGTTTTTTTTCCTATAGATAATGGTACATTATCATAGTGACACTATTGAAAGGCTTGAAAAAAACTCTTAACTCTTAATACAGGAGTCATGCTTGACTGCTAATATAGGTAGACTCAAAACCACCATAGTGTGTAGGATCAGAGATGCAAATATGTGTCACAGTTTAGGGTCAGTGCAGCACCTTAGACCTATAACAGACACTCTTTGTTAACCCCACCCCCCCAAAACGGGAAGAGAAAGGGAATAAGGGAGAGAGACTTATCATTTAGAAAAGGAAACTAGAAAAACTTTAAAGAGAATAATAATAAAAAAAATGAAATATATACAAATATATACAAATCCAGTATTGAACACAACCCTCCAGTGGTAATTACATCACCATCACCACTGATGCTGTGGAATAGGCACGGGGAAAGTCCCAGACTGGGCCCAGCAGCAGATGGGAGCTGTGTTCAGGAGCTGGATTCTGGTACCAGATTCAGGGGACACACAGATCTGGATTGAAGGCAGAACAGAGAGAGTCCTCCTCAGATGCTCTGAGGAAGAAACCAGAGGAGGACCCAAGCTAAGCTGAGCAAAGCAGGTAAAGTGCACCAAGAGGGCAAAGAGAGAGACGATCAATCAGCTTTATACCAAATATGCCGTATATGGGCTGGAATCCCTCACTGGTCAGTTTAGGGTCACCTGTCCTGGCCAGTCCACCCTGCAGGTGCTGCCTTTCACTTTGTGCACACCCCAATGTGGTGCACAGAATCCAGCAATGGCCTTACTCTGCACACCAACCCTTGGCAGTAACTAAACGTCTGCTAGAAGCAGACCCTGACTATGAAAACAGGCTGCTAACTTTAGAAAGTGCAGTTAGTTAGAAGAACTGAGCTGAAAAGTAAAATTGCAGAACAGAATTAGTTCTTATTCTCACTCAAACCAGGACAACATGTTACTTTGGTTTGATTACTAAAGATTTCTGTACGAAGGAAGTTTCTGACTCCCTTACTTGCTGATATTGAACCTCAAACTGTATCCTTGAATCATGAGCTAACTGGTGGACAGTCCGGAAAATCTGTCCAAATTTTCCACTGTATGAAATTTTTTAATCCCTAATATCTCAGAGCTATGGAGTGACAGGCCTTAAAAATCTACACTACTGAGCAGAATTTCCTGTTGCCTTGGAAATACAGGGAAACTCATGAAGCTGAAAATATGTCTGATGGAATCAGAGCAAGGGTTGGTGTCTGTTAAAGAACTTGGACTAATAAATTTGTTTAACATTTATACCACATGGTCATTTATAGTTAAGGTATCTCAAGATGATTATTATTATTATTATTATTGCTAGCCCCGTTTTCCAGAAGAGAATGTTAATCCTGCAAAGTTGAGAGACTTAAAGTAAGTCTCCAAAGTACATACAAGTCACCGCATACACAAACTGAGATTGTACATGGAAAAGTTATCCTCTGACACATTCCATCAACTATAACATTATTTAGCAATAAGTTTTAAAAGCAGCACAGGTAAATTTAAATATGAGTATTAGCAGACAGTGCAAGGATTCCTGAGCTTTGCTTATGTACCACTAAAAGTAGCAGTAGTAGTGCAGGTTACTCATAACCAGGACAACTTCAGATACCAAAAGCTATAGGAACAGGAGGAACAGATGGTACCTTCTCAGGTGATGGCTTTTTGCTTTCAAGTGCCAGGAGATGTGTATCAATACCTTCTCTGAGTAAGGGTTTCCACAGCAAATGAGATCTTCACCTTACCCCTTTGCTTTTGTTTCTTTCATTGATACCTCTTCACTGACCAACACCTCCCCAACATTTCCCCATGTTATGATCAATTGCTAGCTCTAAAAGAAACGCACGCAAGCTGCAAGGAACCAGTCAGCTAGTTTATGGAAGTGGTTATTTTGTGCCACAGTTCAGGACCTCATCACTACTGAGTTCTTTCTCACCAGTCTGTTTGGGTACAACCACCTGGAGACCTCCTTAAAGATAGTTGTAATAGGGCATTTGGTAAAGGGCTTCTGGCCTCTGTTAAGCCAATTCATTGTGGGACATACACACAGAGGCTTGTGCAGACAGACAGTCCATTATCTTATTTACTGTCATTTGCACTCAGTATTATCTTCTGCTATGGAGTTTTAGATAAAGGCTTGTGTTTGACTCTCCCAGAGAATAAACAGAGTAGCCTGGGTAAGAAAAAGCTCAACTATTTAGCTGTGCATTTAGGGGCTTAATGCTTTCCATGTATTTAATAAAAAATGTAAGAACATAATCTGGGGTAGATACTTTCTATAGGCAGCCACGGCCAAGCAAGATTCATACAGGTATACATTTAAGTAACTTCCATTTAAAACTCTGGAGAGTTACATGGGACAAGACACAGACAAGTTCAAACACCTCTCTTGTCTCCTGTCTAGTACTTCGATTCCTATATATTGTCTCTGACAGTTCCCTCATCTTGATAATAGGAGAACCAAACAAATTACTTGTACTGTGGCACACCTTCACAAATCTGTCTAGATGTAGTCCATGTGATTTCAGCACTTATATCATTCATTGATTTCTTACCTATCATTTTGGCTGTGATTAAGTTTCTTAGTTTAGATATCTAAAATCTATAAGTCTAAATCTGAGCTGGTCACCCTAGACTATCCCTGTCATCAGACCTGTTGACCTAGACAGGCTGGAGAGTTGGGCAGGGAGAAATCAAATGAAATACAACAAGGGCAAGTGTAGAGTCTAGCATCTAGGAAAGAATAGCTCCATGTACCATTATAGGTTGGAGATTGACTTGTTAGAGAGTAGCATAGGGGAAATAGACCTGGGGGTCATAGTGGACAACAGGATGACCATGAGCCAGCAATGCACCCTCGTGGCCAAGAAGGCCAATGGCATCCTGGGATGTATTAGAAGGGCTGTGGTTAGTAGATCAAGAGAAGTTCTCCTCCCCCTCTACTCTGCCCTAGTGAGACCACGTCGGGAATATTGTGTTCAGTTCTGGGCCCCTCAGTTCAAGAAGGACATGGTACTGCTTGAGAGAGTCCAGAGCAGAGACACAAAGATGATTAAGGGACTGGAGCATCTCCCTTATGATGAAAGGCTGAGGCTGGGTCTCTTCAGCTTGGAGAGGAGGAGACTGTGGGTGATCTCATTAATGTTTATAAATACATAAAGGGTGAGTGTCAGGAGGATGGAGCCAGGATTTTCTCTGTTATGTCCAATGTTAGGACAAGGGGCAATGGGTGCAAGCTGGAGCACAAGAGGTTCCATGTCAACATAAGGAAAAACTTTTTCATTTTGAGGGTAACAGAACACTGGAACATGTTGCCCAGAAGGGTTGTGGAGTCTCCTTTTCTGAAGGCATTTAGAACCTGCCTGGACATGTTCCTATGTGACCTGCTCAAGGTTGTCCTGCTCTGGAAGGGGGTTGGACTAGACGATCTTTCAAGGTCCCTTCCAACACTTAGCATTCTGTGATTCTGTGATCACTGGGGAAAAAATATCTTCAACGCACAAGCCATCTGATCCTATGAAATATGGTTAAAGCAGGTAAGATTAACTATCCTTTGGAGAATCCTATTTCTCTACATTGACTATAAAAAAGTCTGAGAATTGCTTATTGAAATTCATTTCCCATTCTGATGTCTGAAATTAATTTTGATGAATCTCACTTTATGCCTCTTAATCCAACATTGACACCTCAGTCAGTGAAAATCTGGATTCAGTGTTTACCAAAGGTACAGAGGTTTTAGAAGCTGTTGTGTCAGAAAATATGTCTTAAATTCTAAGGACCACCAGATTCTTCAGAACCCTACCTAACCTCTGAGTTCCTGCCTGTCATTCTCCTGCTGTGGTGGTACAGATTCCACACTCTTAAGATCAGGAGGCCAAAACCAAAATGAAGATGGGATGATTTTGAAACAGCTTTCCTCTACTAGACAAAATAACTTAGCAGCTAATGTTTTCATCTATAGGGTAGAAAATTTAATTTTGTTTCCTTATTTAAAAGAATTACTTGAATTAGCAGCTATTGGTATTCTGTGGCAGATGAAAGTATCTTCTTAAAGGACTTTCTAATTAGTAAAATATCTACATGAAACAGGTCTTCTGTTTACTAGGTTAGTATTTTACTCAATAGCTTCTTTATTTCAGGTTAAAAAAGTCTGCCATAATTACTGCCTAGTTTCAGGGAGCTCCCACAGCTAATGTATTTTCAAATTACTTTACTAGTTAGATATCCACAAAAAGTGGGTAAAGTTTGACTTAAGCTGCAGAAATAAAAATATTAAGTTAAAAAATTCAGTTAGATCAAAATAACACAAACATATCTTGGCAAAACAAATAAAATACAACAAAAGAGAAGAAACTGTTTCAGTTAATTTTGGATTATCTTGCTCAATTTTCATGTTGCCTGTTTAAATGTAGGGTTTTCTTCAACAAAAATGACATTTTAAGAAGGAAGAATTTACAAAATTTCATTAGATATGCCAAAATGAAATGTTATGATATTTCAAAAATGAGGAATTTCATTGAAAATAAATGTAAGTAAAATATTTTGAATTTTAAAAAGCCTTTTTTTCCCGCCCAATATTATTCACCTGAGTTGATAATCCTTTATGCAGATGTCTTGATTTCAGCTGGAGTCAATTGAATTTTCTTCCTAGTGGCTGATAGGGTGAAGTGTTTTGGATTTAGGATGAGAATAATGTTGGTAACACACTGATGATTTAATTGTTGCTAAACAGCGTTTATGCAAAGTCAAGGACTTTTCAGTTTCTCATACCGTCCTGCCAGTGGAAGCTGGGAACACAAAAGAAGCTGGGTGGAGACACAGCCAAGAGAGCTTACCGAAATGAGCCAAAGGTGTATTCCATACTACATAATGTCATGCCACTATATAAACAGGAAGAAGTTGTTTAGGGGAGAGCATGGCTCTGGGATTGACTGGAAATCAGTCAGTGGGTGGTAAGCAATTGTTTTGTGCATTACATTTTTGTATATATATTTTTTTGTTATCCCCCCCCCTTTTTATGTTCTATTGAACTGTCTTTATCTCAACCCACAAGTTTTACCTTTTTTTATTCTCTGATTCTCTCTCCATTCTGTGGTAGGAGTAAGTGAATAGAGGTGTGGTGCTTAATTGCCACCTGGGGTTAAACCAGAAGAGAATTTACTATTCATAGAAAAAAGTGTCACTCAAAATTATAAGAACACCTCCTAGGGAATAGATGGAAGCCCTATTTTTTTTTTTTTTTTTCTTCTCCTTTTTTTTTTTTACTAGTTTTCTACTTGCTAGCCCTGGTGTTTCCCCACTTATTTCAGTGAGTTCTACAAATCCCAGTCTTATGTGCCTAACTTACCCATCTGTCAGGAGTGTTCATATTTACTTGGAGATGATACAATACTTGGCAATAGTGTATTTAAAAAATGAATGTAGCATTCCCATTTCATTTTTAGTTAACTTTCTGTGAAATGAGACAAACATTGCATTTCATTGAATTAATAGTTAAAAAACATTCAGCTAATGCAGAAGGTTATGTGAGTTTATAGTGCTGAGAATTTTGTCTGCAATTTCTGCTGTGAGAAGTCAACCTTTGAAATAAATATGGACCTTCCCACACTTGTTCCTGGACTGAAAATGTTGCTGTTCAAGTGGCAATCATTTTCAAATCTTCCTCTTTTTTAACAGTCAGCATTTGGAAGGCTGGGCCTAAATTTTTTTGTAGAGCATTTCTTGAAATAACCCATTCTCCTTTTGATTCACTGGGTGTTGGAGAAATCTATGTGGAGGATGACATTTTGTTTTTCTCAATAGCTAACAGATTTTTATTCACATATTATTCCCGTGAACTTTCAGTTCCTTGTCCTCATGGAATGAGCTACCACTCACATTTTTAAATGACACTGTATAATAGACTCATTCTCTCCTTAGGTGAACTGGTCTATTTCTTACACTGCCTGGTGCATTATAAGAATATAACCCTTTTCTTGTAGCTACATGCCATTTAACCTTCACAAAACTCTTAGTTCCCTGGTTTCTCTTAGCAAGAAAATTCATTACTTTCTCCCCATGAAAGACTGTTGCACTATCCCAGGGACTTTATAAATTAGTTTATACTTAGCATTAGGTCAGAGGATACTATAGATATGTATCCAGTTCCAAGAAGTTCATCAGATAATTTTGATGTTATAATAAAATAGTCTCAGTTTGTGGCCAGCTGAGTTTTTGAATGACTACTTTCCTTTTGTGAATGCTGTATAATATCCAAGCAGTAAATATCTTCAAGATAAAAGAGATGCCTACACAGTTTATATAATCCACCTTTTCCTGGGCTATTCTAGCACACTTGCAAGGAGAAAGCATGTGTGATTGATGTTTCCAACATTTATTCTCTATGGAGAAAGTTTTCATACAGACAATATACAAATATCATTAGATTTATGATAACAAATAATAAAAGGTGTTAACAAAAGTTATAAATTAATCTTAATCATTACATTTATTTGATAACATAAATGGAAGGAAAACTAATGGGAACCAGGATAAAAGGAAGTGGAATACTAAAAAGAAACATTAAAAACAGTCTGTCCATGCTAGACTTTTCACCTTATTCATTCATAGAATAGGGTGGAAAGTTATCCTCCCTCCTCCAAAAAATACCTTTTGAGAACATGAAGATATTTCTCTCATGTACTGTTCTTTGAGAAAATTGATAATTTCCTCTAGGCATCATAGTTATTTGTTCATGGTGCAGCCAGGGAGGGGCAAGGAAAAAGGAAAGGCTGCCTTTCTCATCATCAGTCCTGGTAACAACCTGAAATACGCTTTCACAGTGCTGCCTAGTCCAGTACAGACCAAACATCCAGGTAGGGGGGATTCTCCAGGGTTTGGCTCCCATCACACCAATGTTTAGGATAAAGAAAAATTGAACAAATACTACACTTTTAAAAGATCTTTACAGCAACATGGGGAGATCTTGTATACCTTGCCAAACACACACACAAAATAATTAAATTATTTTATCTAATCTATAGAAGAATAGGAAAAGGTATCTGTATAGCAGTACGATGCCTGATGAATCATATTGATTTTCAGTAATTCACAGATAGAATACATTGTTTTTAGGTTGGACGACCTGGGGATATTTGGGACACTTGGAGTCAGGCAGCAGCTAAAGTGGTTTTGAGGTCTGAAATTTTGGACTCAGGTACATGCACCCATTTTAGATTCTAGCCTTATAGCCATATATATATATATATATATGGATCCTGACACCATGACCCCAGATCCTGGCAGAGTTCCACTGATCTGAATTCACTTGGGTAGAAACACTGAAAGTCAACAAATACATTTTCAGGAATATGGAGAGGGCAGCAGAAATAGCTAAAAGTAATAATAAAAGCAGGCTATTAGACATGCTACACCTAGAGGGCTTCAGGTTTGAGTTCTCCAGTTGACAGCATCAGGTACATTTCTTTTCCAGTCTTGCCCAAAAGATGTTGGAGATATAGAGTATAGATAACTTGGTAGGACTGGTTCAATGGAATTTAAATCACCTGTAGTCAACAAGATGCTCAAGTTTAGAATCTTCACTGAATTAATATTTCTATTGAAGGTAATATGAATCCCTGGTGTGTCTATCATTAATTTGAGATATCTAACTGATCTCATTCATTCCAAAAGGTGTATTTTTCAGGTTTTTGAAATTCTACTAGCTTCTGTGGGACTATGCACCTGCATAAGCATGTGCTTCTGTGCTTTGGTGGATTTGAGCTTTGGCTTTAGTAAAAGCTTAAAGACTGACAATAATAATAACAATAAAACTGCTATAATTAAGACAGTGACACTAAGATGGTTACCGCTGTGGCTACACTGAGCAATATATACTGTAACATAGAGCATAGTAACAGTAATTACATACTTCACTAGTTTTTATTGTAATGTATGCTATAGTGTAACTTAATTTCCATCTTGTGCATATTAACCTAAGATACATTTGGAGTGTTTACTACCTGGGTTGCTTTAACAGAAATTAGGATTATGTGTTTAACGTGCATGTAGAATAAAAATAACATTTGCATTACTTATATGGATCCAAGAGTTATAACGAAGCTTTGCATCTTTTAACCACAGGACTTTAGAATATTAACCTATTAGTGCAGCCTGCTTTGAGACTGTATTCAAGCAAAATTTTTGTTTTACAACCCTACAGTTCTGAGTTTCTAAAATATTGCTTTTGTTTTCAGACTCCTTCAGGCAAGAACTCATTATGTTTGGTCTAATCAATGTATATAATTGCAAGGCAAACAATGCTGAACAACAGCATTGTCAAATTAAACCCAATTTCACATACTGTAACTAGATAACGTAAATTGCTGAAGCACTCAAGTATTTATGTGGGGCACCCAAGCAACTTGGCTGTATTTAAGAGAATATCATTGCTATAGCCCCCTTTTCCATCTGTGGGTTTTATAACTCAGCTGTTTTAATTTGCTTTGGGCTGAGCAAAGGTGGTATACAAGCTTTTCAGCCAGATGCTGTTAATTCTCCTTCCCTTATATCCTGCAAAATTAAAACACTGTGGGTTGGACTGCTTTTGCACAGTTTTTCCTTATACAATAGGAATGGATCCTTGTTTCATTTATACCCATCAAATGAAAAACTGCACTCATTTTTCACACTAATGTTGTGCAACTCAGTCTTCCTACTTAGTAGTTGTGTGCAAAAATTAGGATGTTAAAACATGTAAACTGAGCTCTTTCCTGATACCAATAACAGTAACTGAATTTCCAGCTGAATTTTACTCAGTCAGCTACAAAAAAAAAAATACTTGTCCTTCGAATTTATTTTTTTTTTTCTTTCCCCCCTAGGATTGACTGTCAATTATTTTGTCTCCCTTCAGTCATTTGGGAGTCTTATATTCCCCATAAATTTGACAAGTAACATACTTTTTAATTTTTGTTGCAGACACAGAATTTAAGGCCAAAAGTGACCATTAGGTCTTCTACTATTATCTCCTACTATATAAGTTCTAACTATATATATTTTAATTTTCAAGAGCCCCACTGAAAAGGGCATATCTCTTTCTCTTTTGATTTCTTTTCAGACTCTTTCTTTCTGGGAGCTATATGGAGTCACATTCTTGTAGAAATTTTATTTTTTTGCTTTTGAACAGCTTCTGACTAGTTCATTATAAGTAATCGAGTAGTTCCTATACACATATTTACATGAGGCTGTGTAGTATGTCATCTGGAACTAATGCTCTTGTATAGACAGCTTACTTGATAATAAATCACTTTCACCTGTACTTACAGGGGCTTAGAAGGGTTTGGGGTTTTTTTTACTTCTCAGCAGAAAACTCAATTTCTAAAGCAGTTGCCTCTTT
The DNA here is from genome assembly GCA_024336885.1 of Actenoides hombroni. NCBI lineage: Eukaryota > Metazoa > Chordata > Aves > Coraciiformes > Alcedinidae > Actenoides > Actenoides hombroni. Next base: position 1,297,335 of record WUAM01000083.1, read on the forward strand.
ACCCATTCTGAGAAGACCTGACTATAGCAGTAATGCCATCGCCATCACTGGCTCAGTGAGAAGCTCAACATAAGCCATCAGTGTGCTCGATCGTACCCTGGGCTGCGTCAAGAGAAGCGTGGCCAGCAGGTCGAGGGAAGTGATTCTCCCCCTCTACTCCACTCTCATGAGGCCTCACCTGGAGTGCTGCATCCAGTTCTGGAACCCCTATTACAGAAGGGATATGGATGTGCTGGAATGTGTCCAGAGAAGGGCCATGAGGATGATCAGAGGGCTGGAGCACCTCTCCTATGGGGACAGACTGAGAGAGTTGGGGTTGTTCAGTCTGGAGAAGAGAAGGCTCCGGGGAGACCTTATTGTGGCCTTCCAGTATCTGAAGGGGGCCTACAAGAAAGCTGGGGAGGGACTTTTCAGGCTGTCAGGCAGTGATAGGACTAGAGGGAATGGATTAAAGCTAGAGAAAGGTCAATTCAGGTTAGACATTAGGAAGAATTTCTTCACCATGAGGGTGGTGAGACACTGGAAGAGGTTGCCCACAGAGGTGGTGGAAGCCCCATCCTTGGAAGTTTTTAAGACTAGTCTGAATGCGGCTCTGAGTAACCTGCTCTAGTGGGAGGTGTCCCTGCCCATGGCAGGGGTGTTGGAACTAGACGATATTTAAGGTCCCTTCCAACCCTGACAATTCTATGATTCTATGATTCTATGATAATCCCTTCCCTTTACACTCAGCAAATATCCACAATAAAGTCTCGGTTTCCAACTTTGCCCTGTGGAAGTTTGGGTATTTGTTTCAAGTATTTCCAGTGCTCAGCCCCTCAGTTTTTAGGTATCATCAATTACAGAGGGTTTTTTTTCATCTGATAGCTGTAAAGTATTTTATAAATACTAGTCAAAAACAAACAAACAAAACCAACCCAAATAAACAAAAAACCCAAAATCAAAACAAACAAAACCAAACAAATAAAAAAACAAAGAAAACAAACAAACAAAAAACACCAAAAAACCCCAAAACTTTTGGGGTAAGGAGAGCAACTGATTTTCCTCATATATTTGATTTTCTGTGAAAAACCAAGTACTGAAATAAGTGCCTATCCTTAATATTAAAGATTTACATTTCTTATTCACAATACTATGCCTTAATATATGCTAATCTGCTGACTGAGCCCACTGTTACATTTATCCCTTTGAGTCATTGAAAAGAAAAATAAAGTTTTCCATTGTAGAAATGGATATGTTTTAATTCTTCCTGTATGGAGAATTTCCCAAAACTTGGGTTTAGGAATGTAAGTGGGATAACCTCTACATTTTCTACATTTCAGTGAACAATCCTTTTTTAAAATTTCTTTTTCATTTTAGGGAGAAGCAAGGTCTAGACAGCTTGGAAGGTAGTTTCCATAATATACAATTTTTACAATTTATTTCTGTTTATCACTTAGATAAGAGAAATTCAAACACATAAATTGCTCTATCAAGTGGTGGTTTTTTTCTAAAGAATTCAGCAACAATTTTCATTCCTTTGTTTACTTCTTTATTATATTCACACTAATAGTAAAACTTACTCTTCAATTGTCTTAGTGACTAGATATCATGAACTACTGGTTACTTCTGACTATAATTTTAATATTTGAAATGGAAGGAAGACACTGTCCAAGGGCTTCTGTGTGTAAATTACCCATATGAAAAATTTACTGTAACATAGTGTATAATTTATTGTTGGTTCTATAGTAAGTGAAATGCAGGAATACCAATTAATTCATCAACTTGTGAAACAAAGTAAACCGTGCAGGAACTGAATTACATAAATTTAATTTTATTGCTTCTCTTTACTGATAAGAAATTTCCTGCTAAGACTGAGTGAAACATTTTGGTGTGTATTGAACATATTTGTACCACTTTCAACCAAATTTACACTGGAAAAAAACGGGACAAGTATAACTATGTAGTAGTACTCAGCTGTTACCAAACACACTAACTAGTTCCTAATATTCTTCTGTACATACAAACAGTGTACATACTCCTACTGATGAATTTCTATTATCATCATTTGGAAGTGTAAAGCAATCAATACAAAAGAAAATACTTATGATTCAGTGCATTGTAAATACCACATATTTTTTAAACAACAGAAAAAGGTCTTTTAATGTTTCAGATGAAAATTACTAATAATTTTATGGTGTGGGAAAATTTCCATAGAAGCATAATCCATTCATAAAGTTGTGTAATATTTATTCTTTTGTTGGAATAGTGTTGTAGATCATGTTTTTCTGAAAAATCTCCCAAGCTGAGTATAGGTTGATATGTAAATGCATCTGGTTTATTATTTATAATA
>WUAM01000083.1:1299763-1316615 GCA_024336885.1 Actenoides hombroni
TGAGCAACCTGCTCTAGTGGGAGGTGTCCCTGCCCATGACAGGGGGGTTGGAACTGGATGATCTTTAAGGTCCTTTCTAACCCTGACAATTCTATGAATTGTGGGATAGAGAGTAAATTCTTCATTTGATTTGTGTTTCCACATTTTAATACATACAATTATTTAGGAGAAACAGGCTGTCCTCACTTTGACAGAAAACAGTATACAACCATTTAAGTATGTTTAATCTTCATTATGAGAAGAACTAATGCAGTTATGACTCATCGTGTTCTTAAAGGGTCATTATTGATTATGTATGTATTCATGTACATCTGTTAAAATTTTTAAGCATAATTTTGATTCAGGATTTATGCTACTAAATTTACTGCTAATTTTCTTCTTCTTTTCTCTTCCCTTTCTTCTCCTTATAAAGCTGATAACAACCTTGCTGCATTTATTCCAAAATTTTTAAGGAAATACCTATTTTAATTCTGGTTTGCCCTTCATGACAACATCTTCATCTTTTTTTTTTTTTCTTTTTTCTTTAGAATTACATCTTTCTGTGTGTGCAATATATGGTCCCAGAACTGACTGATGTAGCTGTGGGGCTGAGAACAACGTGGTCTCTCTGAAGCAGAACTAATTAACTTAGATATAAAATTGTACTGAGGTTTTCAGGACCCAAACGGACAGCTCTGTAGGCTGCTTCCCTGTGCCATGAAGTTATTCATGTTCAGGGAGTCTCTAACATGCTGCAGCTCTACATCAGGTAGTTACATGCATTCTGCTGAATATGGGATAGTAAAATCTACAGTTTGCAAGAGATTTTTTTATGTTTTGATGTTCATCTCACATTGGACTAATACAGAAAATTTAATGTTAGGTCTGCAGGCTGATAACTATGTCTCTGACTTTGCCCTGGCTTGAAGGTAAACTAGCTGAATGGGAGGAGTAAAACTATTTGAGAGTGACATGGGCAGAGAAAAGGATACACATGGGAAGTGAAAAAAATGACCAAGAAATGAAAAAAAGGAAAAATCAGGTTGGAGGAGCCTGTGTTTGGTGCTCCACAAGGGTGGTGCTGGGCAGCCTTACCTTTCATACAGAAGACAAAAAAGCAAACCTATACCACACAAATGAAATCTGCTTTGGTGGCCACAAGTGAGGAAAGGGAAAGTTTTTTCTGGATATCTGGGAAACACCAGACATAAACCTCAATGCATGAAATAGCTTACTCATTTGAAAAACCTACATAAGGTCAAGAAGCGTTGATGCAGGTTGACAGAGACTTATACTGACATCAAATTTGATCCGTAAGTTTCCAAATGCCAAGGATAAAGTAAGCTTGACATAGGGATGTCTGAAGTTTCAAAACCACCTCTGTTGTTCTTTTCTCTCTCATGTATCTGACACCTTATTCATTCTCCATATGTCTTATTTTCCCTGTGTAGACCAATTTTGTAGTCTTTCTTCATGCTCTCTTGCATTCTAGCCTAGTTTCTCCTGTGGAATTAGCTAATCATATTTCTCTTTTGCTAGGGGTAAGGGCTTGTTCTTTGAGGCTGCAATCTTGTAATTAAAGAAAGCTTACAATGCCAGTGTCAATCACACTGCTCTGAAAGTGGATAGCAATGACCTCAGTTATGTTCCATTATACCGCACCTTTCAGACTATGATCAGGAAAATAATACTTTGGGGACATGAATCTGTCTCAACCTGTAACTGAGGGTTTAAATGATGCTCAGACTTCTGCTCCTGACCCATTCCTTTTCTGTGCTTTACAAGATAATAACTACATATAAAGAATGTATGGAAGACTTGATTTTCTTTTTTTTTCCTGAAAGCATTCTGTGTTAAAAATGCCTCCATTCAGAGCCTCATTTCATCACTTCATTTTTGGATTTTCCTGTTCATGACAAATATAAATTTTTATATTGTTAAAGACATTTATAAAAAAAAAAAAAAAAAAAAAAACCGCAAAAAAAATCTGTTTGACTCTATTCATTACTTAGAAAAACATAATAACAGAATTAATTATAATGCCTTCTCCATATTTTTAATTATACTTCATTGTGCAACAGTTCCCGATGACTCCTAACAGAACGTGGACCACAGTGCAGTATGTAATGTGGCCTAAGTTCATCTCACTTAACGTGAATCATGAAGTAACCTTGTAGTTATTAGACATATAAAAGTAAATAGAGCAGTATATTTGGGTAGTATATTTAGGACTGATTTTAGTGTGACACCTTCTGTGAGAAGACTTTCAGATTCGCATAGCTTTCTCCAACTCTAACAATTCAGGCTGAAATTTCCAGCTCCTGATGACTCTCTCCAGCTGGTTTGATTTAAATAACACATTTTTTTCCTGTCAGACCTATCCAGAAGTGCCTGAGGAGGATGCTAGTGGTGAATTGATTGTTCTAATCATACTGAAAAAGCCTATCAATATTTGAGAAATCTTACTTCTTCCATTCTTGGGAGCATGGGTTTGTAGACATGTCTCTTTGTGGTAAGACACCCACAGCTGGCAACTTTCTCAGTGTAAAAAAAAACCCCTAAAACTCACAAGAAATAATTTGCCTGAAATGAGGGATTTTAACTGGTAGGTGTCAGGGTCTTTTGTGCTTATGTTCATGACATTGTTATTTCCATTGATCTCCCTGGAGGGTTTGCTAATTATTTCTTAGTAGTTGTTTATTATTTCTATGCCCAAATCATCTCAGAATGTATAGTTCTCTTCAAGCTTTGCAGCTTTTTGGTAATTTCATATACTCTATTGCATATGCTTTGTCCCAACACCGAAAATAAATGGTATTTCTAGGTTCCCAACTCCCAAGGAGATTGATGTGACTTGCAGATCAGGACTTTCAGCTTTCCAGTTGCTATTGCATTCCAAAGTATCCAGTGTAATGACTGTAGAGATGAAATCTCAGGACACCTGTCTCTGACTCTGCTCCAACCCTAATATTTATATTCTACATGAGAGAGCACAGAGACCTGATGTGAGCATTCCAGATTTCAGATGCCAAAACACAGTAGGATGAACCTGATCCTGACCTAATCTTTCAAACAACTTAAATAGTAAACTGTACATGTCCACGGCATGGACTTGAGCATGAGCCATCAATGCCTCACTGTTTAATTGCTCAAAATCTTACAGGCATAAAATATATGTAAAGCAAGATTTTGTCAATTCCTTGTGTCTAGCCATTTTATCTATTGTTGTGATCACCTCTGCTGTCACTCTGAGACCTAAGGTCTAAAGCTTCAGCTGGGGAGAGGAGTATGGCAAGTCATCAGCTACCTGAATCCTTTCCTTGCAGAAGTCTGATGTTGACGGGTTCTTCCTTCTCACCCTAGGATCCCATGGAGAGCATTTTCTGTATGTTTGGAAATATGTTTTTTCTTTATTGACTCATATGACCAAACTGACTATACATGGTGAATTGTGCTGTGCTTTTTTTTTTACCACTGAAGCTGGTTTACCCCAGCTTCGACGTCTCCACTTCTTTAACTCACATCTAGTGAGGTCTTCATAGTGCTAGCATCTCTAGTGTGAGCCAGTGCCATTTTAGTTACCATTCAAGACTGTATTCTTCTACACCACAACTTTTGTACTGGCTTTTGAGGACTTTATTGTTACACCAAGCCTTTGTTCCTGTACTTGAGACCACTTTGTTAGTCAGAACTATTTCATTCTACACAGAATAAGCCTATAAGTATACAAAAATTCTAGTAGTACCATGCAAAGGTAAACACAAGAGAAAAAAAGCAAGACGCTTCTTTTGATGCAGGCCAGGATATGGTTGGCCTTCTGGGCTGCGAGTGCACATTGTCTGCTCATGTCCAGCTTTTCATCCACAAGTCCTTCTCTGTAGGGCTGATCTCAATGCCTTCATCCTCCACCCTGTTTTGATATTGTGGGTTACCTCAAGTGCAGGACCTTGCACTTAGCTTTGTTGAACATTGTGATGCCTACATGGGCCTACTTCTTGAGTTTGTCCAGGTCCCCCTTGATGGCATCCTATCACTGAGGCATGTCTACTGCACCATACAGCTCAGTGCTGTCTGCCAACTTCCTGAAAGTTCACTGGATCCCACTAACTATGTCATTGATGAAAATATTAAACAGACTGGCCCCAGTACAGACCCCTGAGGGACACCACTCATCATTGAACTCCAACTGGATATTGAGCTGTTGACCACTACCCTCTGGATGTGACCATCCAACCAATTCCTCATCCACCAAACAGTCTGTCCATTAAGTCCACATGTCTCCAATTTAGAGAGAAGGATGTTGTGGGAGACTGTGTCAACAGCCTTACAGATGTCCAAATATACCACATGCATAGCTCTTCCCTTTTTCACTAATGTAGACACTCCATTGTAGAAGGCCACTAGGTTGATTGCACAAGACTTGCCCTTGACTGTCTCGAATCACGTCTCTGTCATACGTTCAGCTGTATGTATGCAAACTCTGCCCTTAGGACCAGAGAGTAGTTCCTGGACCATTTTATTAACAAAAAGAAATATAGCCTCAGGATCTGTGACTGTTTCAGGTTTTCATGTGTTGCACTGTGGTTGCATGTAGATGTTGCAATCCTGGTCTTGAAGCCTGTGATACAGATGTCTAAGAATAAAATAATCATTTGTCGTGGTTTAGATGTAGCCAGGAGCTGAGTACCACATGGCCGCTCACTCACTGCACCCCCAACCCCCGAATGGTAAGGAGCAGAGGGAGAAAAAGGCCTGAGATAAGGAGAAGTCACTACAACAGTGCAAAAGACAAAGAGACAGTAACAACAACAGTAATAATATTGAAAAAATGCACAAAACAAGTGATACAGAACAAACCTGGTGAACCATGCTGCCTCAAGGATCCCAGCCACCTGCCAGAAACTCGTGCTTTGCCTGGCCTGCCCCCCACCCTTATGTAACAGTCATGACATCAGTATGGTATTGAATATCCCATTGACTGATGCAGTGTCTATTCTGGCTGTGGCACCCTCTCAGCTTCTGGTGAAAATTATCCCTATCCTAACTGAATGCAACACGTAATTTCAAAGAGCTTTCTTAGAAGCACAAAATCAAAATACCCCCCAATAATATCAGAAGGTATTTTAACTTGTACTTTCCCTTCCTCCCATCATAAAAGCATAGAATCATTAAGGCTGGAAAAGACCTCTAAGATTCTCAAGTCCAACCAGATACCCAACATTATCATGACCAGTAAACTATGTCCTAAAGTGCCACATCTACATGTTTTTTGAACACCTCCAGGGATGGTGACTCCACCACCTCCCTGGACAGCCTGTTCCAGTGCTTCATCACTCTTTCAGTATAGAAATTTTTCTTCATATCCAATCTAAACCTCCCCAGATGCAATTTATGCTCATTTCCTCCTGTCCTATCACTAGTTACTTGGTAGAAGAGACAAACACCCACCTCACTACAACCTCCTTCAGATAGTAAGATGGTCTCCCTTATCGCTCATAGGCAATTACTTCAGATGTCCTGTCTTTCAATATAGAAGGTACTTCTGCCCCACCTCAAGTGAATCCTATGCTTAGAAATGTTGATCTTGACTCCAAATCATACAAGTCACAGGTAAGGACATTTTTTTTTAGTAATTAATTCATCCTCCTCCTACTACACTTTTGAGACACATGTACATTGTGATTTGAGCATGGTGCAAAGATGACTAGATAATGCCAAAGCTGGTAAGTCCACATAACAAAATGGGAATTTGTTAGGTTTAAGACCATCTAGTCATGTTAGTGTGACACTTATGTGAAGCCATGCTCTGTGTCTTTGTGTTCTGTTTCTGGGATGTCTGCTGTGAGACAGGCGCCAGTTACAATGAAGATATGATATAGGTCTCACAGAGAGTCTTAAATCCATTCTGTGCCACATGCACTATTTGAAAAGACTGGTTGTGAACGTTTTGTTGGTTTGGTTTGGTTTGTTTTTTTTCTGAATCATATCAGTTTTTTACCAGCTACATTTGTTGTGTAGTTTGGTCTTCTATTAGTTCAGTTCTCTGCAAACACAATAGAGGTATAACTAGAGACATGATTTTCTAAGGGAAGAGATATGAAATTATTTTTCTTTTAGAATATCATATAAAGAAAAGATAAAAATTGCCTAACATACATAGCTAATCTAGATGGACTTGATTTCCTTTTAGAAGTGCTCAGAGACACTTACTTTCTCCATTAACCATATGGAAGCCATGGTATTTTCTTTAGAAAAAAAAGTCCTATTGGTCAACTATTATGTATAGTGAATACTACTCATGAACTTTTCTATTTTAGTATAAAATACTTCCTGAGTCACAGGTTGGATTTTTGACTATATGGTAAGGCTGTTGTTTGTGTTTCCTCTTAGTATAGATTTCATATTCAGATTTTTACCTGTTTACTAGTGCTTCTAGGATAAATGTCAATAAAATATTTTTTAATATTTTTGATATTCATCAAAGTTCAACTATTTGAGGGGGACCTTTTGACATGAGCAGAAATTTCAATGTTACAGCAGAAGTCATCAACACAAAGAAAGTCAAGTTTAAATCCTTCTCTATACAAATCACTGGTTGAAGAAATATGTTAAATATTTTTGGTTTTAATTACTTAGGAGATGGAAATTATTACATTTATGAAATTTGTTGATGACAAAGTGAGAATGGTTTAAGCTAGGTGTAGCACAGAATCAACATTTAAAATGTTCTCAATCAACTGGAGAATTGGTTCAAAATTGACAAAATGAGATTCAACAAAAGCTAATGTGAAATGCTTTGTGTAATAAATTACACACATTCCAAATAAAGAGTAGCTGACTAGGCAATACCGCTGCAGGAAAACATCAGGGAACTAAAATGAACTGAAAGCTGAATACAGCATCAACAATAAGATGTTGCAGAAAGGGCAAACCCCCTTCTGCAATATAGGAACATTAATGTTGAAGGAAGACAACCAGGTAATTATTGCTAGCTGTTTAGTGCTAGGGTTGGGGGGGGAGGGAGGAATGCACCTAGGGTACAATGTCCATTTCAAGAAGATGAAGATAAATTGGAGAGAATCCAAAGGAGGTATACAAGAATGATTAGAGGCTGGAAAACATCACCTCTGAGGAAATGTTCTAAATAATTAGATTTCCTTATTCTTTAAAAGAGAGAATAAGGGTAAAAGAAAGCAAAAAAAGAATGCAAGAGAGGCATGTGAGACCTATAGTTAAATATGCAAATGATTGCATTGATCTATTGTTCTCCAAGTCTACTGGGTTTGTGATACAAAACATAATTTGCATAATTCTTGAGGGAGTGAGTCAGGAAACCTATTTTGTATACTAGGAAATGAATTTTAGTAGTTCTAATGGTTTTTTTTAAATTAATAATTTTAATATTTAATAACTTTTGCTAATTTAACTAATTTTGGATGTGATTTTTTTCTTCTTTTCTTTTGCCCACCTTGTAGAGAACAACAGCAAATAAAGGTTCCTTCAGGAAAGTGTAAAATGAAAAAAACCTCTTTCCAGCAAAATTTCACTGTACCCCACTCTGAAAATGTGGTGAAAGTTTCAAAACCTTGAAAAGTATAGAGGTGACATGCATGAGGTATTGATGGCAATACTAAAATGCAGAATCACATCTTCCCTTCAGGAATTTATATATTGATAAGATCCCTTCCGAACCTTCTCTTCTGTAGGCTCAAAAGTCAGACCCTTTCACTTTCAGCCTTTCTTCATAGAGGACATAATCCAGTTTCCAGTTGTTACATCAGTTTTAGATCCAAACGAAATGGAAACCAGAATAGAACAGAGCAGAATAAAATCTAATAAGAAATGTCTCTAAAGTTAGACAGTTTCCTATTGGGAAGTGATTTGAAGAAATGAATCACAACTTCCAATAAATCTGCCTGATGGAAATGTGTCCAACTATAATTCAGCTTGTCTGTCAGACTGATAAAAATTGTGACCTTGTTACTCTGCTTTGAATGGAAACCTTGCTTCATTTGCATGAAAGTGGGATGACCTTCTAAGAATCGCAGAGCAGAAGTGGGAGGGTTACAGATCTCAAGGCCAAAGTCAGCTCATTTGCAGATCCAAGAACTCTTAGATTTTTTATTTTACTGCTAAGCAAAGGGAGAACTATATCTGAACTGAGAGCTTCATAATTTTGGCTCCTAGATTCAATTTATTTTTAGTTAGTTTAAATAATATATATGATACATTTAGAAAGATTTGCAGAGTTTCTCTAAAAAGAGAATGGATAGTGAAGGGAAAAGCAAAATGGTCACATGAATAGCCTTGGTACATCAAATATTATTACTTTTTTGCTCAAAGCTTAACCTATATCAAAATGTTTTGCTAATTGGGGTAGACCACTCTTTTGCATCACTGAGTCTGCTAAACTTCTAGTTTAAGAAAGCATTAATGTACACGTTTAACTCCATCCACACATGCTGAATGGATGGAGTTAAACATGCACGTTAATGCTTTCTAATGTAGTGCTCACTAAAAGTTTGTCTTGTGGAGCACACTGAAATCCCACCTCTGCACTCAGATGTCCACCACTGCTCTCAGAGAGATAAAACCCATGCATCCTTTGACCATAAGTACTCAGTCATGCCTATCTAGCTTTGTTTCTCTTAGTATGCCAATATGAAGAGGCGTTTAGCCATTTTTGGCCTTACTAATGGTGTTATAAGAAAGAAAAAGAGTGTCTTGTGCAAAAGACTACATTTTGTTGGTGGTGGATTTTTTCCAAAGGATAGGGAAACTAAAGTTTAAAAAAAGTTTATATCAATAGCAAAACATGTGATCTACCATCTATCTGCTCTTATTATCTTTTCAAGAAAAATATGTTGATTATTAATCGCGGCCCTGAGGACATCAGTGGGCCTTACTGGTTCCTAACCAGACTTGCTTGTGGCCTCCCCAGTTCTTTCTTGTGGACTATGGGGCTCCATTTCAGCTCAACCCTGGGTTTCTTTTACTCCTGCCTGTGGTCCCTGGATGAACTCACTAGGATAGATATTCCACTTTATGACAGTTTGGCAAGGTTTTACCACATATGTATTGTTCTTGTGATAGGTGCCAGCACAAGATGTAGGACATAGATGCTTCCTTTTAGCTCTTTACTCCATAAATCCTATCCCAGCAGCATTTCTATGTCAAGATAATAAAAAAGACCCAGAAAAAAGAAAAAAAAAAAAAAGAAGAGAGAGAAAAAATATAGACAGTTTCTCTGAGTGGTCAGAGTCAGTAGGTGACTTCTCTGTAGCTGGAAAATAGCAGAGTAGTGATGTGTCATCCCCCAGGATACTCTGAACTGTCTCTTCCTTGGTCTTTAGCCAGGGTAGCTTGGGCTGTGAGCTGAGATGGTTTTGGTGAGGCTCATAGAGTAACAGCCCTCTTAACAAACACTTCTTTCTCATGAATGATGAGACATTCAGCTGGTTTAAGAAGTCATCCAGACCTACACAAAGAGCAAACTACAAGACCACCTTCACTTTTACATAATAATTGCAAATCACCTGTTCTGCTATCGGTATTCAACTGGTAGCACCATCAATCTTCTCAGTAGTTACTCTCATTGCGCTAGTAAAATGGCTGTTGCCATATCCATCTAGGAACCTCTGGGATCACATAAATCCCAGAACACAGCTGAAGAACATGCTTGCTAGATCTTTCCACAAGTCAATTATTTGCAGAAAAGTCACTGACTAGGCACTTAAATGTGCTGAAGGCCCTTTAACAACAGTCATGGCTATTTAAACTGTTTCAGTAAAGCCTCTGAAATATCTTGATTTATTCAGCATAACAAAAAAGTTATCTTCCAATGGCCTGAAGAGGATGCTTGTGGAATATGGATATAAAGGTACCTTTTTATTCCTTTAAGACTAGTTTCAAACCTTATTCAGACCTTTAATAATGTATCTGCAATAAAACCCCTTAAAAACTCCTCATCCATTTTTGCTTAATGTGTGCTGTATGGTTCAGATAACAACTCATGTTGCTTAGAATCATTCAAGCTGCTGTTATCATGTATGTGTTGCATCATGCATTCCTGATCTACAGGTCTCACTGAAAAAACTCTTTAGGTGCCTCAAGTAAACAGGCTTTTGCTTCATAATCAGCTCAATTTTTTGAAGTATTTTCTAAAGTGAAATGGATGTATTTCTCTGATGAAGAAGATGAAGAAGACTTCTCTGAGGACAGAAGTTTAGAATTTGGTGTAAAAAGAAAATTAGAAATATATAACCATTTTAATGATTTAATGATCAGTCATTTTCAACATTCTTCTTGAGAAATAAGTAGCTGTAATAATGGGTTAGATCTATTTCACAATCCACTTCGTTCACTGTATTTGCCTCAAAAGAAAGCCATTCAGTTCATTTTTTCCCAGTCTAGTGATTTCTGCAGAGTGTGATGTCTAGTCTTAGAAATCAGAGCCTAGGTTTAAATTTGTTGCACCTGCCTCTATGCGGCTAAGATATAGCATAAATGGATATGTCTGTGCAAGTCACTTTGTGTCTCCTGTGGTCAACTGAGAGATGTAAATATTTTTAGGGAGCAATTCATTTGACCACGTGCAGACATCTCCTTTAGGATGAAATGAATTTTATCTTGGCAATACTTAATTGATTATAAGGGGAAGATGGTATGACTAATTTAGGTAGGGATATATACATTTGGTCAGGCAAGTTACACAGTGTTAGAAAAGGATAGGAACATTTTATACAATCCTAGAAGAACTTTGAGATTTCAGTATTTTTCCTCTGCTGAATGGGTTAAAAAAAAAGTTCAGAAAATGTGCATACTTTAGGGAAAACAAAAGCACTGGTCACATAAATGATTTAGATCCTTTTTTCCCTTTTCCTTTTTTTTTACCTGTACAGTAATATGAATTTCTGTTAAAGACAATTTGACCTTGGTCCATACATAAAAATAATATAGAACTAGAAAACACAGGGAGTTAAAAGATTCTGGATATTAGTCATTTCTAATATTAAAGTAATTTTTCTTTTTCCTGGCAGCTTCACAGGTTTTGCTTCTAGAGTTGGGGTGAATATTAAATTCGGTTCAATCTGACAAGTTTTTGCTTATTCAAAAGGATTGTTCCAGTATTACTCTGAGAAGTAGATTGGCGTGAAAACTAAATAACTATTGTTGGTAATAACAGAATTTGCTGTTGGCTTTGCACATTGAAACCACAGCACTACCAGCTTCACAAATGAAAATTCAAATATCCAGAAACAATATGCAGAGTTATAGCTGTGTAATCTTTACAGATAAATTGTTCCCACACAGCAGCACCTAAAATTCAGGCAGTGAGAAAGCATAACTCTTTGGCCACTAACCAACCCATAGGATTGTTGCTCAGAGATACTTGTTGGAAACTACATCACTGTGAAGAAACCCCAGCTGATGCCAGCCATCCCATGTGCTCCCTGCCCACTGCTAGCACCTTCCAGAAGAAATTGGTCATATCTGTGTGTCACACCACCTTCCAGAAGAAATTGGTCATATCTGTATGTCACGCAACCATCAGTATTGGTGTCCTTTGGAGCATTTTGGTTTTCTTTTGTCTCTGACACATACTTGTTATTTTCTTGGCTCTGCTTATCTCTCTGTTTCAGTTCAAAGGGACAAAAGGAATGAAAAAGGTTACATCAGAACACATCAGAGCAGTGTTTTTGCAACATTATATTATATGACTTGTGCATTACAAGGGTACAGAGAAGAATTGAGGACAGGGCTGGCTCAAATGTTGTTATAAAAATGTAAGTGTTGGAGAAAAAAAACAATGATGTTATACACCTCCATGCTATTGATTTGGAGTGAGTGTCATGGTGATCTTGTCAGGGTGTCTTGTTTTGTTCTTGGAATTGGCTGGCTTCAGAAGGGAACCAAAGACTGAACTAGCATGCACACAAATTGGGGATTTGAGGAAATAGACCTTTGAAGTGAGAACAGGAACAAGGCAAAGTGACAAATCTGCTTGTCAGTTAGCTCCAAGTGATGCTGCATCAAAGCTGTTCGTAAACATTTCTGGTCTGGGCTTGTCCCACTGTGCCTGGAAGCCTCCCCTGACTGCTCTCCCTAACCGACAATTCACCCATTCAGCAGAAAGCCCCTAGAGAACAAAGCAGAAGGTGGATGAGTGTGATGTATCTGTAGTGGTCACAAGAAATAGTTCAGTTACATGTATCAACAAAAGCAAGGAGAACAGGGCAACCAGAAGATAATGTCTGAGTGGCAGGAGCCCTTTGGGGCTGTTGTGCTAGTGGGTGTACCACTGCTTACTGCTTAGCTTTTTTGTTACTTGTAGAACCTGCTGGAAGTGGAAGGCAGGATAATGCAGAATATTTTCTTCTTTGCCAGGCTGCCTTATCCCAGAGAAATGCAGAGGGTGAGTGTCCCTCTTGCACCACACTTCCTTTAGCTTTCTCTTTTGAGAACCACCTTCATAAAAATAGAGAAGAGAAAATAAATGAATGAAGTAACCAAACCCCTCAGGCCTGAAACAGTGGAAATGGGAAATGGCAACAAAAATACATGTTTTACTACAGAAGAACTCCAATTTTTATATTAAAAGGTCAAGTGAATGTACAACAAATATACAGCGCACACACAACCCCCCCAGCCATAAGGTAGCTTTATTTCTGAAAATAGCCTAGGCTAGAGCGCTCACATTTTTGAGTAATTTTCAGTTTAGACAGGTAGAGGTGACTGACTGTGAAACTAATTATAGAAATTTGAGAAGCATTGACACTTGTGTGAAAATGAAACATGAGTGACATTGTCAGAGTGGACAAAAAAAGCTTAAGTGATCTAACTTACCTGAGTGGAAGAAACAACCCCTTTACTTTGGGAAGATTAAATAAGCTTGATAAGAGACCAGAGACAAGATGATATTTTAAACAAAACACAAACAAATACATCAAACTAGGAAGCTTTAGAACAGCCTCTTGGCAAAGCAATTACAATGTGTCCAGAAAAATGTGCTACCACTGACTTCATGGAGGATGGACAAGGCTCTAGCAGTGCTGGTGTTCTACAGCAGGATCCAAAATACTGTGGAAAAAGAAAAATATAAGATCAAAGGACAGAAAATGGTGGAAAATCATGCAGAGTTCAAAGTCAGAATCCCCACTAAATGGCATATAGAGATGCAAGGCACCTAAGATTTTGAAAAGATGAAAGAACTACAATAGATTACACTGCTTTGTGAGAGTTTGCAAGTGGAGGCAGAGTTTGCACAGCATGGACAAGGAAGATGCCAGCAGTATAATTAGTTCAGATGTTTTTTTTCAAAGCAAGAACAGACAAAACTGCAGAAGAAAATGTCTAAGCTATCAAGTAAAAAGTAAATGTATAATTTAATAATTCTAAGTTGAACACAGGGCACAGAGTTATAGTCTGTGACTGTGTGCAGGTAGCTATGTTCTGGACAGCATTTCTCCTGTTCCATGTTTGTAAAGATATGTGCTATACTGGGCAGTGTTACTGGAAGGAAATCTTTCTTCCTTCCCCCACAGCAGTAGACCTTTGGATACATAAGCAGAGTCAAAATGCTTTTAGAATAGTGTTTTTGGCACTGAGCAGAAAGCCACAAGCCTTATGATTAAAACTTGGCACTTCAGGGAATTTACTCCCCGAAGCTACCATGAAAATGAAATATATGGGTAAATGTTGAACTGGAAAAGTTACAACTTACACTTACACTGTGTGTGTATACACTCATTTTCAAGTGGAAATAAGTTAAGCCTCTAGTCTTATCAGAGAATGAACTGACTGGGAATTCAGGGGATCAAAGCAATTGATGATGAGTTAATTTGTAAGAAATAAAAAACTCAGTAGGATCAGGAATAAAACTGACAGAACTTAAATGTCCCAGACTTAATGAGTTTAAGAACTGACAACATGAGTGTACTTAACAGTAAGGAGACAAAAAAAAAAAAAAAAAAAAAAAAAAAAAAAACAGCCCTTCAAACTCCTTAAAAAAAACCAACAGAAAACCAAGGAATTTGGGGCACACTGGCGTTTCTGTTTTTCTAATACAACATGGGTTTTAATCTTCCTCAAATCCAAATTCACCTCCTACTCAAGCAGTTTAAAAGTAAATATGCCAGCAGGGAGGATTAAGCTCTTAGAGAGCCCCTAAATATCCCCTCAGCTGACACAGGGACAAGTTGTTCTTCATGAGATGTGTGTTGATAAGGTACATGGAAGACAGGACAAAGGACACCCTAGTTCCTTTGCAGCTACTATGACTGTTACTTTTCCAAGAGATGGGGTATACAGTTTTTGAACTCAAGCATGGTTTATGGGGCTTGATGTATTTAAGCCTGGTCTGAAGCTTTCTCTTCAGATCATGGCATAGGCTTATTTACAGCTTCTTCACACCATAGTTTGATTTGTATTAAGAATGTGAAGTGTTTCACAGGAAGAGGTTTTTGATGTGAAGGTGTGGCTGTATAGATGAAGTTATGAAGAAACGATGACTAATGGCTCTGAGGTCTCTTCAGTGACTAAGGTGCTGTTCTGGTGTAAAACAGTGAAGATTGTAAATCCTTGAAAGATGGAAAAATTGTGCCTTAGAGTAAAATGAAAAAAAAAAAAAAAAAAAAGACATTACAAGACTTAGTACCTGAATATTAATATGGCAGACATGATTCAACAAATATAAATTTTAAAAGTGATGCACATGGGAAAAATAATTTAATTATTACACATGGAATGAGGAACTCTGAGCTGATCATTACCACTCAGAAATAAAATCTTGGTATTATAAAAGGTTTTCCTTTGGAAATGTCAACTTTACTCTCCTTAATGATCGAAACCGTGTTGGAATGCTAGCAATTATTAAGAGTAGAATATATAACAAAACAGAGAATGTATGATGACATATAAGCTGCTGTACAAAGTCAGTTATCAATGTCAGTAATATTATAATGTATACTGACACTAAATAATAGCGTGTCCCTATATAGTTCCAGTTTGTGATCTGTTTTTTCCTCTGCAGATTTATACAGGAAGACTGAATTTCATAAAACTGTAACAAAGCTGTTAAAAAGGATTGAACAGCTAACTAAGAAAGCTGGAAGATAATTAAGTTTGGTCTTCAGCCTGGAAAAATAGGGTTGACAGAGAGAGATCTGGGACAGAGGTCAGTAAGCTTACAAACAACATAGAGAAGATCAGTTCCTCACTGTATCACAAGACAAAGTTGGACATTAAAACAAGATAGCAAGTAGCAGGTTCAAGGTGGTCTTAAAGTGAATGCAAAGATGTAGTGGAAATTCCTGTCAGAGGATGCTAAAAGTTTATGTACACTCAAGGCACAGTTGAATAAAATCATAGAAGAGGAATTCCTTGGGATTCCAAACTATAAAGAAATCACCTCTGTTTCAGAAGGTGTTTGAGCTGAAAATTGCTGATCTCTAGGAGAATACTGTGAAGACATCTCAGATGAACTTGCTCTCTTAGATTTTTTCTCAGATATCCAATTCCAATCACTACAGAAGACAAAGTTCTGGTCTAGATTGACCTTTGGTCCGATTGAAAATGGATTCTCTGTGTTCTTTAATATGCACAGATGGATGGCATGTAAGACTGAGTCCTTAACTTGATTTCACCACCATACAGTGAAAGAACACAGGATGGTGGGAGGAAGGGGAATGAGAAACACCCACTGCAATGCGTAGATGTCTTCATCTGGACTATTTGTTTAGATTCCCTTTATAGCCAGTGCAGATCTAGTCAATACTACCTATGGAATTTAAGCTCTGATACAGCTGGTCAAAAATCATTGCCTGTTTTAAGAGATGTGTTTCAAATTTGACAGATTGACTAGATTGATCTGAGGGAAGCCAAAAGTGATATGTTCAGACAAACTTACATTGTAGATGACTCAGTCAATTGAACTTCGAGACCTCCTAGACTGGCAAACTAAAAAGAAATGCGTGCCTCACATAGCTAAGATAACTTGGTAGTATGACTATGTAAAGTTGTTCAAAAAATAGAGCACATAATTTTGTTCAAGTGAACAAAAAGTATAATTACACAGATGTCTGTCTTCTCTCATAGACATCCAGAGCTATGACAATAAGAATAAAATGTAGTTCTTAACATTCCTAAAGAAGTGGATTTTAGCTCATACTTGTTACTGTCATATGAGGTACCTTGAGTGTCAATACTTAGGACATTTGGAGTGGGAGAAAAGAGAATAACAATAATTTAAAAATCCAATATACTTGGAAAAGAAAAGGAACTTTGTTTTGTCTGCAACTTTAGGAGGATATTGTTAGTTATGAGAGGCAGTTACTGCATTGGAAAAAAGGGCCTAGCAATTTTTTCCCTTCCTGAGGTTCAGGAATACAAAGACTAAGTTACAGTTATCTGTACACTGTGTGAAATTCTATTGCTAAAGATTTTTCTTTCAGCAGAGATATGGATTTGACTACTCTCTTTCACTGCGGCTTGCGTTATGTATGGTCCATCAGACCAAATTGAGACATGGAAAGCAGTAAGCCATGTTTCAACCTCTTCAACACTACAGCACAGCACATTCAGGTCCATGGAGTAACATGATCTCCAAGCCCCTTCTCCTTAGGAAGCATATGCAGTATGCAAACTTCACCTACAAACGGGTAGGTAGACAGAGTTAATACAACCTATTTTATGCAAATTAGAGTATAAGTCAATCAAAAAATATTTCCAGGTAATAGGAGGCATCTTTTGAGAAAAGGAGAGTAGACTATTACTGGCTTTGATTATGGGGATTATAATCACAGAATCACAGAATCATTTAGGTTGGAAAAGACCCTTGGGATCATCATGTCCAACCATTAGCCCTACTCTACAA
>WUAM01000083.1:1332403-1345932 GCA_024336885.1 Actenoides hombroni
AAAAAAACAGGGAAAAAAAAAAAAAGAAAAAAAGAAAAAAACGAACCAAACCACACCCAGCCCCCCCCCCCCCCAAAAAAAAAAAAAAAAAAAAAAAAAAAGAAAACAAAAGAACATTATGGATGAATGTCTAACCTTTTACCTTCAACTAGACTTGATCATACAGCCTAGTTTTCATTCTCCTCATATAAAATTAGGTGAGATTTGATATGTTACATCAGAATGTAAGGATATTAAAAACAAACAAAAAAAAGAAACCATATTCCTGAGATCCCTCATACAAATCAATCATTTTCCTGAAGCACCCTACCATTTCTGAGTTAGTGTAATTGCTGATGTACATTCTCTCCTGGATCATTTTTCTCTATTGTGTTGGAAGACTTGTCTAATGCACAGACGAGAGCTAGGCTGACTTCTGATGTGGAAAGGCAAGAATGTACTCACCAGGAGGTGTCTGGCCTTCAGTTTGCTGGGACAACTAAATACTAATGCTTTTGCAGCCCTTTATTCCCAGGCCACTGTCTTAACAGAGAAGATCAAGTATATAACCATTATACTATATTTCTGCTGTTTTCTTTATCAAACACAGCTGTTACTTTGAAGCTTTTTTTGTCCCTCATTTCTCTTTCTTTTCTTGTCTCTCCCTCTTTCTTTGGAGGTTAATGGGATGTAGCTCATCAGTGATCTTGGGTCAAACCATTTGGCCACTCCTATCCAGAAGTCATCTAATGAGTGAAGTAGCTCTTGATGCTGGAAACTATAGGTCAATCTGATTTTGTATTAACTTGGAGAAGGTCAAATGGTCTCTAAATTTGATAAATAACCCATTTCTTGAACTGCTGATGGAGAACATAGACAAGGTGAAAGTTAATACAATACTGGACTTGTATAGCCACAAAAATAGGTACTACAGCTTAATTTGCACAGGACATAACTTAGACTCAGCTTGAGCTCCAGAAACTGGTTCCTATGTATCCCAGTTAAATAAGAACAAATAACGTCAAATAGTGTATTTGATAAATTTAGCCTCTTTCAGTACATAAACAGTCCCTGAACAGACTTATCTTCCTCAGAAATTATTGTTGCAGTTTTTGATCTGTGGGTTTTTTGTTGTTTTTTTTTTTTAATGGATTAATCATTAAAAAATTAAAATAGAGACATCTTATTTGAATCTAATAAGCTAGACAAATCTCATTACATGCTTTCCCTTTACAGGACTGGACAAGCATGCAAAGTTTTGCTGCTTATGCTTTTCTAACCAACTTATGTGCATTTACAGCAGAGAAGGAGCTACGAGATGTCATAGGAATTGTCAGAATTGTGAATTAAAAAATCACTGAGAAGTGTAGAGAAAAACTAAGTCTCTGGATCGACAAAGCACTTAGGAGAACACTGGCAGAGGAAAAGGAAACACAAAACAAGTAATGGGAAAGAATAAAGACAAAACACTGTGACAGCAGAGTATCCTGAGGTCTGGATCTCAGCTGAAGAGTGGGGAGTTTGTCACTTACTGTTTTTTACAGTTAGAACAGTCTCACTGAAGATGCAATACCTCCCTAGGTGTCATATCAGTCTCAGGTCTTCCTATGAAGTTTTTACATCTGTTTTCTACAAATGTGCTGCTAGTATAGTGCTGCAGCATGGAGGCAGAGCTAAAGTGATCAGAAAGCTTTGAACTTAACATCATTGAATATATTTAGTTTTGGAGGAACACTGGTAAATATTTCAGTTTTAATTTCCAGCTATAACCCTCAGAATATCTCGGGCAATTCTATTCAAAAGAGCATTTTTATTTTTTTTTTTCCAGCAGATATATATAAGAGAAATAATGCTGATTTACCTCAAAAATTTTGTAACTCACAGTGTCTGTGACATGCCTGAAGGTTGCTGTCAGAACAGAACCTTTCACACAAGCATTAAAGCTCCTTGGGAAATGAAATGTCCAGGTTTTGAGATGTGAAATTTAGTCTGTCAAAGAAAAGAGAAGGCTAGAAATATTTTGAGGGTATTTTGATAACACATAAGTTTATTCATTATGACCTATTAATAATATATGTTCTCTACTAACATCCCATTTACATTTGCCTGTTAATTTGGCCACTTTTAATGATCAGGTTTTTAAATGAGTAATAACATTTTCGTTTTAATATCATACTCATGCATCTACATGCAAAGGCCACTTAGAGTGAGATTTAATCTGTATGAGGGAATTCCAAAGTCACATCTCTAGAATTTCAACTAGTTGGTAACAGTAAGCTTTGAAAAGTATGAAAATGGATGAAATCAGAAACATGATTATTGTTACTGATTATTACTAACATCTATATATATCCTGTGGCATACAAATATATATTACCATCACAGGACTTGTAGAAAATAATAGAAATGATGTGATTATGCCAAGCAAAGCTTTTGATTAGAAGGGTACTTAGTGATCAATGCCTGCTTTTTTTTATTGAAAGCTAAATTGGCATAAAATGGTAAAACATGTGATTTCCATCAAAACACCAGAATATTTTTTTATTTCATATGCTGCTGCTTCTGTTTCTTAGGATATGCCTCCTGGCAGCTAATTCTGGATTCCAGCATCCTACATTACTTGTGTCCACCAACTGAATGTGATGACCTATGATGAATTATAATAACAAAAAAAATTGTGAGAGGGTCATAGTGTATCATGGGTGAGATATATTACAAGGAATACTAGAGGACTTTGATTGAAAATGAGAACAGGATGCAGTAGTAGATCTCCTTCCATGAAACAACACAGTGGTGTCAAAATAGTTCATACTGTGGGTGGAATAGAACTTTTTTCAGCCATTCTTATGAAACCCCAAATATTCCACCAAATTGTCTTAAAGTAAATAAGTAAATGAATAAATAAATATAAAAACATTTTGAAGCAGACTACCCACACTTACTTGCATGCATTTGGGTGAATGCACACACTCAAGTTCTATGCTACCTTCAACATGACACAGCATGCAATTTGCCAATAAGGTATTTTGAAGCAAATGAATAGAATTTGTAATTTAAGAAGAGGAAAACAAATTCAGCACTGCAATTTAGGGATATTTTCCTTATACTGCTTTCAGTTTATCTGAACTTTTCTGTTCTCAGCTGTTCCATATATACACAAGCAGTGGGGCTGCATTCTCAGAAGACTCTCAGTGGTATCTTTAGGTAGTTTATTGTCCAAAGCCTTTAACTGAAAAATACCAGCTGACCAATACTTTTCAGGTAGCAGGAAGAATTAATATCATCAGGAGCATGGACATTTTGACAGTTTCTGGACAGATTGCCTAGTCCATAGAATTAAATTGTCTTCTATAAAATGCAATAGAAAAAATAATTGCCCACTACTTTCTAAAGGACAGAATACTGCTTGCATGATTTTGCCATTCTCTTTCTGTTTCATAGCAAGTGAATCTTAGTAAGTTTGAACTCACTTCAGATCAACCTTGAAGTTCACAAGCTAGAACAATTATGTAACTACAGTCAAACTTAGAGTTACAGTAAGAAGAACAGTAACAAGCCCAGACATGAATATGAGCAAAAAGATAAGTACAGGAGGCAGTTCTTCAACTTTTCTTTTTTCTTTTTGATTTTTCTTTAATTTTTTTTTTAAAAGACAAGCCAGAAAGGGTAGAAAAAACGGAAAAAAAAAGACAACAAAACAAAACAACAATAAGAACACTTAGCAATAAGTAATACGCAGCTTTATGATATTAATTGTTCTTCCAGTGTCCTAGTGTATAGCATACAGTATCATGGTAACCATCTTCAAACATGTATTATGATACACACGTGTGCAGTGAGCAAATATAGCATGGTATTGGATATTGTTCACTCAATACAAAAGTTAATTGTTCATAAGCATTTTAATCAATATGTTTTATGGGAACATGTTATAAGCACATGTTTAAATCTACTCCTGTTCAGCAAAACATTCAACTCTACATACATTTGTACCTCAAGCAAAAATTATGCAAATTATATCACCAGGGTCCAGAACTACCAATCAAGTACCTGTGGTAAGGCAGTGTAATATACTCCAGATGGGACCTTGACCTAACAGGAATGTATATTTTCTTATACCTGAGATAGCTTGTTTAGCACCAGCTTTGACATTTTTCTATGTACCAGCTTTATACCAAGAAGAGTTATCCTAAATCCTTCATTTAATCCATCCCTTAAATGCAACTGGACTCAAATTAACACTTTTCAAAATTATTACTTCGCAGGTCTAGGTTTTTAACTTTACATTCACTCACCTGAAATTAGTACCTTATAGTGTGGTGTACAGCTATTGTTTTAGTCCTCATTTCAGTTATTTTACAAAGAAAAAGTGGGTTGCTGAATTTAAGCCTTATATATTCATAATTGCTTTTAGACTTCTAGAAGGGAAGATGAGAGTTTTTCCAAAGAGCAATAATCATATTAGAAAGCCACATAACATTGCATCTCATTCTAAACAACTTTTTCTTTTCACTGATTCCTGTTCTGGAATACTTGGTGCTCATTGATTGCTATTGTTTTAGTTTGTTCTACATTGTAGAAAATGCAGCACAAAACAGGCAGCATTAAGAATGCTTTTTACTGGGACTGTCAATGGTACATTCAATTAGTCTATTAACGACCACTCTGGAGTTTGCCCCTTGGATAATTTTTTTTAATCTTTAAAAGCACACGTCTTACCTCAAGTCTCAGCTTTGCTGAGTTCCACTTTCTGTTATTGCTTTGTCTGCTTTATTAAAAGCCTTGTAGTATCACTATGTTAGCCGTTTCTCAAATTTTGAGGAGCTAAGACTCAGAAGAAGACATATGGACCAATAATGGTTTTACAGAGTCATCCAGCCAGACCTTGATAATGTATGCAAAGTCAGGAACCTCATCAACAATCACATCATGGATGGCAGTAACCTTTTTAGGCATTGACTTAACAATTAAATAGCATGAGTCAACATGTTGGGTCTCTGTCAATCAACAACATGTGCACTGAATAAGGTAAAGCTAATGGTACTGACATTATATACACCACAGTTTACTCAGGACCTTACTCTCCCTGTTGCAGTTCTATTTCCATCCTTAGTTTATGAAGACCAACATGCTCAGAGGATAAAGCTGTAGTTTCACCAAATTCTCATGACCTCATCAACTCACAGAATGGGTACTGAGGCTTCAGCGCATTTGTAAATAGGATTTATTTCCAATAGGTGTAAATGCCTATGCTGAGTGTTTACCACAGTGTATGAGACATATTTGATCTCTACTTTTACAGCTTAAACCACTGCAGGGTAAGGAGAGTTATGCTTTGTTTAATTTTTACAGTTTGGCTATTTTTCAGTGTTTTCTATTTTTATCCCTGCATGTGACAGATAAGAGAACAGAATTTTCTCTCTCTTCCCAAGACAATGCTTAGATTATGGTGCACCAAAACCTTACCTTTTAAAACATTTTCTAAGTGGAGTTACCAGTTGTTCTGATAGAGTATCAGAGCTATGTTCACTCCCTGACCAAAAAAAAAAAAAAAAAAAAAAAAGGACAAAGAATTAAACTCACTCAGTTAAAACCATATTTTGGAAACCATAAGATGAAGCTACACTTAAATTATCTGTCAGTTGAGATTTTAAGTTGCAATATTTATTCAAGATGCAGGGGGAGGGGAAAAATAGCTAAAATTTCTGTGATACAGACTTCTGATTAACACTGCTTTTTTTTTGCCTCCTGTAATAGTTTGCCTTCATGGAGAAGGAAATATGAGACACTCCATTCTGAAACACTTGTTGGATATTACAGAGCTTACTTAGTAGCAGATCTGTTCTTGAAAATCTCTGAAGGACAAATTTTAATACATACACTTAAAGTTGAATTTTTTTTTTTTTACATTCTCTTATTCATCCTTCTTCATAGCTGATGACATGGGTATTATTTAGATATTATTCATAGACATTACAATAACTTTTAGAATTTTATTAAACACATTTCAAGTAGTTTGGAGGAGATCTTGGAGGAAAATAAAAATTATTCTCATTTTAATTCATTAGTAGTTAATCCAGTGTACTTTTTTAAAAATAGAATAGCTGATGTGTAACTTGAGAACTGTCAAGTTATAGGGGTCAGGACAGTCCACTAGACCTATAACAAACTCTCTCTGTTAACCCCTCTCACTTCCCAAGGAGGAAGAGAAAGGGAATAAGGGAGAGAGACTTAACTGATCAGAAACAAAAGCTAGAATATCTTTCATAAAAATAATAATAATAAAAATTAAATCTATACAAATATATACAAAGCCAGCATTGAACATGAACTCCCTCCAGATGGCAATTACATCGCCGTCACCACTGGTGCTGTGCAGCAGGCAGTGGGGACATTCTAGGATGAACTCACTGGCAGATGGGAACCCGATTCAGGAACACATGGATTGGGATCAAAGGTAGAATGGACAGAGTCCTCCTTGTAATGCTGGCTGTTGAAGAAGAGAGCTTGACTCTCATGATCCCTCAGATTTATACCAAATATCACATATATGGGATGGAATCTCTTGTTGGACAGTTTAGGGTCACCTATCCTGTCTTATCCCTGCAGGTGCAGCCTTTTACTTTCTCCACCCCCCATTGTGGTACACAAGATCCAGAAGTGATCTTGGTCTGCAGACAAATCCTTGGTACTAACTCTAAACATCAGGTGTTATCATTGCCAGAAGCAGACACTGCCTGCAAAAACATGCTGCTAGCTTCAGAAAGTGCAGTTTGAAGAACTTTGCTGAAAAGTAAAACGATTGAACAGAATTAGTTCTGTTCTAACTTGCACCAAGATGAGAACAAAACTGAAAATTTGTTGTTTTATGAAAGGCTAATTCATTTTCACATTTTATCTTTAAATCATCTGTTTGTATCTACCAGAATTAGGAATGAACTATATTTCACTCCTAAAACAGGCTTTACAGAAAATAGTCATAGAAACTGTTTTAAAGGTAAGATTTTTAGATTAATTTCTCTAAAATTATTGGAATGAGTAGACTCCAGAAGGATCCAACATCCAGCCTGCGTAAGAGAGGATGGATTTTGAATGTAGCTATTCCTGAAGGGCACTGGTTGAGTTTCTATTCATCCTTTTAGTGTAATATTGCTCAATCCTGTTAATAATTTCATGAACTTTGCTAAAAGGGAAAAAGCCAAATTCTGCATCTGTGAATGAATAATCCCATATGCCAGGAAAGACTGGAAACAACCTGGAGTGTGGTTTTGAAGAAAAGACCACAGGGTCCTCGGTGACAGAGAGTTGACTGTGAGCCAGCAGTGTGCTCTTGTGACAAATAGCCTAATGGGGCCACATTAGAGGGAGCATCACCAGCAGATCAAAGGAGGTGATCCTTCTCTACTCAGCACTGCTGAGACAGTATATAGTGCTGTATTGATTTCTGGGCTCCCCAGTATAAGAGAGCTGGACATAGTGGAGTGAGTCCAGAGCAGGATTATGAAAATTATTAAAGGTTTGAAACAGCTGTCATGCAAGGAGAGGCTGAGAGGGCTGGGGCTGTAAAGCCTGGAACAGAGAAGCCTGAGTGGGGTGTCTTACCGATGTGTGTAAATATAAAAATACCTGATGAGGGAGAAAAGAAGATGGAGCCAGACTTTTCTCAGTGGTAACTGAATAAAAGACAAGATGCTATGGGCACAAAATTAGTTACAGAATCTTTGTTTAAACCTAAGAATTATTTATTTATTTATTTTTGTGCAGGTGGTCACACAATGAAACAGGTTGCTCAGAGATATTGTAGAGTCTTCAACCTTGGAGATACTCAAAACCCAACTGACCATGCTTTCAATGTGTTTATCTGCCTACCAGGAATACATACTCTGCCACTCCACCTGGGAGCTGGGAAAAATAGCTGTCATATCTGTGGGAAAAAGGAGGGAGGAAACTGCTAGATCTCACTCTACCAGATCTGTCTCTCCTTAAAAGAAAATTCTGTTTGTCCCAGTGAAAAGTGACTGTGTTGATCACCTAAGCCATCAACTCCTCCATCAGCTGAGACTAAACTGCTAAATATGTCTTGGTTAAAACAATCTTCCAAAAGCCTAACAAATACTGGCTTTAATTCTTGTAGCTGTGTAAGTTGTATAAACTTAATATGACTTATAAGCAACCACCTTTTAGACTAATGAACAGAACTTTTGTAGTCCTTCAAAGGGTTGATTTGAGTCTACACATCATATTTGGCATATGATAAGATTAATATCTCCAAACAAATACTTTTAACAGAATTAGATGCATGATACTGTAAATCATTGAAAGAACTCTGTATGCAAGTAAACTAAGCAATTAAAAACTTAATGGAGAGGGGCATGACAGGCAATAGGAGATTAAATGATAAAATCTATAGCTTCTGATTAGATTCAAATGATGGAGAGCCATGACTTCTATTCTTTGGATTCCAACTCTTTGACAACTCTGTTCTATTTATTTCATAGGGTAACACCTTCCTTTTTCTCATGCTGTTTTGGATAAAGAAACCTAGAGAACAAACTCAGTGTAACGTCAAGCTTTATGTCTGGCCCAGGCTGAATGAGGACAGTCTTGAAAGAGAAAGAGGAATCAGAAAGAGTCTGAGTTTAGTATCCATCCAGTGAAGGAAAAAAATATGATACCAGACTGAAGAGATAAATACTGTTTTGGAAAAATAAAAATAGCTCATACCTAGAAAGCAATAGTATGTGAAATAGTTTGAAATCTGAGCATAGACTGGAAGACACTTGCTTAAAAGATTTACTTGGAGTAACTATGGCATTTGTAAAAATCGAAGCCTGCTTATAGGTAATTCAAAACAGAAAAGAAGGCTAAATTTATCAACTAAATTGTTTGCTGCAAATACTTCTCCCAACTCTTTCTTCTGTACCTAATTGGCTATTAATAATGCATGGAAATGCTGAGACACTTAAAGAATCATGTAACAGGCATTCCATTATGTAATTAAGAATCATTAACTATATTAATGACTTTTCTTATTCTTATATTGTTTATTGATGAGTAATGCTTTATGTCAGGAATATACTTTCAAACTTCCCTGCACTACTGAAAAAGATACATCTTGCTTATCTAACTCCCGCAGGTAATTCACACAAAAGATTTGGTCTGAATAAATCTTGAGGAAGCTCAAACAAAAGCCAGATGACTAGATCACACCTCACTGGAGGATTAAGAAAAATAAAGATTGGCAAACCTAATATTTTTAGATAGCGACTAGAAAGCTTAGAGTGGCTCAAGGGGAAAAAATGCAACCATATATGTGCATGGGCAGAATACATATGAGATGAGAAGACTGCTGCAGAAGAACTCTAGGACTGTCAATATGAAAATCACAGATTTTAGCATCTGCCATGTGAAAATTCTGGTTACATGAGTTAAATCTGTCAAAGGCTGACAGAACTTGTACTGTTTGATATATAATGAGCACAATATTCCATTAAGAAGTTGTTGATATTGAGCCCTCCTGATTTTATTTTTCATAGTGACTTTGGGGGGGCGGATCTTGCCATTCTAACTACATATTAGGAGAATCATATTAAAATCCTCTTCTGTGAATATTCTAAAGTGTGTTGCTACCCACTAAGTCTTTGTAGTCACCAGCAGCTGGCTAGTGCTGCCACATGGTTATGTAGATGAAGATTTTCATGTAATATAAAGATGCTAATCATTATTACATTTCTTTTACGTTAAAAATTAAATTTAAAAGAAACAAAAAAATCAGATTATTCCAACTGGTAAAAGGCTGATCAGTAGTTGGATGGAGGATGCTCAAGGTTGCATGCTAGTGTATGACTTCCATACCAAACTCTGATACTCCTTGTTTTGAAGGTGAAGGTCAAAATGACATAAAAAAAAAAGCAAAAATTCAGAAAATCTATCCATGGAAATCAAGCAGGGTTGTCAGAGTATGTCAGACTGATCTGATAGACTCTTCTGTGGTTTAAGATGGAAAAGTTTTTCCCATGGAATTATAGTGCTCAGCATAGGATATTTTAATCTGGTGAATTGAGAAACATTTTCAGTTCAGTTTGAGCAAAAGTAAGCACTGTTACTACCTTAAGGAAAATTATTCCCATGTCCATGTTACATTGTACATCTCCTTTGCGAAATGTGTAGCACAGACAGTCTTGTGAAGTGCCTTGAAAATACTCCTTAAATCATGGGATGTAACTTGTTAGCTTCTGTGTTTGTTTGTCTAGAACTGGAATCCAAAGGTTCAGTCTTCCATATCTGCTAAGAATGAATCCTTTAACTCAGACACAAGTAAACATAATAAATATTCTTTAACTAAAATAAAGAACTTTTCATCTACTGATGGTCAAGTGATTTATGAAGGAGAATATCAGTATTTCTATTTTATGGCTTGAGAAGCAGCAACCTCTGAGCGGAAATGATTTGTCTAAGGTCAGTGGGCCAGAGCTAAAAGGAAAAAACATTGCTTCTAAATACCATCTCCACAGTACCAAATTTGCAGCTTTGCAATTATTTTTGCCTAATATAATGTAGTTTGTATACCTATCTTCATATATGCATAATACTACAGCAACACTTTTGCAGTAGTGCTCATCAATAATATTTCTAACAATATTTCTTTTCCTAGTGATTATGTTATAGAAAGTGTGGTGAGCTTAGGATTTCATTTTTTTAAGTAATTCTATAATCTCCTTCAGCTGTTACTCTTTGGTTTTTTGTGTATCATGTCTTATATTTTCTTAATGACTGAAGTCACAATCCTTTTGTCTGAGACAGGTTTCATTAACTTTATGTTGTTCTGGTATAACTGTTTTGTAAGGCTGATTTTTAGTTTCAGTTTGCAGTACAGTGTTAAAAAGCAATACCAATATTTTTGCGCTACTTTCATTGTTTACAGTTCCTGTGTAATTCATTACACACCAGTGAATCACACTGAGTTAGATGTTACTTCTGTGAGTTTTATTTTTTTGGTAAGAATTCCTGAGATATTACAAAATTTTCTGAAATTTATAATTCTGGCAAGGAGCAAAACATGCAAAAATGTTGTTGTGTTTCAGAAAAGTGCTTAAATATGTGTTTAGTATTATAAACATGCTTAGATGCCCTTGTCTGTACCCTTACATGTAGCTGTGTTGACACATTTGGCATTTGGCTCTAACAGTAGCATTTTCACAGGAGGTCTTGTTACTGATTTTTAATTGTGAATCAAATATCAAACTCCTACAGTCCATCTGAAAAGGAACCCTCAGCCTAAATTTTGCTAATACAACAATTTTTAAGTTTTATTGGAAAGTAGTCATAATAAGGGGAGCTAGTTGGTTGTAGTGAAAAAATACTTCTGAAAGTAAAATTTTTTTCTAGATGTGGAGAAGCAGGGAAGAGTGAAAGACAAGTGTGCATTTCCTACCATCAGGAATCTGTTCATGGTTCTCTTAGACACTGAAAATGTTTCCTCCTCTCACTTAAGTAAACAATGACTCTAATAAACAATCACAACAACATATGTTTTCGATCTGTTACAAATGAAAGCAAAATTACATGGGTGCTTCTGTATTTTCACTAATGCACTTCACAGTAGGTTTCCCTGATCCAGGTGAAAAAAAGAATCTACTTTAAAATGTGTTTTATACTTGAACTATCTCCACTGTAGTTACTTTTTTGTTTTCTTTAACATTCCCATTAGCTTGTAAAATATTTTAAGGCTTCTGAGAGCAATGCCATCTTGTGTACGTTATTCAGGTAAACTGTATCTGAACAAGTTAACAGTATTCTGGCAACAGTGTGAGTACCCACCCCAGAGGTGCAGGATAAGGAAAGACATTTGGACAACATGCTGCAAGTAAAAGAAGAACTCTACCTCTGAAACTGGGTGACAGTCAAAGTATGTAGAAGTAGGTTGCAAAAAAACCCCCAAAGTAGCCTTTTGTTTGCTTTTCCCATGTTGAAAGCAAGATCTCCGGCACTTACCTACAGCTTTTAGTACCACTAACCCTTTGAGCATGGAAAGCTTGAAGTAGAAGAGAGGTTTTAACATCATCCCTTTCTACATGTACTTGACTGAGTTTATTTTCAATGTAGCTGCAGACAGAAGCTTTCTTCCACTAGTTACTCTCATAAAAGACAAGACATCTTGAAGTGGCATGATCTGATTTTTCCTGAGTTTCATTAGCACCAAATCTTTGATATCAGAAAACAAGTAAGCCTTCAGAAAGGAGTGGAAAGATATAGATTGGTAGATACAGAGATCTTGTAAAGCAGAGGCCAAAGATCAGAAATGTGTTGCAGGCTTGGGAAATAAGTGCTCATAAAAAGTGGCAGGTGCTTTTGATGAAATTACTGAAAGTTGGTGCACAGATGAACAAGAAAACAGATTTTCCCTTAATGATGTCCCCAGATTCTTAAATTAAGCCTAGCAGGTAAGAAGATCCTTCCTGGAGTTCAAAAGATATCTTACATCCAGGTGCTGAAACATATTTTCTAAAGCCCTGGAAACAAGAGCTTAAAAATTCAGCAGGAAAAAAAAAAAAAAAAGCAGGAAAAATAATTAGGAAAACAAAACAAAAAACCCCCAAAACCTGCGTGTAATTCCTCCACAGATTTCTCATTCTCAAATATAGCATGGGAGTGCTCATTTAATGCAGAGATTAGTTTTTCGTGTGCAGCTCAGAGTGCTTGCAAAGGCACAATGTAAGAATGTTACAACTTGGAACTAGTCACATAAGACCTCAAAGGTATAACATCCGCATTTTCAAGTGGATTACTTTTGGACTTGGAAAGCAGATAAGGTGGAAAGTATTCCTAAAGAAAATAGCTGTGCTTTAACTCATAACAAAAATGCATATTGAAGAATTCTTTCAAAATTGGCAGCTATTTGACTTGTTAAGAAAGACCCTTAGGGCTCAAGTTTTTTTTAAGCCTTTTTTTATTTTTATCTTAGTAGTATTTATTGACAGTAATGTTCCTAATCTGTATCTTCAATTACAGTTTAAGGAAACCAGAAATGCTTCTGTAATATTCTTGCTGCAGTAATGTGTAGCTGACAGAGCTGAACCCATGTCTTTTGGCTTGAAAGCAAAGTACAAAAGTGCTGGATGCGTTTACCTAAACTGCTTAAATGATACCAGTCTAATTCTAGAGTCCTTCAGATACTCAGTATGACCTTCAGAAAGACATAGTTTTATCTAAAGTAGTGTGTCCTACCTGTTGATCCAGTGTAGATGTTTCAAACAGCTTAAGGTATCTCAAATCACAGAATCACAGTAGATGTCTGTGTTTGGGCAAATTAATCCCATCCTTCTACTGAAAGATAGTAAGGTGAGTTTGCCAAAGTTTATTTAAGATTTCTGGTAGGCTGCACAAATTCATTTTGCATAGCTGTATGCAACAAATGTTTTTCCAAAGCACTGAGCTTATCAGGTCTGTGGTGATACAGTTCCT
This sequence comes from Actenoides hombroni, assembly GCA_024336885.1. NCBI lineage: Eukaryota > Metazoa > Chordata > Aves > Coraciiformes > Alcedinidae > Actenoides > Actenoides hombroni. The sequence goes on from WUAM01000083.1 coordinate 1,345,847, forward strand.
TTGCAGCCATGTGTAGTGGGTCTGGCTGAGCTGCTTTTCCCCATCCAGCCCTCATGCTGCAGTACTGGGAGCTGGAGGGTGTTGAT
>WUAM01000083.1:1348467-1358569 GCA_024336885.1 Actenoides hombroni
AGTACAGCAGTTTATCTCCTAGTAACAAGTATGGAAAAATTCCCCAGGAAAACAAAAGAACTCCCAAAACCCCAACATAAATGAAATTCATTTTTGGAGATGAGTTGATTTCTCCGATCCAGGAATACACCTGGACCTGTTCAAAAGTAGGTAGGAGGAAGAATTAGCAACTACATCTGTGCTTTCCAAGTGAATGTACTAACTAACCACAGATTCAGAAACAGCATCTCCCTCTATCATTCTGAACTGTGAGGGAGATCTGAGATATCTTAAATGATCTCACATTTTCTGTGATCTATATACACACACTCAGGCAGCTACTGTGAAGCTGCCAATACGCAGTAACATGTTACTTGGCAGTAGCTCATTTGCGTTTTGAAGCCATGAGCCAACAGACTTAAATCAAGCTGTTCTCCCTGCAAAATGAGAATTCTAGCTACTGAACTTGACACCCCCAGTCAGTGGTGTGTACCTCACTTCTCAGGCAAGGGGTGAAGTGTTGTGCCAGATTAGGTATGATTTGTTGCCTTCTTCCCAGTTGCCCCATCCCTATTTCACAGCAAAAGTGTGGTGTTTAAGAATGGAGAGAATAAGAAGGTGTTTCCTACCACACTGCAGGACACATTTTTCTATGTCACAGTCATTTTGTGGACAGAGATCTAGCAGACAGGTTGTTCAATTGAAGAAGTGGCATCTGAGAAGAGAGTACCATTAATAATGTATTTTCTCCTGAAGGTGCATTTGACTGCTGAGGTGAAGTTCAGGGGCAATTAATATAATTGTGTGCATATACAGATGTCTTTTAGCAAAGGTCCCTTTTAGTAAAAGGAGTCTACAGGGTTCTCCTAGTCACAAAGGCAAGTGGTTTTCAATTCTTATTCTCCTACATCACAGAGGTTTGTATTCCATTGGAATAACTTGCACTTTCTTGACTGAGAAGTAAACTCCTCACGTGGGAGAAGGTGGTAAGTGAGGGAGAATGCAGTAAGGAACATAGTGGTCAGCTTTCATTAAGAGACCAAAGCAATGACAGGGTAGTTAAGAATGGTTCTGGTTTGTTTGCTGTGTGTGAGTTAACATCTGTGAATTTCATTCTTTCTTTTGGAAGAATGCTGTTCTTTGGTGTACTTTAACATGATTCTCGCTTTTTGTATTTTAGTATCATGTCATTATTGTGAAGCTAGCCGATTATATTTTGTAAGTGTACAAAGTGATAGAACTGTAACTTCACATTTAAAAAAAACAGAGTTTCACATAACAAAATACAATAGCTAAACAGACAGTAGAGTTAAAGGTTCATCAAGACTGGATTTATAAGCCTTGTCAAAATTTCTGACAAATCTCAGATTCACTGTGTTATGTTTTCAATTTTTTACTAATGATACTGTGAGACTCTATGAACTGTAAAAGCACTCAGAAGTGAAGCAGCTGACTGCACAGTCAGGCCAAGGCGATGTTTTCTCTAAACCTTGAAAATCTGTATTGACAGAAGTCTACTAAGCTAAAAAATCTTCTCAAAGACATTTTTGATGCCATTACATGCACACAGCAGTACAGGGATTTTGCAGTAAAATATGTGGGGGTTTTGATGAACAACAGGCTAAACTTGAGTCAGAAGTGTGGCCTTGTAGCAGTGAAAGCCAACTGTGTGTGGGGCTAATTATAGCTATTATTATTATTGCTATTAAGCAAGGGTGTATCCAACAACTTGAGGGTAGCGCTTTTTTTCTCCTTTTTGATAACAGTGAAGCATCTGGACTATTCTGCTCAGTTTTAGTCGCCCCAGTACAAGAACAACCTTTGCATTCTGGAGTGAGTCCAGAAGGGCTATCAAGCAGAATATGGGTCTGGAGCACAGCATGTATGAATGAGGAAGAGCTGGGTGAGACTGGAGTCCACCTTTTGTGAAGGCTTAGGGGAGACCTCATTGCTGTCTCCAATTCCTAGCAAGTGGCTATGGAGAAAGATGAAGTCAGACCCTTCTCAACAGTGCATATCAGAAGGACAAGAGACAAATGATCACAAATTGCAAATTAGAAAACTCCAGCATAATTTAAGAATACATTTTTTCACCATGAATATGGTCAAACACAGTTTGCCCAGAGAGGTATCTCAGTCCTTAGAAATATCAAACATCTAATTGTACAAGGCTGTAAGCAAATTGATGAAACAACTGTGTTGATCCCACTTTGAGTTGGGGATTAGAGTATACGAGCTAATAGAAGGCCCTTTCAATTTAAGTTATTCTTTGAGCCTCTTTCTCTATATATTTAGGAAGGGCACAGTACATGGAGAAATATATATCATGAAGCTGATAACATTTGTTTTAGAAACATTTTTCAGGAAAAAGTGTAACAAAGCAGATGAAGCATAAGACCTTCCCAAATAGAAGAGTGAACTTGTAGAAAACAAGATAGTAGGTTGCATATAAAAATGAAAGTATGGTCTACACTGCCCATGAATGAACTAGTAAGAATTTCAAACATAGTTTAAGTTACCTAACAAATGAGATTTATAGCAGGGTGTGAAGGGATAAATAACACTACATTTTTAAAGGAAGCCGTCAAATGAATGATTAGCAAAGAAATCCGTATATTTTTAAGGGGTTTGAGTAGTGAAATACTGTATTACCTTAAGTGTATAAAAGTGTACAGATACAGCTACTGCCATGTTTAAATAGACTGCCAGTCTTGTCAGAGACAGTAGGAAACAGGAACGTGTGATCCAGTGCAATGCTTTTTGAGATCATTGATCATTCAGAAGCATTGATAGCAAAATAACTGCTAGCACTGTTACAAAAAATACTTAGCGAATCAAAATGAACTCAATCAATTCTAATGTTCAGTCATTCTATGTGATAAAATGAAACTAAGAAATATCAACTGCTGCTGAATACTAAACTCAGATGGCTCTCCATGGAAAACCACTCTGGAGTCTGTCTGACCTTTATGAAGAAGTTCAAGTGCTTTCGATAGGTAAGTCATCCCTTGTTGAACACACCTCTATAACAAATATTTTCTTGCACATCTGGTTTCCTTAGGTAAGATTTTTAACAAGCTGTCTTCCTTCCGCTTGCTGTTCTGGAAGAAGAAGGCAACCATATGATGCTAGCTGCAAGGCAGAGTGATTTCAGGGGAAAATTGATTGATTTCCAGAAAAATAAATTGCAGTTCCAGAAGTACAGGGTTTACCAGTTTTCTGTTGTTAGTTACAGTCTTAGGGATCAGATTGCCCACCTTGAGAGATACTATCAAGAAGGTTGTTGCTGTCTATTTAAATGCACTGAAAAGGAAGGTTGTTTGTTGTTTGGTTGTTTCTTGTTGTTTTTTGTTTTCTTTTTTTAATGGATGGAATGCTTATACAGTTGTATGTGAAGTACATTCTTTGCCAAAGCTGAGTCTTTGTATTATTTGACAGTCTAAGTAAATCTCCTCAAAAAAACAGTTTTCCAAAGTTATATCTTAGCAGTAATGTCTGCATGAGTGTGACGGAGAGTTTATTGAAACATGTACTAAATTACTACTACTTTCATTACTTCTTATCTCAATGTGCCCTGAGCAAAACTGACTCTTTAGCAATGAAATCGAAGCACAGGAATTGGTTTGTAAGTGTCAATGTTTTACCATTATGCCTTACAGCCATCAAGATAGGCAGGCACAAGACTCAAAAATAAGCTAGTCACGACTTCACATTTTGCTCATTTTTACTAGAAATATCTCATTCACGATCTGAAACTGTTCCCTTTTGACATGATTTATTTATTTTTAAATGACCTTTTTATGGCTTTTGCTTTGGGGTAAGTTCTCAAGTATCAGATTACCAATGAGACACGGAGAGCTAACAGCTTTTGAAAGTGAAGATTGGTAACAGAAACTGAGCCACTGTTGAAGGCCACAAAGATTTAATCAAAACTATCCATCGTGCCCAGGAACAGGGCTGAGCTATCCCAGTTCCACAATTCCCACACAGAGTCCTTCCTACTCTTTTTCTCACATGTCTTTTCACACCAAGCAACCTTTAAGCTGTGGCAGAGCCAGTACCTTCAGCACTTTGAAGTCAAGAAAACTAAGATCCTGTTCAGGACTTTGAAATCAGAATTTTTCAAGGATCAAGTCTTCAATCCATGGATATTTTGTGAATGTCTGATTGATTCAGAAGTCATCTGTCAAGTACAATGAGCACTTTCTGAACAAAAGTTTTGTTTGTATGACTTCAACCACCTGTTCTTGAATTCAGCTCTACACATTTTCACTCTGAAGATAATTCAGTATTGGAAGTGTTGCACAGAGAAGCTGTAAGTTCTCTTGGAGATTTGTAAGACCTGACTGGACAAAGTTCTAAGTAGAATAGTCTTAAATCAGTATTGACCCTGCTTTGAGGTGGAGCTTGAACAAGATATCAGGTCCTTGGACTACAGAGACAGTGACTTCCAAATGACTGATTCTGTAACCCTTCTTGGGATCATCAGAATGTACAGTAATTATCTGAGCCTTTTTCAGTTGCAAGATGACATGAAAACTGAAAACTTTACTTACTGTCACAACTACTGTTCACTTAGTATCAAAACACTTCTCACACTGCCTTTAAACACTTAGTAATGCTTACTAAAAAGAAAGAAAAAAACATATTTTTAGGGTTTCAATTTAGATCTGTTTATTTCATTTTGTTTTGTTTTTAAAAAAAAGAAAATAAAAAAATGGTAATTCATACCAATTATGAAACATTAAAACCCCATACTGACCCTTTTGAAGGATCCCTGCATTGGGATGCTCTGTCATTTACAGAAAATGGTGACAATATGCCACGTTTGCTGAAAACTGGATCCATGTTCTGGCTGCCAACTGCCATCAGAGCCTGCAAATAGCACTTGGTTATAGACTCATGTTGAATATTCATGTCTGACAGATAGAAACCATCTTGAAGAGAAAGTGTCAGGAAATATGTAATAAAGGCCTCAGTCCTCATCTGCCTGTGAAGCAAAACCTGGTCTGTTAACAAACTGATTTAATAAAAATAATTGGCATTGTTATGTTTGTCTATTTGATTAATATTTATTTTCAATAATTTACCTGACTTCTATGTTGACTCCTCCCATATCAAGGTAATAATTGACATAAGTGCTATCTATCCCTTATCTTTAATCTACACCTTCTCTTTCAAATAAAATAAAACCAGAAAAATCTAACCACACATTCCATTTATTTCCATGTAGCAAACCAAGAAAAAAAATGTCAATATTCACTCACTTTTCCCAATTTTTTTTCAACAAACTTAATACTAGGTAACCTATTTTAAAAGTTACATACATTTAGCCTCTATAGGTTCCACCATTTTATTTTTTTTCCTAAGGAAAAAAAAAGCAATCTGTGAATAAGCCTTTTTAAGAAACTTCCTTGCCAACAGTGCACTAAGAATTCTTTAATTCTGAAATAGCTGAACCTAAATAAAAATGAAGTCAAGAAAGCTGGAAAAATCAAACTTGGGAGTGTATCTGTACATAGGACAAAAGAGTTTAAAAATTTCATCAGCCCAAAGCATCATGCTACTAATAACAATAAACTATGATTTTTCATACTGATTGAATTTTACACAGACACTGGGGATTTGCCATTGCATTTTATACTGCAGAGCTGAGGCCATCATCTTAATTTATATTAGTTATTTCAATAGAGCGTATATGAAAGAGCCAGTCCATAGTGCTTGCTTGCATTTTCTTATAAATGTACACAAATTATTTCATAGTCAAATTAAAAAGCAATCTAATATCAATAATAAAGGTATGAAAGATTCGGTTGATCATCTTTAGAATCACGCTTTAACTAAGAGAGACAGAATACTCCTTCAGGCTTTCTGTGCACTAAGAATTCTGTGCTTTCCAAATTTTGCCTATATATTTTGTTCCACATGAACTTTTGGATTATTTTTCATTTGCTAGATTCCCACTTCTCTGGATTAAGATAAAATTGCATAACAGACATAAGAGATTTTCCTCAGCTTGACTTGAAGTACTGAGGATAAAATAAGGGAGAAAAGACCAGAAAAGAAAAAACCCTCACTCAAATAGCAGAGTTCATTTAATACTTCATGTTTTAGCCTAAGTGCTGATGTGTTTAAATAGAATAATAGGCATTGTTACTAAGGAAAACACCTTTTTTTGCCTGTTGTATTATTAGGAGTACTTCATCAGGACCACTGCTGCAGAAATTGCTTGTAAATACACAAAGGTTTTCCTCTGGAGATATTAAAATACCTATTGAGCTCAGATGCAGTGCCCAGGTGTGTATAACTGTATTCTGCAGAACAAAAATGTTGTGAAACAGAAATACTGTGAGTTCAGTAAAATAATGAACAAAAGTGTGCGTAACTTTTTCTTGGTCATGTTGTTCCTGAAATGCGTATTACTCACAAGGTTTTATTTCACCCAAACATAAATCACAAAATCACAGAATGTTAGGGATTGGAAAGGACCTTGAAAGATCATTTAGTCCAATCCCCCTGTGGGAGCAGGATCACCTAGATTAAGTCACACAGGAATGCGTCCAGGCAGGTTTTACATGGCTCCAGAAGAGACCCCACAACCTCTCTGGACAGCCCATTTCAGTGTTCTGGTTTGGAAATATTTATGCTACCTCAGTGCTTATGCTACTATGTGTTTCCAGTTGTTATTATCTATATTTTTGGATGGGAATCTTAATATTGTTTTAGAAACAAAGATTAATTTCAAAAGGAGAACTAATTTATTCCAAACTTTCCCTTCAAACTTGCAGTTGGATGTAGGTGTACCCTTCCACCAAAATGCCAAACCCGTGGAACTGGTGTAATTGCTACTTATTTGGAAATTTGTTGATGGTATGAAAGGGATAAAATTGCATCACTTTAACTGACAACACAGAGCCTCTGGCTGTACACTGGATGTATAGTAACTTCCTTGATTTCTCTTGTTATCCTTTTAATTTATCAATTTAATTTCATTTCATCAATAAGATCATTCAAATATATATTTCTCAGGTTAATTACTTGGGAGCTAAGTCCCATTTTAAAAAGAGACTCAAAGCAAGATTTTTAAATATACCAAAGTGGGAAAAATATACATAGGTGGTATTCCAAAATCCCTTTTAGGGGATTAGGAATTTTTTAGTCAATAGGACACTACTCGTCATAAGAATTTAAAAACTCTACAATCCAGACACATATAAAAGTCCTGCTATAGCAATGTTTAAGACTTTCACATATATCTCTATCAATATATGTCTATTTATATCTACATACACTTAAGCTCACACAGAGATACAACCATATATTATGTACACATAAACTCATATGATGAGTACATACACAGGGCTTAATTCCTTAAAGTGTGGTTGATAATGACACAAATGAGAAAAATTCCTTAAGTCAGCACAACCTTCACCAACAAGCAGTAGCTTGGTTTTAAAATTTCATACTCAGGTTTCTGGAACAATTATCACCTCACCTGGGTATTCTAACAAGTTAATCAGTAGCTGAATTGAAATCCTCATCAACATACTATGTAATTTCATTGAGAGTATCTGCTAACTCAGATCAACTCAATTAATCTCTAGTGGAATGAAACAAAGAAGCAGATGGTAATGTCTTCTAGTCAACATCAACTTTTTATTCTGTATACATTTCTAAATACACTATTCCTAGGCATTAGTCCTAAGGCATTGAGAAATTGCCTTACTTTTAATCTAAGCCTTTAAATAGACAGCAGTAAGACATGCTCATATTCCATTTTGTCACTAATGATTACAGTTTTCTCAAATAAAACATTTCCCTTAGGCTCAGTTCTGCTTGATATTTAGCCTGACACTCTCATTGGCTTCCATGCAAACAGAAAATACATGCAGTGCAGGATATCCCACCACCACCTTGTAACAAAGGACATGTGATTTCCAGTGAACTGCACTAATATTTAGTTAAATGTACTAACCACTGCTGAATTCACTAACAAATAGTGATTGGGAAGGATGCATTTGATACTGTTTTTTCCATACTCTTTCAAAGCTGAGGATCTGGCATCCTAAACTGCAGTGTCTTCATCCTCATCCAGAAGTAATAAAGGTAGATCTCTCAATCCACATACTCCTGAGAGCAGCAAGCAGGGCTCACTCTTTTCTTCTAATCTGGTGGTCAAGGTATTCAGACAGGTGGCTGAAGTATGAGTCCTGAGCTTCTTTGTAATATTACTTACACATTTTGTATTCAGTGACACTGATCTTAAAACACACAGAAATGGATCAGGAAGAAGGATTAAAACCTGTTGATCCCTATTCCTACCTACATGTCATAACTATCAGTCAAGGGCCCTACTTATGTTCCACCTCATGTCATCTTGATTCTGTCATCCAACAATACAGCAGTTGTGTTAGGAGAATTGGGCTGTGACCTGTGTCACAGTTAGTCTACAGCCTTGAAGTCAGAGCAGCTGTTTGAGAGACAGTTTTAAATATGGTCACATTGAGAAATACATTCAATCCAGGCTTCCAACTTCATGGTTTAGGTTCTGCCTATAAGTGTAATTATAAAAACAACAACAAAAATAAACAAACAACCCAAGGCAGAAACCTTCTGCTTCTAATGTATTTTGGAGTAAATTACTGTAACTCTATTTTTTGAGATAAATTGCCCTGTATGCTGGGTTTGATTTCAAAATAATTAACTAGCAGATTGGACCCATCAGGTGAGATAAACATATTAAAATTCAGTTTCTGGATCATGTCTGTTGTAAGATCTTGAATAGCCGGTGCCTACACATGGGCAAGCTGAGAAGCAAAATCCTTGTGTATAAAGAAACAAACTGTATAATTTATCCAGCAGATGCTCAGCAATTTAAACCATCTTCAACGTGAAATGACAGCTAAGGCAGGGCTATTTTGTGTCAAAATTTTGACTCCATAGTTCATCTATGCATGTGGACCTTTACAAGCATTATGTTTTTACTGTCATCCTTACTATGTTTTAGCCAAACTCTTCATCACTTGCAGAGATTCACAGAAATCTACAGTATTTTTAGTTCTTAAGAGGGAGAAAGAGCAGTCCAGATTTAGGCATGCAGTGAAGGCATGACTTATACAAACAGATCCTCTGTCAGTTGGGTTCTGTGTTAAGGATTTTGGCCACATGACTGTGGCAGGGAGGGAGAGGTGTTTTTTTTTAACCTGAGGGCAGTCCTAGTAAGAAAAACAATACTGAATATTGTTCCACCCTCAAACAAGATTTAAGTGTCCTGCCTCACCATTTTCATTTTTCACACATTGTTTTCTTCTTTGTTTCCATGGTTCCTCTGTTGATTTAGTTGCCAATTTCTGTTTTTGGTTTATGTATCTCTTGTTTGATATCCATATTTCATTTGTTTGTCTCTCTCTCTTGCCATCTCACTTTTCTCCCTGGCCTGTTCCCTCATAACCCATCCTTTTTCCTATCAGTATTTTGTGCACTCTTATCTTTGCTTGCTTTCTACTTCCTTTTGCTGCTTGCTTTTTCTTTGCTTTTCCATCTATTCACTTTTTTCCTTCCAGTTTGCTTATGAAGAAATATACCATGGAAAAAAAAGTTATATGCATGACATTTATCTGAAAACACAACTACATTTACAGTAACAGAAGCCAACACATCAACCTGCAATATCAAATTGTGGATGAATTTAATTTAATGCAAACTAAACTAATGCATTTATAGGGTGCCATATGCGTGCCAGATACTTCACAAACATGAAAGACAGAGTATATGTACTGAAAATGTTACAACTGAGCATTCTCAATTTTATGGAATCTATTTCAGTTTGTGCTAGATAACACTTTTCAAGGAGAATAGATAAAGTTGTTGAGCAGATCAGCGTAGGAAGGCTCATAAAGACAGGACTTTTAATCAAGGACTTGAAGGAGAAAAGAGATTGGTTCATCTAGGTCAGGAATTTGAAGGCTAAACTCCATGTCATAACATTAACATATCTATAGTCCAAAATCAGCCTGGATCCTACTCTTCCATGTTCCAATGCTTGCATTATATATATATATATATATATAAAAATATATATTGTATGCATGCACATATGATATTTCATTTATATCAATTACAT
>WUAM01000083.1:1373235-1404631 GCA_024336885.1 Actenoides hombroni
AGTACAGCAGTTTATCTCCTAGTAACAAGTATGGAAAAATTCCCCAGGAAAACAAAAGAACTCCCAAAACCCCAACAGAAGCACAAGCAACTTTTAACATTTCAGTTTTATATTGATTACCAGAATTACAATAAACCCTCAGATTTGTCTTTTCGATTGTTTACTGATTGGACTTGTCCCTTAGGTTTTTGATTAAAATACAAACTGTTCCACTCTTCCTTTTAATGTTATTGGGCTAGGATTTATCCTATTCCCACTCATCACTGAGGGTGGTGGTCAGTTCAGACAGGTTGAGTTCTGTAGCTCACTCAGAACCTTCTGTCACACAGTCAGAAAATGTTCTTCCTCTGGACACACCTTGAAGCCCGTTGTCACATTTCATGGATATCCTGCTCTTCGTGATGCCTGTCTGGCCTAGATACACACAATGAGTGGAAGAACACAGAAGGAGGAAGACAGATGAAAACCAGATTTTCAGTGGGCTGAAGGACCCTGGACTTTTGCTTTTTTTCTGTTAACCAGATAGGAAGAGTGGGATAGAGCCCTTTCCTTAGCTACCTGTTATCCTTCCATAACAGAACACATAGCAAAACAAGGTAATCTGTACTTCAGTATGTCTCCCTCTAAGATGGCACAGTGAGGTTTTTAATTGCAAACAGAGCTCAAAGAGATAGTAAGTGATCTAATTTCCATTATTACTTTATCTATAAAATTGTGTTTGGCTTACATCCTCTCTTTTGCTATTCAGTTACAGAGGACATTTCTAGACAGGAAAGGCTGAAGTAGGGAGAAAATGGAGAAGGCAAGACCTGAGGAAGGCATAAAGGCAATCCAAAGCAAACAGTGGATCTTAATGGAAGACAATCTCTTTTTCTGTCTTTTTGGCCTTTCTGTTTTCTTCTGTGCCTCATTGTACTCATTGCTGCTGAATGCAGTTCTTTAGGCCTAGTGTTCCTGTTTCTCTCTTTGAAAGCCTAGCTGTCCTAGTTTTATTTACAGTCATGTCATCAGCTATTAGCTATCACAAGCCCTTTCTTTTACTTAGATATGGACAATTGCATTTCAGGAGGAATCTTACTCATATCTTTATGTAAAAAATAATTTTTAAATTGCTGTTTACATGCCAAAAAAAAGTTGGGTTTTTTTGATATTTCACCTCCACAGTTCAATAATTTACCACTCACTCTTCCTATCCTTTTATTTTGTTTATTTGGTTTCTCTTGGCCATCTGCTGAACATTCCTGTAATCTAATGTCCCTATTATTGTGTAAAGCCAAAACATCAAGTTTTGGCTTCCTGCAAATGAAAAAGTAGTTTCTGATTGATTGCAAGTTCATGACAAGACAGGTGAAATTCCAGAGAGAGGTCTTGAGCTCCTGTATTGACTCTGGCTTGCTTTTAGTCTACTTTGTGCAGTCTTTGACAGATCAAACAAACTGCAATACCTCAGGTGTACTAGCTGTTTTTCTTAACTTGTGTCTATCCTCGAGGTCTGATGAAACTTTCGAACACTTTACTTTCTTTAAGATTGATAGTAATAACAGTAAGGCTGGAAAAGTATCTAAAACTGCTTTTGCTAAGAAGGAAGTGAAGCTGAACAGAAAAAGGAAGAAACTTTTTAATAGGATTTGCTGATGGCAAAATTTACATTTATTTATTTATTGGTAACTTAGAAATAAAGTTAAATATTTTGCAAAATATTTAGAAATGCAGTGTCTATCAAAGCACTGAATTTTGGTGTTTGACTTCTTTAAAGTAATGATGGAAAATAACATATATTTAAAAAATAATGTCAAAGGATGTCCACTTCAGAACAGCAAATTAACATACAAAATGTTGTTATTCTCATAGTATTCTTCCTCCTGCTCTCATTCAAAACAAATTTCAAGGTAATTTGTCATGGATGTCCTCATGGATGTCCTCAGTGTATTTGACAGAGGATGGGAAAGACCCCTTCACTTACATTTCCTATTTTAATTTTGGTCTAGACTCAGAATTACTCCTACTACTGCTACTCCTAATACTGCTGCTACTGCTACTACTACTACTGCCACTACTGCTACTACTACTACTGCTACTACTGGTACTAATTGTACACATTTTGTCTGACCTTTTCTTGCATATTTACTGAGAAAGTTTACTATGTTTAATAACAGTTGAAAAGTAACATGACATTAGCAGAATGTGCTTACAAATCCATCTTCAAAAACTTCAGATAGAAGAGCCAGAGACTTATAGAGCAGCCTTCTTCTGTCAGCCCTGGGATGAAACTGATAGAGCAAAGATAGAGCAAATAATCAAACTCTGAGCAGCTAGGTAATAATGGGATGCTAAGTAACAGATAATATGGATTAAAAAAAAAAATAAAAAGTTAAATTGACTTAATTTTCCTCTTGCAACACGATAATTATCCTAGTGGGTTGTCAAACAGTAGACTGCAAATGCTTTAACTTCAGAGACACTTCTGGTATTGTAGGCAATGACATTCCCATAAAAAGGCCAGAGAATACATGCAAGGTAGAAATAACATGAGGATGGTGAAAAAAAGAAAAAAATTATTTACACAATTGTTTCAATATTTAATTTGTCAAACTGATCTGATAAATAAAATAACATTGCCAAGAACCTGTCATAGAACTAATAATATTTAATATTTTCATTAATGACTTAGATGATAGAATAAAACCGACAGTGAGATCATTACATTTTTAGACAGAGTAAACTTGTATAGACTGTACATGTATTCAAATGTGGAAGGACCTTCAGCCCAGCATGCTGTTACAGAGAAAGTAATGGAAATATATATTTGCACAGAAATGTGCATTGACTTTGGGTCAATGGGGAAAGACAAGACAATTGTTTGGTTCAGAACCTGAATCCAGCTGTGAATTTTGTTTCCTCAGACATTTAATGATCTTTTCCAACTGTGAATGAAATCTGAGGTGTTTTGAAAGTTGGGTGTGGTACTGAATTTTGCAGTTTACATTTTTTATCTACTTTAAAGGGATATGCTGTGAGAAACTGAAGTGGGAACTAGCACCCTGATACTGTGAAATGGAGAACACAAATGTTTAGAAATCAGATTTAAAACATGTGATTAAAAATATTTCTTTCTTCTGTCACTGGAAAACTGAAGAGAGATAAGATCATAGATTGTGCAGGATATTTGTTCACTTAATCACAGTAACACTAAAGAGTTTAACATGATGATGTCTCGTTGTAGGAGGAAACATTATCTCTGTAACACTTCTTAGAAATCATCTGTCATTGTTGTGGATTTTCAGGACTGAAATATTGACTGTCAAGGTAAGAATGGGAATAGTCCCCTCGGAACCATTCATTTTACAAGAAAGGGAACAGACTGTCACAGCTTTGACCCAGTGAAGATCTAATTTATGGGGTCTGTTCTTGAAAACAGTGGTACAACTAGGTAACTTTTAGGTCACCTCATGATATATCACAGTATAACACATTGTCCTGTGTCACATTTCATCTTTAATAATTTTGTAATGTATTAATTTTTTATGGCAACTTGAATTTACATATATCTTGATTTTTCATAAAATACTATGCCACGTGGCATAAATCATGTATGACAGCATGAAGTTGTATGAAGCTTACAATATATCAAAAGGTTACAGATAATTATAATTGTATCAGGCTCTGTCTTTACAACTTTCAGGTTTCTTCAACATTTCTCTGCAGATTCAAAGGATTTTACAATATCACAGGGCAAATCTTTTTAAAGTAGCAGATATTGCCTTGGTTTTAGTTTTCAACATTTAGAAGTCAAATAATATTGCAAGCTTTCACCTAAAAATATAAATGTTTCTTTCATACATTACATTAATTTCAAGAGCATCACACCCTCAGGTCATTTATGCAGTACAGCACATGCTGTTCTCTTAGAAATACACCAAACCAACACAGAGCAAAGATACATACTTCTTTACATATAGCTCAATATTTATAGCTCTCCTTTACCACTAATTAATTAAAATGTAGTTGAAATTTTAAAATGTATATTGAAAGTGGGTGAAGTTTTGAAGTGTCCTTTGTATAATAATATGCTGTGAAGTTTACAAATTATCTACATTGGACTTTTAAGAACTTTGTTTTGGATGCATAAAAAAAGTATAAGGCAAAGGTAGAGAAAAGAATATGAGTAAGCCAGATGTTCCTCTGTAACTTTAATATAAGAAAAGTGGACAGGCAACAATTTTGAAGGAGATTTCTAAAAAGTTCATAAAAATTTTTTTGTATAGCAAAACCTAATGGCACTTGGTTAATGTGAGTCATGACAATACTTCATTTGAGGATGAATACACTATTTAATAATTAATGGTATTCAACCCTCAGGATGTGATTATTCCATCAAATGAATACCTTATATCTTCTTGAAGCGTTTGCTACCGGTCCCAGCACAGACGACCCGAAAATGTTTGATTTGAAAATATTTGTGTTACCTCTGTATTCACTGCCATGCTTCAGAATCCTTAAATCAGGCGATAAGGGATATGAATACCAGTAGTGAGGTTTACAATTAGAGAGTTTACCAGGCATAACTTTATGTACACAAAATCATGTAGATTTTGCTAAAATCCTGATGATTTATCCTAAACTACAGCAGAAGTGTTGTAATACATGTAAAGGACATTACCATTTCTTGTTTTAAGATTTGAACATATTTAGTACTTCAAAGAGGAGGTACCAACACAATGTGATTTTCGAACTAGATTCTCCTATTTCTAGACTGCTTGTATTGAAACTTTCTTCCTCATAAATCAAAGAAATCCATAGGAGATCTAACTTATGACAATGTGTCTAGGGGAAAGGAAGACAGGATTCCTCCCTGGAGGGGCAGCTAGAGGGGCTGAACCCTACAAATACCACAGTCAATCACTGATGTTTGAATCTGACAAAGAACACAGTTTTACAGTGTCTCCTGAGGGATGCAAATAAAAGATTTTGGCAGAAAATATTATTTCCAAAAAGTGGGTGTTCCTCTGAGTGCAAAGTAAGTTAATACTATTGATTATCACAGCAACAGATTCACTTTTTCCATCCACCTTCTCTCAGATGCTAAGTATCATTTTCAGGTGACATACCAAACACTACCAAACTGCAGGAGCCAAATTTGCCCACACTAACATGTGGACAAATTAAGTGTAAGAGAGTCCCTGCCTTATTAAAAGTAGGGTATATGGGTGGATGACTGACTAATTTGGGTAGCTTTAAGACAAACACCATATGCATGTTTGTGCTGAAAGTGTCACACACTTCAGAATAACATGTTGTGGTGTGGCATGTGCATCCAGATGTGAACATTTAAAATAGATGAAGTCTTTTTTTTTTTTTTAATTTTTTTCTTGAAAAGTTGATGTTCTGAAACCTATGATTAAAGAAATATATAGTTCTCAGGAGCATAAAGCTCTAGTAATAATAATAATGACAAGGAGAAAATTTTAAAAAATACCAGGAAAACCCAAGTCTACAAAATAGCTTTTCTGTGTATAGTAAAATGGAGTGTGGTGTACAATTTTTGAGTTTTATTTCCACAGTAACTGTAAGTTAGTATTTCTCATTGTAATTACAATAGAAAAAATACTAACACACAGGGCTCCCCAGCATGTTAGACTGATGCACATAAACATGTTATTCCATCACAATTTTTTACATACTATTTTTACTACTAATTTACTATTATAAGATTCTGTTTTGTTTATTCTTAATGCAGAGGCAGAACTGCACTTAGAGAATTTATGCCACTGCTTATGTTTAACCACCTTTATACTAAGAATCAGGGCTACTGATTTATAGGTATTTTGAGAAGAAATCAGTCTGGAAAACTGAAGTTTCATGAGATTAGCTGTCATGGCTGATTTTAACTAGCAAAGTGCAATTCACATTGAATTAGTTTTAATAAGAGTAGCTAAACAAGTTGGGGTATGAATGGTGCAGAATGCACAAGGGAAGTGTGCTCACAGGCACGCAAGCAGGCACATAGAGTTGTGCTCTTCAACAGCCCTCAGTAACTGACTGGCAAATCCAAAGCTGTCAGGACAGAGACAACCACACAGTACTTTTTATGTAATGTTTCAGTCAGTCTCTAGACAGATACTCAACCATGGGCTTCCAATTCCTATGGTGTAGACTGAGTATTGAATAAACTTCTGTGTGTTTCCTTCTTATATGTTTATTTTGGTTTTATTAAACCAGTTTTACTCAGCCCTCCAAGTTGCATCTCATTTCACAGTTTGATTTACCAATACTCAATTATTTGGAAGTTAGCAGCCCTTGGACCTTTGTTTTCATCCTCTGTCCACACTTTCAAGGTCCCTGCCATCAAACTATACTTTTAGTGCAAGTAGGTGAACTGTTACACCATTGGAATCCCACAGGGCAGTTCTCACCAGTTGTTTTTTTTGTCTTGTTTTGAATGCTATTCTTTAACACTTAATGAATAAGAAATTTGTTTTTACAATCTGACTCCTTTCATTAGATGCATTCATGAATCCTCATTCTCATCCTGTCTTGTATGTATTTCTACATCTCATAAAGAGATTTTTCATTTTAATACTAACTGATGAATCGTAACTACAACATAGAATGAATCCTAAGTGTTTTTCTCATCCATGACTAGCAAAAAACCTCAACAAGATTTTTGAATTGTCTGTAATAAACTTAAGATATGACTGGTAAAATAAGTGTTCATCAACAGAGGGGCATTTTCCCGCCCACTTTCCCATAGATATAAGTATTGATGTAAAGGGAGCCTTATGGCCTCCAGGGGAGGACATGAGCAGTGCTAATAATAACTTAAGTTTTAGTCCTTTAGACTGGAGCATATTGGTAGTGATGTTGCATTATGAATCGTAATGAAAAATCAGATTTCCTTGAGTTCCTTGACATGATCATCAATTTCTCTACTTACAATTATACCAACAGCCATGCAGTTTTTTTCACTAAAAATTCTACAGTATGAATTATGGAAACAAATTAATACCTTTGATCTTTCTATCATAAAAATATAATTGCATTAGGAAAGTTATTTAAATGTTGTGTGTATATATATATATAGGGACTAAAAGCTATAGGAAGATAAGAAGGAGTGAAGGTGACTTATTGGGTGTTGACTGTTCCAGCTAGGGCGATGGAGATCTGAAAACTCATTTGGTAACTGAGTTGAATAGAGATTGCCTCAGACAATTTGCAAAAATTGAGTCTGCTGTATAGCCAACCTTGAAAGTATTACTTTTTCCATTGCAACAGAGGGACAATCATTTCTTACAGTTAGGAAAAGAGCTGTGTGGTTGCTTTGCCCAAGATAACCTGCATAATGAGTGTAATGCACATGAGTGTAAAAGAAACATTGTTTTATTTTATTCATCATAGCTCTAAATTCCGATGTTTAATATTCTAAGTACAACATAAATGCTATTTCCTATTAAGTAGGTGTTCTCTCTGAAACTACTGAATTAATGTTAATCTAAATTACACTTTGAAAGTATATAGTCCTGACAGACCTGAACAAACTCTACTGGAGTTAGTGTAAAGCCACTTTGGTTATCAGCATTAACTGTTTAGATTTGGATTATCCATACGCTTATGTGTATGTTTATCGTTAGTTTTCAAGAGCTAAATGTCTGAATGAATTTTTTTTGTCATTTTGGTCAGAAAGGATCCAGACAGATATACTAAAACTCTCAGATGTGGAGATGGTTGATTTCTTCAGCTTAAGTCTAATCAGCTTTCTTCAGTTAGCTGGTATATTTTCATCTTAGTGATGCCTATATACCTGGAATAAAGTTAAATGGCTTTCTCAACAATGTTGTTTCTTAAACTGTAGCTAAAACGTGTGGGTGAAGGTCTTCAGTCTGCAATATGCAGGACATCAGACAAACTCACCTAAATAGTACCTTTCTATAGAAAATCTATGAACTAATTATGAGACTGAAAGTATACTAAACTTTTGCACACAGATCTGGGCTCTTCTTAGTGGAAAACTTCCACAGGTTCCACAGATAGAAAATATGACTTACTTCTGTGTTGGGTTTGTGCCTGGGGAGGGGTTGGTAACAGGGGAAAGAGCTACTGGCAAGGTTTCTGTAAGAAACTTCAAGAAGCAACCCTGTCTCTAAGTCAGACCTGCCTCTGTTGAAGGCCAAGCCAATCAGCACCTCTGTGATAAGATATTTAAGAGGGGAAAATCTGTTGGGCAAGTCCTTTTATGTTGGGAGTTCTTTGTGCTGGAAAAGAATGGGATGTGGTAGAGACAACCATGTGGTCACCCAGGTCAGTGAAGAAGGAGGGTGGGAAGCAAGCCAGAGCAGCCAATCCCCTTCAGCCTCTGGTGAGATGGCAGGCTGAGCCCCTGCCGCCCATGAACATCAATGGTGGACCTCACACTGGAGCAGAGGACTAGGTCTGAAGAAGGCCATGACTCTGAGGGAACTCTGCACTGGAGCAGTCCATCACTGGGAGGGTTACGACCCACAGAAGAGACCCATACTTGTAGAAGTTCATAGAGGACTATCTCCCATGGGAGGAATGACATGTTGCCACAGGGGAGAACTGTGAGTTTTTCCCCTGAGAAGCAAGGAGCAGCAAAGACAACATGGAACAGACTGGGACTGACTGCAATCCCCATTCCCTGCCTCTCTGCGCTGCTGTGGGCAGGAGGATGGCAGAGCTGGGCCTGGGAGGAAGGGAGGAGTGGGGGGAAGTTTTGTTTAATATCTGGTTGTGTTTATCATTGTCCTGCTCCAATTCAATTGGTAAATTGGTGTTGGTTTTATTTAAATTAAATTGATTTTGTTTCCCCAAGTTGAGTCTGTCTTTTGACTGTGACCATAACCGATGAGTGAGCCCTCCCTGTCCTTTGGCTCAGCCCTCGAGACTTTTATTGCATTTTCTCCTCTGGAGAAAGATAGGAGGGAGCAAGCAGCTGTGTAGTGATTTCTTGCCAACTGGGAGGGCTTAAACTATGACAGTTTGCTTTGCTGATTTACAATATTCTTATCTGGAATTTCTTCCATCCAACCTCTAAAGTCTGTTAATAAATATATCACATTGTAAGAGAAAAGTAAATAACTAGTACTAACATCCTTCATATATAGAACAACTTAGAGTGGTTTTTCTCAAGGTTTCTGGTGACAATTTTTCTAGGTTTGGTAAATCAAACTCCATATTTATCCTTCTTAAAAACTCTTGGTACCATGAATTCCATTATGTTATAGTTAAAACTTTCTGAGTTGAACATTTCATGAGATATTTTTAAAATAAAGTCCTTCACAACAATAAAATAAATTAGCATTTACTTTCCTTAGAAAATAATAATTGCAGCTATAACATAGGAATGCCATGTCTTTAAGGAAGACAAGCCAAAATTTAGAACATGACCTAATTTTCAAAGCACAAAATAGCTTGTTGCATGAATCCTATAGAGAATATAATCTGAATTCAATAATATGGCAGACAGATAAGATGGTATAACTAAACACTTTCTGCTCATTTTCATACAGTTCTAAGACAGATCACATTATTAACCTTTCATTGATAGAGGAAACCAATTTTAAGCAGACATCTTCTAATGATGGGCCAAAAAGCTGGAATTTAACACAAGTAAAGACATTTTATTGTATCCTGTAATGCATCTAGTTCAGCTAAAGGTGACAACCCATTTTGAAAAATGTAATATTAATAAATGCATCCTTATTTCTAAAATGATAAAGTTAAAAATGTGTCCAAGGACTTTACCCATATACATCAGAACAAAATAAATAAAAAAGATAAAACAGAACTAGTAGCTTCCATAGGAGAGTAGACTTAATATCCCTCAAAAATGACTGAACTGAATTAGAAATGATTGAGGTTAATTGCCATGACATTAAGTGAGTTGTTGATGTCAACTTATATTTATATTTTAATCATGAATTTTCTAAAAAAAGAACAAACCATTGCCATGCTTTTAGCATTGACTATATAAACATTGAAGTCAAAGGTGACCTCTATGAAGTAAAGACTTGAGTTCAGTAATAATCCCAAGGGATCGTGACCCAAGGCCTCTAAAGTGTACTTAAGATGTAGCCTAAGAGTACTTTCTTTTCGTTAAATAGGCCTACTTGGGTAACTAAGCAAAAACTTACTCTTTCCTAATTCAGGAACCAAGGCAGTGATCAATGTTTGTAAAGATGGCACAACCCGGAGCAGTGACAAGCATTTATTTCTAGCTAGGGCTTTTGGGAATTAACTATATTAAAATAATTGTTTCAGGCATCACTTATATCCTATTGATTTGTAATGAAATGTCCATCTGTGTTTATAAAGAGAACATGATCCATACCCTGTGCAGCTTCCTTCATGAATCTCCAGTATCTCCTATGGATGGGTATTTCACTAAGAGTTAAGTTTAATTGAATGATAATTTGCCATAGCATTACAAATTGTGGTTTAACTAGAATTATGTGAAACTTTATATGAAACCCAATCAGACAGTAAAACAGATTTTTACCCTTAAATCAGAGGTCATACTCCCACTGAATTGTAATGAGATATTCTGAATACCTCAGAGGAAAGAAATGTCTTTAACTCTTACATTGCAAACAGGGACTTTCCAATTGCAGTATTTCAAAATTCCCAAATAAAGTGTTATTGTGCCAACATCAAGGACCAATTTGATCTGATGCCAATTAACCCCATTAATCATAATGAACAACAGAACAATAACCTTCCAACAACCTTTCATAAAAAGAAAATAAGAGTATCTTTCCATACTGTGTCAACAGAGCAGTAAAAGCATGAAATAATGATTTAAGCAAGTCCAAAATGAGAATGTATCTTCTAGAAATTTCTGGCAGAGAAGTTGTCTAAAGAAAAACTCTGGCACTGAACAGAAATCCTGGAGTCTGGGTTTAATTCTTTTCTTTTTTTTTTTTTTTTTTTTTTTTTTCCTGTGGACCTGATGAAAGGGCAAAACATACTTTGTATCTGTATTATCAATTATGGAATGCATCTGAGACAAATCGGAATCACCTGCATGTAAATGTTATTTATTTACTATGATAAACTTATATGAGGATTTATACAGGTCTCTGTAAGATTTTTTGAGATGAAAACTTAGCTTACTTTCAGTGTCTCTATAAGGACTAACTTCTGATGTTCAGAGAAAAACTCTTGTATTTCAGTGTGTGGCCATTGCCTCTGGTCTTGTCTCTGGGCACTGCTGGAAAGCGCCTGGCAGCATCTTTGTACCCTCCCTTCGGGTATTTATATACATTGATGAGATGTCTCTGAGCCTTCTCTTCTCCAGGCTGAAGAGTCCCAGTTCTCTTAGTCTTTCCTCACATGTGAGATTTTTCAGTACCTTAATCATTTCAGTGGTCCTTCATTGGATTGTCTGCAATATGTCCATCATATCTCTTTTGTATTGGGGAGCTCATAACTGAACACAGTACTCCAGGTGTGGCCTCACCAATGGCCAGTAGAGAGGAAGGATCACCTCCCTCAACCTGCCGGTAACACTTCTAATGCAGCCCAGGAAGCTGCTGGCCTCCTTTGTGGCAAGGGCACATGTAGGGCAGTGTGGCATGAGGCTTTGGGGAAATGTCACTATTAAAGCAGTAATCTTGAGACAATGACTCTGATTAGCATAAATAACCTTCTCAAATGCTAAAAGTCATGGCAAAAATATCTACTTTGAATCTTAGTTCTTCTACAAATGGAACACACAGAAGGAAAGCAATGTCTAATGGAGCTATGAATAATAATAAGCATCCATCCCATCCCTGCTTTAAATTTATTCAAATCAGCTTTTAAGGTCCTGGGCTGGGTTATATTTGGTTTTGTCAGAATCATTAGTAGACAAATGCAGAGCATTACAGAAAAAGGACTCAGTACTGTCTGTGTGCTCTGCATGTCAGAGCCGTGGAATGCTTTTCTCTTTTCTAGCCTGCAGACCTTTCTTGTGTTTGAGTAGATAAATGTAAATTGGAGATTGAGCAAATAGCGTTAGATATTTTAATGTGGGAAGATATGTCTGCTGCTGGATAAGAGCTTATGCTTCTATTATGTTCTAAATTTGAATAACTTGGTACAGCAAATTTCCTTTTGAGTTCTTAGTAAAAATAAAATAAGGAGAAAGCTTGAGCAGTT
The DNA here is from genome assembly GCA_024336885.1 of Actenoides hombroni. Classification (NCBI taxonomy): domain Eukaryota; kingdom Metazoa; phylum Chordata; class Aves; order Coraciiformes; family Alcedinidae; genus Actenoides; species Actenoides hombroni. The sequence goes on from WUAM01000083.1 coordinate 1,385,389, forward strand.
CTGAGTTTATGACCAGCAATTTATCATGAAACTCAAACAAATCCCACAGAGAATTTTTTTTTCTTTTTTTTTTTTTCTTTTTTTTTTTTTTTTCCTAATGAGAATGGTGCAGAAGCCTTGAAACATGCAAATTCATTAAATTGCCCCTTTGGTGTCCTGAGTCTTGAAAGGAAGACACCCACCCAGTGGCAGTCCATACTGTGTAGACTTATGTACCTTCTGAACTTTAAGTGTATAAAACCACCCTCCTACATAACTGAAGCTAAACAAATAAATGATAAATCAAACTGCAGTGGACTGCGAAGATATCTCAGCTAGAGCTGTGTAAAATATCTCAGGTACCGGAATTGGCCACCTAGCACACTGGGAATCTCATAATGAGCTAATTTGTCCAATTACTTAACCTGCCTAAGCTCAGCATTCCTTAGGCTAGATTACTTTCATTATTTAAAGCCATCTCATGTATGGCTGGCTCAGATATCTTTTCAACAGACCACAGGGTATGGTATAGACATGTTATTTTAGCAGCTTTTGTAGGCAGTGAATTGGAAATTCACCCTTAGATATGGTTTTGATTATGCAGCTGTTTCATGGATCCTTCTCTAAGGTATCTGAAATCGTAGCAGCACTTCCCTGGTGATTATCAGTGGTGGGATACTTCACTCAATGAAATATGCAATTGCCCCTGGCCCCAGGGAGGTGCCTAATGTCTGGGGTTGGGGCTGTTCCTGACTGTCCCCCTCCACCTGCCCTGCTCCCTCACGGGGGCAGTGGGATGGGATCTGGACATGAGGTCCTGCCCTGCTGTCCCCATGGGAAGCCCCACTACTGTCTCTTGATCCACAGGGTTGTCACTGAGCCATGGCAGTTTTAAGAATTAGGACTTCTCAAGTTTTTCAGATTTGGTAGGTTTAACAAAAAAAGGAAACTTTCAAGTTTCAAGTGTATTGGAAAATGGTTCTTAACAGTGGATAAATGGTTTTTTGTATAACACTACTTTTTGGCATTCAAATTTAATGTCCCTTATGCATTTTTGCATGGACATTAAGCCCCCTGCAATTGTATTTATTCCTTATGTGTTCATTTTATCTGTGCTGCCAAGTGAAAATCTGAACTATAACAAACTGATTGACAAAATGAATTGAAGATTATGTATATATTCCCATGAGCAACTATTTTGCTTTCTTGAGAATACAGACAAAAACTAGTTTGAAGATACAAATAACGGTGTTCTGGTAAAGTACAAGAGCAGCAGAATACTTTAAATAATGTAGGAAACTCTGGACAGGGCCTAAAATTAACAGAAAAAGAACTATAGGTACCTGACTTTTAATTACTGACTGCTCAGAAGTAAAGTATCTAAAAATGATTCTACTGCTAACAGTCTGTTTGAAGACATTTTAATAGAACAAGGCAAGAAAATCTCAGGTTATGTTTCTTTGTTGATAAGGACAGAGGCCAATTTGCCATGGTACGATTTTTTTAGGTTATCAATTCTGTCTTAAAACTTAATTTGCTAATTTAATAGCTATATGACTTTAACTTAATTGCTTTATTGTTGTAAAATTCTGTTAATTTAAGAATAGACATGTATACATTGGGGAATGGATTCTTCTTTTCCCACACAGGAGTTCAAAAGGGTGTAAACCCCTCAACTAGCACTTAGTTATGTAAACTCTTAGAGAATCAACTCCATATAACCAGTGAATTACAGTACTATAAGAAACATAATGCTGTTTAATGTGTGTGCTGAAGAATGCCTTTTATTTACAACTTGCTTTTGGTGTTTTTTCTTGGTCTCTTTACTGTACATACAGGAGATGGTCCATAGATTCTTCTTTTGTGTTTATTGTAATGTTTATAAAACTTTACTAAATTTTTATGAGCATACTTTACTAAGTTTTTTATAGATATTACAATGAATACCAAACAAGAAGAAAAAGGCTTGAATTACAGACTTTGTGGGAATTAGGACACTAAGCCTACATTGTACAAATATCTATATATCTACACAAATATAGGTAGAATTTCTAAAAGCACTTCTTGGAACAAGGTACCTGGTTGCTACCAATTTTTCATCAAATACATAAGGGATGTAGTACTATAGAATCTTGTTTCTGTCTTTTATTAAAAAGTAAACATGAATACAGTATAATGCAGTGAATTTGCCAACTTCAATCCATGCAGAAGTATTGGTTAAAAAAAAATCACAGCAAATGGTCTACCAAAAAAACCATAGCATTTGCATCTTCACCTGTCATATAGTGGTTTTAGTTAATGCTTTATGTGTACACTGTGTTCTTCATTGGTGAAAAAAAATAATTTAGGAACCATTGACAAGGTGACAAGTACATGAAGATTTTACAACTTTCCAGACCAATTTTTTTATTTCAAAGAGAGAGTACTGTCATAGAGTTAGGTCTGGTTTTGGTGAAATTTTTCAAATTAGAAGTTTTACAGGGATTCTGATTCTTTTAGCAGATGTATATATACAACTTCTTATAAAAAATAAACAACAAACAACCATAAAAAACCCCAACAAACAAAAATTAAACAAAAGAACTTTAAAAGCAAAGCAAAACCAAAGCAGTGCATCATGACCCTAACCTAAAAGATAGCATCTTGCAAACTCTCCAGGACTGCAGCTGAGACATGGCATAGCTTGTGTAGATACATTAGAATTAGTTTGCAATTGTGAGTGTAACATCTGTAATGTGGACGTTCAACTTGGAACAAAAAAAAATCAGTACAAATACAGTGAACTCATTCTGTGTGCTCAGTGGTCACAGATGTCCTGCCAGCAATTCTCAAGCAAGAGGATTAAAAGCTAGCTCAGGTACATTTTGTATCCAGGAGCAATGCCAGCCCCTCTAGTATGCTTTCCTCAGCTTTTCTTCCCTATAGACTCAATGAGCTATAAGCCCGAGATTTTATGTAGACATAAATCATTAACACTCCTGTTGTGTAGCTGTTTTGCACTACAGAAAGATTGAATGGCTCAGACAAAGAAGAGGCATTTAATCCACACAATACCCTTAATAACTCTCCCAATGAGGTTTCTGCACAGCATTTTTTATTATTTCTGAGGACAGTTTCACCCCAAATGCTTATGTAAGGATAAACCTGATGTGATTGCCATTTTCACATCTCTTAATACATGTAACAATACTTAATTTCAACCACAGTAGAATAAATTACATATAACACTATGACTAGGCTTACCTATACCAGTCATATGTGTCCAGAACAAGTCAGAAACTATCACAGGCAAATGCATCCAAAGGGTTAGGATCAATAGCCAACAAAATATGAACTATTCTGCTTAGCTAGAGCTCCTGTCTTTATCATGATGATACTTCTTTCTCCCAATGTCCACACAGGGAGCATGTCAGAAATAGTTACTGCACTTTAAAATTACATTTTTGCATGCTGTACACTAATAAAATGTGTCAAGGTTCCTGAGGTTGTGCTGTTCTCTTCTCCTTGATGCTTTCTGTGTAGATACATGAAGCTGGAGAGGTCACAGTGCTGTGCTGCTTCTGGTCCTTTCGCCAGATGACAGGATCCCCTTCTCCAAGAGGCTCAGCTCCTCAGATGCAGTCTTGAGCAGTAGTTCCTACTGGCTCACATCACCCACTGTGCCCTTGTCATGTTACCCGTCACAGTGCTGTCTCACTGAGAAAAAAAGTCACTTGAGAGATCTGCCCAACTTCACAAGGTACGTAAGACTTAAATTTCTTTTTAAAATCCAGGAGCCTGGTGGCATGCATTTGGAGAAAGGTTTCCACACTCAGGCCGAGGGTAAATCACTGTTCTGCTTGTCTTCTCCAATTGGAAGCAAAGAACATTGCCTCCTTGCTTTCGGAAGATTTAAAACCGACTTGTCACCTCTCATTGCTGTTTTCCAGCTCCATATGGGGAGAGGAGACACTGAGAAATATTAAGCCACACTTATAACTAAACCTTACCAATATCATTTAAGGGTGAAATTTCGAATAACATCTCAATGCTAGCAGAAAACCTAACAGTCCCCAAGAAAAAAAATCTGGATGAAAAGCTTTTACTGTTCTCCTCCACAATAGAACTGCATCCATAATAGAGTGTTTGCTGGTATTAGCTGTACTGAGAGATATATCTATTCCAGTAAACCTTTTACTAGTGTAGGCTAGACATCAATATCACTCTGCTGAAGCTCAGGAAATCAATGACCACCTGCAAAGACAGGCACTGGAAATAATCACTGAGAATTATGTTAAATCCTCCTGGAGTTATGAGATTATGGGAGAAGCTCAGTCTACATTAAAATATGTATATACTCCAGTTCTTGTGGTTGCAGAAAGATGGCAAAAAGCACAATGTGGCTAGTAAAAAGGAAAAAGCAAACCCTAAAATGTTATGAAAAAGCAAGGATGAAATGGAGGTTGCTTCCTTGTACAACTCTTTCTGTTACTATGATAACAGAGTGACATAATGGCACAAACAAGCCTGAGATATTAACCCTCAGCCCCTCAACCTCATCTGGCATGCAGACGTCACTCAACACATCCATTATCAGTTCATTCCAGGAACAATTTATTCTGTATGATCCATCTGCCTCTTCAAAACTCACATTCCTGCAGAGAGAAAAAACATCCCTATATATAAATGATACATACATATCTGTGTAAGTTATGTTAAAGGAAAATGTATCATGTGAGATCCATCTGTCCAAGATACAGGTGAGACTGCTGCTGCTCCATGTTTCCAGGTACAACCAGTAGTGAGAGTGAAGATGTATTCCCAGAAGGCACACGCATATATACACATATACCAATGTATAAATGCACATATATATACACACACATATACATATAGAATCATAGAATCATAGAATTGTTTAGGTTGGAAAAGACATTTAAGATTGAGTTCAACTGTTAACACAGCACTGCCAAGTCCACCACTAAACATGTCCCTCAACACTGCATCTACATGTCTTTTAAATACCTCCAGGGATGGCAACTCAACCACTTCCCTGGGTGACATTTTCCAAAGTTGACAACCCTTTTGGTGAAGAAATTTTTCCCAATATCCAACCTAAACCTTCCCTGATGCAACTTGAGGCCGGTTCCTCTCTGCACATATACAGATATATACATATACACATATACACTTGTATATACATGCACATGGTTGACCACACAAGTTGCAGACACACTCTCAGAGCACCCCTGAAGACAGAGATACCATCAACAGCCTCATCCTTCTCCCCTATCTGGCTGGGTGGGATGGAAGTCAGTAATGAAAATATATACATATGTACAATATGATTACAGGATCCCTCTAGCAGCTGGACTCAGATACTCAGTCTGTCCAGTAACTGGCCCCTGGATCCCAGTCTCCCTGGTTAGTGTCACCTGGACATGCAAACCCCCAAGACCATAGCCCCTCTCCAGTTGCTGATACAGAGTGTCACATACACAGAGCTACCCAGGACTTCCCAGGTCCCATAGCTGACACTCTTGTGCTCTCACTCCTAGAGATACACAGGCACTCCCACAGTCAGAGCTGTCCCTTAGAAATCTGCTCAGCCCCCCAGCTCCCAGGTCACTTCATCTACTTGCTGACAAGTCAAGCTTGATATTCACAGTGCTTTCATGCCTGCGCTCCTTCTACTTGCTGGCATCATGGATACACAGGATGTCCAGCTTGTAAACTGACTCCATTTGATGCAATGAAAGCCCCGTACACACAACATGGAGTCACAAAAGAGTCTGAAAGGACTATGATAAGAAGACATGGTAGAAGACAAGGTAGACTTCTCATCAGATGCAGAGCATGGCCAAAGAAGCACATTCAGCAGCAAACTATTCACATCTGCCCAACCCTTTTCATCCCTTAGCCCTTCTATTTTCCCACATATGTTCCTCACAAAATCACTTAAACCCCTTCCTTGTTCTCCCTTTTGTTCCTCCCTTAAAAATCCCATAAGTAAGATTCAGAACTGATTTTTTTCTGCATCGTCTAACATGTTCCATTAGTAGGCAGCAACCCCCATAATCTGAAAGGTGATCTAGAGAGATGCTCTCAATGACCTGTGGTGATGGGTTTCATCCCTGGACACTGGGGCTGATAGTTCTGCTGGGACAACACTGGGAGGAGTCCATATAGGGTGGTCATTCCTTGGGAGTTTGTAATTTGGGTTCCTGCTTGCCGCTGTGCCTCTGTGCTCCTCTGGGCTTGTGCAGATGAACCTTTGATGGGTTAATGACTCCTATGATGGACTAATGATCCCTGTGATGGGTCTGGAATTAGCTTGAAAGGGAATTATTTCGGCTTCCTCTCCTGTCATTGTCTCTCTGAACTCCTTCGTGGGTGTGTAGATGAGCTTTATCACATAGCCTATCGGTATGTAGGTAGCATGTAAGAATACATTGTATTTAGATCAGAAGAACAGTAATCTAAACAGAGCTTGATTTTGACTTTGCCATCTCTTGTCATACATGGCCTCCCATGCTTCTAGCCAAAGAACCATGATTTTAAATCACTCTCATGTTTTTTATGTACTTGTATATGCCATATTTTGAAAGAAAGGTTATTTAGAGATTTTATTTTAAGTATCTAGAGAGTGGGAAAATAGCCAGTAATGACAGTAATGAGTATAACACAAAGTAATGAGGAGTCCTGAGAGAGTAATCTAGGACACAGGGCCTGATCTCTGCCCTTCTCATAAGTGGAAGAGAAGGTCAGGTGTCTGAGCCTCAGAGTCAGCTACAGAGCTGAGCTGATTTGGGTGATTCCTAAGATGAAGAGAAATGCAAGTCTGTAACACTAACGAATTATGAAAATAATACCAAGTAGTCCACTGTATGGGGAATATTTAAAAAATTTTCTAACAAATTATAAATTCTAGTCATGATATGAACTCTTAAAATTGTGACTTTTTGAAGCTTCTTCCAGACTGAGCACACAGCTTACAGCACCTTATCTTTTTCTCATGAACTTGATACAATGGCATAAGATTGAGCTTACCAATAAGTTAAGTTACACTTACTGGACAATAATTATACTAATGAGATTTTTTAAGGAAAAGAAAATCAATTCTATTTTAACTTTTTGTAGGTAACTAGTATTCGGAGAATGGAAAATTACCAGGCACAGAAGCTAAGGGTTTGGAGAGCAAGGGCGGGGATTCTAAACTAGGGAAACACAAAGACATACAACAAGTGTTGTGTAGGAGTGGAAAATAAATCTGAGCAGACTTTCTAAGCAAGAAGACATCCATAGAATGTTTGATTGCAGCCCAAGAAGGCGGATGAAGCTGAAGGAAACTATATGCAGGATTTATTATTATTTGTGTTTATATGCTTCTTGAAATAATGGCAGTAATTTCAAAAACTGTGGAAAATTGTTGGTAAAGGAAAGGAGTTTCATTGTCACACACTTCAGATAGGTTAAAAACCCTGGACATCCATAAGAGATTTATTTTTTTTTTCATGGGAAAGTGAATAGTGACTCCCTTAAAGGAGTCAACCGAGCCCTACTTTCAATTACGAAGCAGTGTGAGTAGAGGATATGTGCTTTGGAGAGAATGACAGGTAGCTTAAGACATACCAAGTCTGCCTCGTTAGAGTATAGGGCAACAAAATAGCAAGTAAATATGTGCACAAGAAACAGTGCATCAACATCTACCACTTTGTGATCTTCATGCTTTTGTCACTTGACAAACGTGGCAAGAAGTAAAGGACATAAATTCTCTGCATCACATTTACCTATGTACTAGGGTAATTTTAATTCAGAGTTAACTGTGTCTGCAGGCTTCCTGTTGCTCCTGCTTCCATGCATGGGTCCTGGCCCTGGATCCTCTTCCTATCACCAACCTGGCCTTGCTCAGGTGCTGTGAGCCTGTGGCTGGTCAATGATGCTGCTGCCTCTGTTGTGGTGGTCCTCAGCTCCCAGCCCAGCCTCCTTCCTGGTGTAGACCTGTTCTTGCTGCTCCCCAAGAACATGCTGTTTCTTTCCTATATAAGTAAACTAAACAAAACCAAGGCACAGGCTGAACAGTGACACTTGACTTGTCCACGCATACAATTTTTAGCCTGGTGCATGGCACAGTTTTGGCTGGGGCACACCTCAAGTCTCTGTGTGGTTGTGGACACAGTTTGTTTGTGTGCATGAATCATAGACCATTTTCAGTAGCCTATTTGGAGGATTTTATTTTGGGAAGTAAGACAGTTTTGGCCATGTGGGTGTAAGCTATGCAGCACCCATTGGCCTTGGGGTCAGAGAAAGGTTCCTAGCTTGCTTTATTTGCAAATATATTTATGCAGTTTCTATTTCCCACTGAGATATTAGGAAGAGGCGGATTTTACTGACAACAAGGGAGATTTAAATCTGACATTAAGAAAATTTCTTTGAACGTAACACTAATTAGCAGTGGGCAAACTAACTAAGATAGTTGTGGAAGCTGTGTAACTAGTGGATTTAGGAAGCAAGTTTGTGAGGAATACTGGAGTATATCCTACCTCAGCAAAAGACAGTTGATTGTTTTAAAAGCTTATCTTTTTAAAGCTTATTATTAGTTTTAATACTCCTGGTATATACTAAAGAAAGAAAAATGTGAGAAGAAAGAGGTGAAGGAAATACATAGAAAACAAAGACTGTACTTGTGAGTAAAAGCAAAAGAAAAGCATCAGTGAGAAATAAGAAGCAAGCACAGCTCAAGGAACAACTTACTATAGTCTAATTAAGAAAGGAAACAGAATGAGGGAGGACAGGAATATCCATGTAGCAAAGCCTAGGGATGGAAAACTGCTAACTTAAATTAATAAATTTATGCCAATAGCTAAGCATGGGCTGTTTATTAAGGGTTAATGAAGAACATTTTGCAAGCAGCATTATAGTAATTCTATTTAAAGCACTCGCTTTTTCTTCTGTCTATTCTGTCGCCTACTGAAAATTGCACAACTCTGTTCTCAAATACTATTATGAAAAAAGCAATCAACTCAATTGTCTGGGGTGTAATGATGCTGACTACCTCCTTCCAGCATTGAGAGAAAGAGAGAGAGAAAATAAGATAAATAACCTGAGACAAAACCACAAATCATTAGAATTTTTAATAAGCCTTCACCAACAGAAAGCTGAACACTGTTAGTTATATCTGCCAACAACTGCTCATGGTCCAGTGGACAGCACACTGCACAGGGAGCTAGGAGATTTCTGCTCTTCTTCCAACTCTAACACTCTTGCTGCTTAAACAGCTTAAACAGGTCACGTGAGCTTCAGCTTCCCAGTAGTACAATGGAGATCATTAAGTAACATATAAATAGTGTTAGAGGTGCAGTATTCTGAGGAAAAATACACCAAAATTGAGAGCAAACTTCTTTGTTCTTGTTCAGTTAGGAACAGTGACCCTCCTCAATGAAGTGTTGTGACCTTATGTAAGACATGGGGTCGCAAGCCTGAGGGAAATTCAATTGCGAACATGGGGTTGTAAGTCTAGAAATAGAACCAGACAAGTATTTCTGGCAAGAGGTTTCAGGAAACTGAACTAGAAGTTATTACTATCAAGACTGCAGCCAGAACTTTCAATGTGCACAAAGTCCCTGATAAAACACAGGAAACCAGTTTGAAAGTCTCTTAATGCCTCTCTTTCTAGTCCTTTCTTAGGGTCAGTTCTCTGGTCTCTCCAATTAGATTTTCCATGTTTGTTTAACTTTTTCTTGGCAAACCAGGACCAGTACTCTTTAGACTATGATGGAGATATAAAGAAACTTAAGTCTGCCATGGACAAATTATGAGAGATTGCCTACATAGTAGGAAAAATATATAATTTCAAAAAGCTAAAAAAATGTCCACAATCTAATTCAAAGACATCACCAGACCTGAAGTAATGTATAAAACTAAATGTTGTACTACAGCAAAGAATTTAAATCCATGTCACTGTGTTTATGCCATGTTTAATGACATCCTCTTTATGTTTGCCTAGGTTACACATACGTATAGGCCTGTCTCATACTCCTTTCTACTTATGGACTTCACAGCATGAAACACATACTGAATTTGTGATCAGTCTGTCTTGTAGGTGTAGACAACAGAAAAGTCTGAATGGCCTTCCTCTCATTTGCTTACATGTTCCTTCACAGACCATGTCTCAGTAGTCATACAGGTTTTGATACTATAGCTGGTTTTACATATCTTGAAAGAGAAGTAAGCTCAATAACATTTCATACCAAGAAAACATGGAAACAGAGAAAGCCAGTCGGATCAGATAAATGTTGTGTCCCTGTCTCCAACAGTGTCAAAAGGTAGGAAAGCACGTGAATCTGCCTGCTCTCTGCATCCAATCCATTTATACTCTCCCTTTGTACTCACATGATGCTGTTTATTCACTTTTTCATGTTTGGGGTGGTGTGCTGACTCTGTCTCCTACCACTATATTGCTTTGGCAGGGAGTTCAAAAAGTTTGCAACCCTCCATGTGTAGGGTTTCACTTTTTGACCTTGTAAGCACTGAACTGCAGATGAACTGCACATCGTAAGCATTGAACTGCAATAAAAATTGTGACCTGTTTTACCACTAACCAATGCTTTTGTGAACTCTTGTCCATGGTCAGAGTTAAAAAAAAACTTTCTGTACAGTTATACTGTCTTTTTTTGGAGAAGGAGGGTATGGCATGCAGGTCAGGCTCTTTGTGGGAGCACTATGTAAAGAGTAAAGGAAAATGTTGAAGAAAATGATCAGCTCCATTTCTTCCATAAGAAAACAGAGGAAAAACAGCACGTCTACTTAACTGGGACAATTTCACATGACTGATTCAGAGCAATTCATTTCAATTACTCTGATCATCAGATAAATAGCACATCTGGTAGTGTCTGCAAACTAATCATTAACAGGTGTGAATTGGTGTCTGCAAGCATATATTTCCTACTGTGTGGCCCTTTGTTCACTTCAGGACACTTCTTAATTAGAGACAAGTCTGAACCACAAGCCTTTAGATGTGGATCTGTTCTTTGAACACCCCTAAAATCAGCATTTTGTACATCAGGTTGTTATTTAGAGAAAAGATCTCAAAAAAAAAAAAAAGTCAGTTTCGTGGCTCTGAAAAAGCTTTCATTGCCTGATTCCGACTCATCGGCATTAGTTTGGGATTTTAGCTTCTGTTTACTACAATGGCATATACGATTCATATGATATGTTCACAGCCTCTGGTACTTATGGTAGAAATTACATCCATTGCTGTTGTCAAGAGCACGAGTAAAAGTTTCCATTATAAATGTAGGATCTACTGCCATTGTTGCTGCTGGATGATAGTTGTCATCCAAGTATTTAAGAAGAGACATCAGAAGACTTTAGGGATGTGTACAAAAAACAGGAAAAAAAAAAAGAGGAAAAAGAATTGGTATGTAATAGTATGTGAGATGACAAAGATTTGCTGTTCCTGTGTCAGCAAATTTGAATCTAGATGGAGGATATTTTTCCATTTTATTCTCAACCCTTATCTGACCTACTGCAATTAAATTCCACATCTTTGTTTTAAAGCTCTGTCTCAAGAAGATTAGTCATATACTAGGGTGTAGTCATACACCAAAGCTGTGTGGCTAATTTTGCTAACCTGCTTTAAACACGATTATGCACATTTTTTTGAATTAGGCAGTTAAAGTAAACCTTAAAGTAAATGTAAGCAACTAGACTTTGTGAGCTTCTGTTTTTCTGTTTATGAAGATGTGAGTTTTAATATGGACTAAGAATATAGTTTGCATTAGAATTTGTGATTTAAGGGCCATGGGGGAAAAATAAAGTATATAAATGTTAGGTTTTCATTCCTATTTGCAAGGCTAGTGTTGCAAAGTACCACCTCTGCAGGAGAGCTCTTCGCTGTGAATATTGGTTGGTGTCTTTCTGGCAAGAGACAGATGGTGGACAATCAATTTAGATTAAAAATAATCCCAGCACAGTCAGTAAAGATTTCACCTTATTTAGCAGAATCTTTCATGATTCATTTCAGACAGGGTGGAGGAAATTTGGAATTTGCAATTATGAATGCATTATTGCTATTTCTAATTTTTTTTTTTTTTTTTTTACTAGAGAAATCTACACAGAAAACCTCAAATGGACATGAAAAGACAGTTCATGGGTCAGTATTTAAGGAGAGGATTAAATTGCAGAAATAAAATAGACCATGAAAGGAAACACTTTTGCCTGTAGAGCAGGTTAAGCAAAGTGCTTTTAAAACCTGAGAGGAATATCCTAAGACAACCCACTAGCTAAACGTGTGGTGTATGTAGCACTTGTTTTTTCTGATCAATTAGGCCACAGCAGAAATTACATCAGGAAACTGTAATGCAAAAGACACAAACAAGGGACCAAGACATCATGGCAAACATAAAAAAGATCAAAATGGAGAAATGTAAGATAAGAAACAAAAGGCTGAGAAGTAGCTGAGGCTTAACAGAGGTCATTTTGGGCTGAAAAACACATGAATTTATTAATGGAGTTAGTAGCAACAAAACTCAGTTTGCTAGTTAAAAATACGAGAAAATGTCCCAGAGGTTTGGATCTGGTTCTCTATAGTGTTAAATTTTCAGTGTGATATCTGGCCAGCTAGCACCTTCTCCAAAACTTCCAGGCATGGTTTGGGAGTTAGCACAGCGAAAGGATAATTATCAGAAAGCAGTTTGGTTACGTCCATTTCAGTTTAGAACATTTAAATGTATACAGACCTGGCCATGAAGCCTCAGGACCAGAAAATAACCACTTGCATGTTTTGTTTATGATATAGGTGTGGCCACAAGCTATGTAAACTCATGGTTATCATAAAATAGGAAGTGTTGCTGTGAGCAGGAATGCTGGGCGGTTGTGTGAGATATCAGACAACTGTGACTGTATTTGTTCAACTAGGCAAAATGGGTATAAAACTGCTGTTTTGATTCGGGGACATATTACTCTCACTTTACACTGCTCTAAGTGTCTGCTCAATTTCCAGGAAAATTGGAATGATGTCTTATGGTCCAATGATATGGAGCAAAGAGAGACTGAAGATAGAAAAATACTAGAGAAAAGCGTTCACTTGAGATTTTTTTATTTTTTTTTTTTCTTTTTCTTTTATTTGTTATACTTCTGAAATGTCATAACTTTCAAGTCCTTCTTGGAACATTCTGGACATAGACTCAAGTACACTTGTTCAATTTAAAAAGACGAAAACTGTTGTGATATAACAACAGACTACTGAAGCTTCACTACTGCACATATGTGAAGGCCCAGAAAGTCAATAACAGTACAAAAAGTTATAAATTTGTGTGAAAATCAGAGCAAGGGAGAACAAAACTTGTGTTTCAGTAGAGTTTAAAGAGGTAAGAAGTTATTACTAATAATAAATTAAAACACATCAATTTAGTGAAAGATCAGAAAATATTGATTTAGTTTTTCTTCTCTTTTTAAGCATACCCAGCTGAACTATTTTTTCAGAGTTAACAGAGTAATGGATTCAGAACACAGTAATAGAAATTTCTTCTTCCCAAGGAGAAAACATACTTAGAAGAATGCCAGAAAAACGTAGAAAACAGATCTCCATGGAACAAATTGAAGAATCCTCTGGCATGCAAAGACTAAAGATGCAATTCGTGTGCTGTGAAAAAGCCTTTTCCTGAGCTTCTAAAGTTTGCCCTTGATTATCTGCAGAATGAAATAGAATGTGTGTATGAGGCAGAGCACATCATGCACTGCAAGTCAGTAATGGGTGGGAAACTACATGATCTAATCTGCAGTCTGCACATTTTCAAATGCCACAGTCTCAATTATGTTGAATTCAAAGCAAAATTGAAACTCTCCCTGTTCCTGCAAATCCCATCCTATCAGCCACTATCTGGATTTGCTTGAGGGACCTTCTAAATAAATAATAATAATAAATAAAGGAGTTGGGTTAAGTTATATATATGTTTTTAGAACAGCTATCGTTATTTTGAAACGAAATGGGGGCTTATGGCATGGACACTCTTTTGTTAAAGTTAATGTACCTTGAAATCTTTCGACTCAGCACAGCAGACTGTCAAAGGTGCTTAAAAAAATAGTCCAATATTCCCCAAAGCTCTTTCTGCAAGAGGGGTCTTGAATGAAATGATAACAACCACAACCCCAATATTGTTTACAGAAATACAGCTTTTCACTGCAGAGGCATCACAGTGAAACTTGAGGGCAAAAGGAATATGAAACAAGACAAAGACTTTAGTACATGATTCCTGGAAATTAATAAAAGTTCAAAATTGTGTCTATATATTATTTTTTTTTCCTGAGTTCATTCAAATAGAGGTGATAGTGTGATGAGTTCCTTTTAAAGGTTCCTTCTTCACATTCTAGAATCATGTTGCTTTCTGTTGGAGATAGAGTTATTTTCCTATCCCCAGGATTTTGTTATCCCAGATGTAGGGCTCCCCACATTCAAATCTCTTTACATCTTTTGTTTCCCTGAACTACCTCAGTACCTCAGGAGTGTGCTTCTGGGAAGCAGGGTATTTAGGTTTGCCATCCTTATGATGGGATGAAAGCTTCTGAATTTTTATACAGTGTTACATGTCTTGCCCGTCACAACAGCTCCTCGTTGGCTCTACAATACAACCATTGCACTATCTGCTTTTCAAAGCATTATTGGTTTACATGAGTGAAAGTCCAAGTACAGGAAAACTGGGCAACTCCAGGGCTGTAAGTAAAATTAATGTACTTAAGGAACTTGAAAATCTCTCTCAGTGAATTCTGGGTAATGGTCATGCTTAGTACTTACTTTTTCAGACTAGCATGCGAGTGTGTGGACATCTGCAGATTTTTGTGTTCCAAAACAAAGATGCTGACAGAACCTTATGTCCTGTAACGTTGATTGATGAAATTGCTTTCCTTAAGCTTTAATGTTTACATTCTACCTAAGTACTCTCCTAGGTTGGAAAGCATATAGTCTGAATGTTATCCTTCATCTCTTTATGCTTCAGTCATGATAACAACAATGTTGTGAAGAAAAACATATGCCACATTCTGTCTGTGGCTGAGGTACTCAGCAACTTTCTTGCCTCAGTCTTCACTGGCAACCTCTTTTCTCACACCTCCTGAGCATATGGACTGCAAGACAGGGACCAGAGGGGCAAAGTCCATCCCAGTGTAAGGGAAAATCAGATTTGTGACCTCCTGAGGAGCCTGAAAAAAAGTCTGTGAGACCTGATGAGATGCATCCCAGAGTCCTGAGAGTATTGGCTGATGTAGTTGCCAAGCCACTCTCCATGATATTTGAAAAGTCATGACAGTCAGGTGAAGTCCCTAGTGACTGGAAAAAGGGGAAAATTGCACAAATTTTTAAAAAGAGTAGAAAGGAGGACCCTGGGAACTACTGATATGCTAACCTCTCTTTTTGCCTAGGAAGATCAAGCAACAAATCCTCCTAGAAGCTCTCCTAAGGCACATGGAGGACAGGGAGGTGATTCAGGACAGCCAGCATCACTTCACCAAGGGCAAGTCTTGCCTGATTAACCTAGTGGCCTTCTATGATGGAGTGACTACACCAGTGGACAATGGAAGAGCTATGGAAGTGGTCTACCTGGACTTCTGTAAGGCCTTTGACTCAGTCACCCATAATAACCTTCTCTCTAAATTGGAGACATATGGATTTGATGGGTGAACCTCTCAGAGGATAAGGAATTAGTTGGATGGTCGTATCCAGAAGGTAGTGGTCAATGACTTGATGTCCAAATGGAGACTGGTGACAAGTGGTGTAGGTACTGTTTTTATCAGGGCCTATTATAACAGGACAAGGGATGATGGTTTTAAACTAAAAGAGGGTAGGCTTAGATGGGATATAAGGGAGAAATTTTTTACAATGAGGGTGGTGAAACACTGGAACAAGTTGCTCAAAGAAGTGGTAGATGTCCTGTCCCTGGAAACATTCAAGTTCATGTTTGACAGGGCTCTGAACAACCAGATTTAGTTGAAGATGTCCTTGCTGACTGCAGGCGGATTGGACTAAATGACCTTTAAAGGTCCCTTATGATCCAAACCCTTCTGTAAGTCTGTGTTTCTACAATTCTAGTTACTCTACCGCTAAGAAAACTGAGCAGATAGTACAGATTTGTGCACATATTAAAAAGCAAAATTACAAAATTTGTGAGGAACCTTAGATTGTTGTTATTATTACTGCAATTATATTTATATCACAGTAGGGCCCAGAAACTAGAAGACTGACCTCAATTTATGAAATGGTCTACAAACACCAGCCAAAGGTATGCTGCGTAAAACCACATGTAGAATATGCAGGAGATAAGAAAGAGCAAGAAGATATACAGCACAGGAAGAAAAGGAAACAAAAAATACTATAGGCAATAATGTTAGTATTATTAAAGTTTATTTACACAAAGTATTTTTATAAGCATAACGTCAAAAGACAGACTTGGAGAAGGGACTTGAAGGAAAGCAATGATTTTACTTTGGAGTGTTTCTTCCACATACGAACAACATGAAAGTAACTGCTTGAGAATGAATCAAGTAGATGGCGGAGGATATTATCAGTAGCTGATTAGAAGTGGGAGAGAATCTCTTGTTTCTGAAGGAGAGATAAAGTGGGATTAGATTATGAACACAAAACAACATAAATTTGATAGTGAAGAGGAGTCACAAGCAAACTGTAAATAGAACAGTGCATGATCAAAGGGTAGGGAAATGCTATATACAGCAGCTTTTCACAGCAGAGCAAGGCTACTTCTGTTGAGCAGGATTCTCAGCAAGCAGGACCGGAGCTTTGACTGTGTGGATGGGCAGATAAAGATTAATATTGCATGCAGAACACGTGAGAAAATTAGGAATAGTTTGAATTTAAGAAATCAAACATGAAAAATCATGTTAGAAGTTCAAGTGATTGGCAGAATGGCAGATATGTCCACAACATTAAAAAGGGTTGGTAGAAACATGTCTGGAGCTAAGGAGTCATTTCAATAATGGTCAGCTGGAGCTGTTCAGTGAGGGATATCATGGGTATTTGGTATCAAAAGGAACTATACAGTAATACTGAGACAAGTGTACCATCCAGACAGAGCTGTTCTTAATTGTAGCTTGCAGCTGGTGAGGTTGGGGTGTGTGAGTGGGAAGAAACAGGAACAACACTTGAATATTATGAAAGTTCCCATAGGAAGCTAGTTAAAATGTGAGGGATTTTCTCTAAAGAACAAGCTGAAAGAACTGCTGGAAGCATAAGAAAACTGGAAGAGGGGATGATCATACAAGGCAGAGAAAAACACCACTTCAGGACAAGGACCTGTCCTGGTTCGAGTTAGAATGATTTTGTTCAGTGATTTTACTTTTCTGCTAGGTCTCCTCTAAGTGACTGTACTTCCTGAAGTTAACAGCATATTTTCGCAGCGTCTGCTTCTAGCAGTTATGACACTCAATATTTATAGTTACTACCAAGGATTGGTGTGCAGACCAAGATCACTGCTACATCTTGTGTACCATGTTGGGGGTACAGAAAATAAAAGGCCACACCCGCAGGGAGGAGTGGGAAGGACAGGTGACCAATGAGGGATTCCATCCTATATATGTCATATTCAGTGTAAAGCTGAGGGATGACAAGGGTCAAACTCTCTCTTCTTCAACGCCCAGAATCTGAGGAGGACTCTGTCTATTCTACCTTTGATCCTGATCTGTGTGTTCCTGAATCCAGTTCCAGAATCTAGCTCCTGAATCTGGTTCCCGTTTGTTGCTGAGTCCAGTCTGGGACTTCCTCAGTGCCTACTCCACAGCACCAGTGATGACAGTGATATAAATGCCATCAGGGAGGGCTGGGTTCAATACTGGTTTTGTATATTTTTGTATATATTCCTTTTTATTATTATTTTCATTAAAGCTATTCTAGCTTTCTTTTGTAATCCATAAGTGTCTCTTCCTTATTCTCTTCTCCTTTGGAGAGGGAGAGGGATTAACAGAGAGCATTTGTTAGAGGTCTAGCAGCTGGCCCTGACCCTAAACCTTGACAAAGCATGAGCAACAGTGGTAGACAGCCATGCAGGGTTTTCTCATGAGGGAGCACTCTTATCTCAAGTTTTGTCAATGAAGAAAATTATGACTGGTGATCATACATCTACCACCAATATCGTTATTATATCAACATGCTTGCCCAGTATAAATAAAGCCTATTCAGGAAGGATACATTGCTGAGTTGCTTTCTAACAGCATCATAGAAATCCTGTCAGTAAGAATATACTATGATATATCGAATATTATTTAAACTTTG
This sequence comes from Actenoides hombroni, assembly GCA_024336885.1. NCBI lineage: Eukaryota > Metazoa > Chordata > Aves > Coraciiformes > Alcedinidae > Actenoides > Actenoides hombroni. The sequence continues at coordinate 1,403,624 of WUAM01000083.1, forward strand.
CTTCATTTATTTATAAATATTACACTCTTCTAGTGTTGGCTCAGGCATACGTAATTACTATATGCATTGTTTTAAGAAGTTACTTACCTGGATATCTGCCTTGTGTCCATGGAAAGACTGGCTGATCAGTAGCAGAAAAAGTGTCTGAACCATGTCAGTTTATAGGTTTACAGCCTGGCATATTAATGTAAATCAACACTGATTTCATTTTACCTCTGGCAGTGCAGAAGTTGCTTCATCATCAGTTTTGTTATAACTACTCTAGGGATGGTAACTTTTTGAAGGCAGGTTGGGTAGGTGAAATAAAATGGAATAGTTGGTAGGACTTCACTCAGGGTTTTAAGTGCAGCAGCCCCAGATCTAACTTTAAGGTAACATTCTCTGAATGTCCTGAAATTGTAGATTGGTTACAATGGACTGCAGAAAAAGGATTACGGTAAGAATGTAAGAACAGAGTTAATGCTTCACCAAGTATGTCTAACCCAGTCACTTGAATTCAACAGTGGCTATACTAGATGTCTAGGGAAAAGTATGCTATATGTCATACTTGTGGGTGCTCACTCAGCCTCTGATTGTTTTCTGCTTAGTGGGTGACCTGAGCCTACTGTAATTTAGAATAGAGTTACTGAGGATGGAAAAGACTTCTGAGATCAAGTCCAGCCTATGACCTAACACCACCGCTTCAGCTAGACCATGGTACTAAGTGCCACATCCAGCCTTTCTTCAAACATATCCAGGGATGGTGACTCCACCGCCTCCGGGCAGTCCACTCCAATGTCTGATCACCCTTTCTGTCAGGAAGTGCTTCCTGATATCCAACCTAAACCTTCCCTGGTGCAGCTTCAGGCCATACCTTCTCATAATGTCACTCGTTGCCTGGGAGAAGAGCCCAACCCCCACCTGACAACAACCTCCCTTCAGGTAGTTGTATAGAGTGACAAGGTCCCCCCTGAGTCTCCTCTTCTCCAGGCTAAACAACCCCAGCTCCCTCAGCCTCTCCTCATAAGA
>WUAM01000083.1:1405034-1426177 GCA_024336885.1 Actenoides hombroni
AACAGCTCTTTCAATCATCTTTCCCACCATCCTTAAATATACAAAGTACTACAGCTAACATTACTAACACTAAGATGATTTCTTAAGCTATAGCATAGGTGAGTTTGGATAGGCCACAAGTCCATTCTCTTCGAGATACATTGCCACAGACGGGAAGTGGAAAATTTTTCATGATGTGCCCCAACCTCCCTTTTGGTCCTTGGATTAACTTCCAACAGCAGCCATCAAAGACTGTACTAATGTTTCATTAGCAGTAGAGGTGATTTTCCAATATTTAAAAGCTGATTTGTTTCATTAGCAGTAGAGGTGATTTTCCAATATTTAAAAGCTGATTTTTTTTTCTTCCCTACCAATTATGCTGAGGTTCATTGAAAAATTGTGGGTTTAATAGCATTCAATTATAATTTTTTCAATTATTATTTATTTAATTATTTATTTATGCAAAGGCTTTTTTAATCTACATTTGTTCAGGTTCTAGTATAACTGTCTCTTAACTCATCTATGGTGCTAGTTGGTGCTTCACTTGTAATTTACTGCTGAAGGCATCAAACCCTAAATATGGAAGATTACAAACCAATACTAATTAGTTAAACATCCAAGATTGTTCTTACCCAACAGTAGGATATATTGCAACACACAGAATATATGTTTGAGCTTATGAACTCTTTCTCCCACCCAGGAACTGGTAATGATTTCACATTAGCAAGGCTAATTGACATCATGTTTACTTGCTGCAAACAGTAATAGATGAAGAAACACATTTCAATTACTAAAAAAAACGCTTCTGTGATTAAAACAGTTTTAAGAGGTTATAAAGCCAATTTTTTACTTATTTATTTTTGTAACAGAAACGAGTCTTAATTTACAGGTATTATTCACAATTGCACGCCAAGAAGATTTGAATCTGCAAGAAGTTCCAGACAGAATACAGGGATTCTCATCTTTTGAGATTGCTTGAGACCTTCCTGTGTTCCTTAGTTCTTTGTGCTTTATCTCAAACTCTGGCTTCTTATTTACTCTAACTCTATAGCTGAAGATTGTTTCATTCATGCCTCTTAACAGGAATTGAACTGACTTCTTGCTTCTCCATGATGCATATTCAGTAATATTTTACACACCTGATTCATTGTGCAGAGAGTTTAGCATCTTTCATAATCTACAGCATTGCTGACTGGGTTTTAGTACAGAAATGAATACAGATTTCCTGAAAACTCTGAATCATCTCTTTTTGCTTGTATTTGCTTACATAGTTGACACAGATACAGTTTTGCATTTTAATTAAAAGATGACAGGTTTTCCAGTCTAGTATCATCCTTTCCAGATACTCTTCCTTGTTTTTCTATTCCTAATAATCTGCCCAGCTCCCACACTTCATTCACTGTACCTTGTCTTTCCTATCTGATATTAGATTTCCAGATTTATGAGGACCATTCTAAACTTCTTACAGATTTTCTGTCCTCCTTCCAAGGATATTTTTTGGCTTGTAGTGTATTCTTTCACCCTTCATTACTTACACAATTGATGCTTTTTCTTGCCTTGTTTAAATGCCTCATGGTTCTTTTTATAGTGTGATGAATTTCTGTATATTTGTGTCTGGTTTCATACTCCTTTGTTCCATCACATATTTCTTCTACTGTTTTTGCTTAGCCAGTTTACACTTTTTTCTGTTATATTTATATTTATATCTGTAATATAATTATATTACCACACCCTTTTATTGCAGTGTAATATAATAATACATTACATGTTTTTTCTTGCTTCAGGGAAACTTAGCTACATAGACTGAGCTTCATTCATCAGTACAGAGTTCCTGTAGAATGTCACTCCCCCTTTCCAGCACAGGAGAAACTTTAAAAAGCATCAATAGTAAATATTTTCTTATTGGGTTTTTTTTGCCATTGCTTGCTGTTTTCAAATCACATCTTGTCCTCAATCCCTCACTGCTTTACACAGGCTTGTTTTCTTTTCCAGTATAAGCAAGACAAATCATTTATATTGTGGTGATTTAGACTGGCAAATGACATCACCTTCCTTTGTCCTAAATGTTGTTGCAGTCTCTAGTACAGGAAGATTTCGCTTCTCAGGTAGACTACGGTGAATATTAAGCATATAGTCCAACCTAGCACAAGTTTCTCTTCCTTTCTGAAGTAAAATGGAATCAATAAAATTCCCTAAAGGTGGAGTACAGCTTGATACTTGACTGAGCTGGGACATGAATTATTTATTTAAGGTGAAGTTTACCTTACTTACAGGTAGATGCCTAAATCAGGGATAATTTCCTGCATTTTCATCAAGAGCAAAGGAGATACAGTCAATAGGATTAATGGAATACAGAGTGTAATTCATCAGAACAGGTGTAAATAAATGTCTGTTTCAGCATGAGATGAATCTCTCCCAAGGCTTCATTGACACTATTGAGTAGACCCCTACTGATCATGAAGAAGGTCTAGGCAAATAGGTCAGGTATAGTGACCTTCTTTTAGCCAGAATTCCTGTGAAAGGGATGGGAATTGAATGCCTATCATTAAATTTCAGCCTCTATCTCCTAAGTAAATAGATTATGGTGTAATTTCTCCATAATAATCAGTCCCAATTCTCTGAAAACTGTATGGCTGTTTTCAGATTAATGCAATGGAATAAATAATTTATACAATCTCTTTGCCTGTATCTGCTCAACAGGATAACAATAACATTCCCATCACTGATTGTTAAGGATTCCATAGAGCACTCTAGAGTGCTCTTTGAACCTATCCACAGATTCAGTATAAGAAAAAGGCTGTTAGGCCTTTGCTTCCATTTTTTATTGTTATTATTATTATTTCCAAGGCTGTCATATGCTCAAAAGTCACACTACAAGCAGTTAATGATTTAATGGAAATAAGTAAGGCAATTCCCTTAGAGATAGTAAAACCCCAGGATAAGACATATTTCTGTAAGGTTGTAGTAAACCTTCCCAACATCTACTGGGCCCAGTTTTGTACCTCTTCAAAGAATCAATTGAAATACTACCAATAAAAAAAAGAAAAACTGAAAAGTCTTTTTAATCACTTTACTTGTCCTTAAAAACACACAAAATATTCTCACAATGACACCATCTCAGGGAAAAACAACACAAAAGCAAATCTTTTAAGAATCTTTACTTAAGGGTATTTTAAACAGTGCACATAGAACCAGAATTACTGTACAGTTGTTCCTCATTTAGTTAAAAGCAACATATTTTGCCCATAAATCCCAATTTACACCCATTAAAACGATCTTCTCACTGTCATAGTAGTGTGAATAACTTGGTGATGTGCTGCAGATACAAGAGTTCTTTTCCTATTCTGAATGTCTTGCTGTTTGAGCAAGGAAGAAGGGCTGTGACTGCAGTAGCAGGTAGCAATTAGCCAAGGTTTTCAAATCTAAGGATGCACAGCATTTTGTTTCTGACAACTCTTAGGGGGCTCAGGGTCTGTCAGGGCTCAACTTTCTTGTCCTGAAGGGCAAGACTGCAGCGACACCCAATGTATTATATGGGAGAACAATATGAGTCACGTCCTGCACAACTGATTTCTTTGTTTTTCTCTTGTTCATGAATTCTTCCTCCTTCTTTTGCATGGTGCTTATTGTAGCAAAATATAGGCATTAATTTCAGAAGACTGGGTGCCAAACTGCAAACCAGTGCAGATAAATGCAAAATATGACTCCAGTTTCTCACTTGCGGCTAGATACTGAACACTCATCCTGCATTTTCCTTGTAGTACTCTTAGGTAGTAAAAAATGAAAATGTTTGTTCTTTACCTTCATTCACCATTTTACAAAATACAACTGAAGCCACCATATAGCTACCACTGCTTAAAATTTGCTACTAAGTATGAGATCAACAAGTTATGTATTTCTTTGTAAAATTCCCTTAAGTACCAGGTTATTTTAGATGAAGTTTGCCAAATCAGTTTCATGCTGTGCCCTCTGAAATGCTGAAGAGAGGTCTTGTGTATCCTATCTGCTTGAATTAAAGACGGAGTTTCTTTAAAATATGCATTTTAATTAGTTTTAGAGTTAAAAATGCCACCTGTGCTGAATGGTGATGCTGAGGGAATTCCATTAGTATTCCAGAATGTCTTTGAAAGCTATTCTCCATGTGACAGATGGTAAAAGATGGTGCATGAACCAAGTGAAATAAATAATGCAAATAAGTGTAGATATGTGCCTTGTGGATGTGTGGTGGGTTGACCCTGGCACGGCACCAGGTGCCCACCAAGCCCTTCTGTTGCTCCCCCCAATCCCCATCAGCACGGCACGCAGGGAGAGAATAAGACACAAGGAGCCATGCGTTATGATAGCTAAGATGTTATTCGGTACTTCCCGTCCACAGGTGATGTCGGGCCAAGTCCAGGAAGCAGGGCTGCAGGAACACGCAGCAGCTGCTTGGAGGACAAAGCCGAATGCCCCCCCATTCTCCTCCTGCCCTCTCCCTTTCTAGTTGAGCTGACATCATATGGTATGGAATATCCCACTGGTCAGCTCAGGTTGGCTGTATCCCCTCCCTCATCTTGTCCCCCCAGCCTCTGGTGCTGTGTGAGCACTGGCAGTCATAACACATGTATGTTATCAACACCCTCCAGCTCCCAGTAGTGCAGCTTGAGGGCTGGATGGGGAAAAGTAGCTCAGCCAGACCCACTACAGGATGTCCCTTTTTTCTGACCAAATTGTTATAATAAAAGCTGTACATGTCAACACATTAAAAAAATCCCTATCTAATTATTTTAAGTTTCTAGATATTCCCAAATTATAAACTTCAGGTGCTCACTACAAATGAGTTTGATTTTCACCCTACAAGAACAACCATGAACTTTATATCACAGTTTGTCAGTCATTAAATATTGTCCAGAGACCACCATGCTCTCCACAGCACACTTCTGCCAAGAAGAAGAAAGAAAATGCATGTTAACTCTTGCAAAGCTTAGTTGAAATATGTCTCAATTCTGGAAAGAAGAAAATAAGCAATCAGACAAGAAAAGAATCATATGGTACATTGTTTGTTTCATGGCTCCAATGCTATGTTGATCTTCATATTCTCTGTTACTCAGAAATAAAAACTGGTACTGCAGTTATTGTAACAGTATGTTTCCAGTCAAGCAGCACTATCCAGGTATTAGCAATTTATTGGGAAGGCAGTATCATTTAAGCATCTGCTGTTCCAGTTCTAATTGCCTGACACTTATTTAGTATTGAATGGAAGGACATAGTAGAGATCATTGGAGCAAAACTCCTTTTCTACTGTGCCCCATAAGCTTGCCTAGCTTTTTTAGATAATCTGTGAGACAGGCACTCACTCCCTCTCTGCTACTATGTGAATTGAGAAACCCAAGATCCGGAAAGGCACCAATTACTGTATTTTATGGGAATATATGTTATCCATTTTTAAGGTGATAGAGGGCAAGGAAAGTCTTTTCCTTTTCATATACTTGGCTGCCCCTCTCTTATTAATCAGAAAACTTTTTGGCTCAAGCACATCCTCAAATACATATTTTTGAGGTGCCTTATTCTTATTGATTCTTTTGTGACTTGGAGTCTTTGAGCCCATTAACATAAGAGCCAGCACTGCACTCTCGTGTGCCTAGCTCTGTGCTTCATCATCTCTCTCAAATCTCGTTCAAGATGTGAGACTGACATGGACTAAGATCCATGTGGTTAACATTATATATATCTCCCATTAAACACTGGATTTCATGGTTAATGTCTGCCTCAAACATACCAGATCAATTTTAATATCATTATTTCCAGCATCCACCAGGGAGAAGAAAGTTGAGTGGGGAAAATCAATAACCTCTACAAAAAAAAGAAAGAATAAGCTATATAATTAATATATTTAAAAGCTTCAGATATCTGGTAAAGGCTTATTAATCCCTTTGATTTCAGAACTGCTGGTATGAACCCTGATTGGTGAAAGTAATGAAAAGCTGCGACCAGCTAATGGAGACATGGTTTCATGTGTATGATTTACGCTGCCACTTGCCATTTGGCATGTTTGCTTACTCAGACTGTGTGCTAAGTAGTTTAAGTTAATCTGAGTTTTTTTCTCCAGCTCTGTCATGAAATCTTCCCCTAATTAACTGGAAATGTAACTAAAGATGAGGGTTGAAGGGATGAGCAATGTTTGCAACAATGACATCAGAACTTATTTTATATTTAAAATAAAAATAAAATGAAAGGTAAAACAACAGTTAAACCTGAAATGTGCTTTTCACTACAGTAGTTTTCATTCTTACTTAGTCTTTTAATCTAATTTGCATTATCTGAAGCCAGTAACATCTTTGCAAATTGCAGCCTCTTAGAATTTTTAACCCCTTTTCCCTTGGTTTGATCCCACTTTGCCATGCCTCATTCACACCGCCAGGCTTTAAAAAGTCTAGCAACCAGAGATCTTAGACTTAGCTGTACTAGGAGAGGAATACGTAGGCTGCAACTCATTCACTAAAAATACATATGGAAATATACTGTATTCTTCTACGTTGGAATTTAAATTCCCTTCTCACTTAGAATATCATGACTTAAACTCAGTGACACATTACCAGTAAATTCAAGCATTAGAAACATATGCACATTTTATGTCGTTTGACTGGAGTGCAGAACAAATTTTATCTTTTTATGATAAGTAAAAGAATTTGGACTTTATATGGCACTAGTCTCTAAATCACTACACCTAAATGGGTACTCAAGACTGTGCATGCTGTCTTTCCTTCAGAAGACATTAAGTACAGATTCTGGTTATGTGCTCTTGGTTACATCCAAAAGGCGACCTTGTATTCACGCATTTGCAACAGCATCAGTACTGCTTTGTCCACTATTAATGATGTGTCTTGCAATGTTACTAAACACTCTTGTGTGATTTTTCTGCTGACCAGTCATTTCCTGTGATTACTGCCACATGCACCATTCTGCTTCTGTATGTCTGGATGTGGGAAAAGACATACGGTGCCTTTTTAGCTCTGAATTGTTTGTCCGTATGAAACCAATATAACAAATAGAGAAGCAACTGAGAGACCAACATACAACATTGTTTCATTTGATAGATTATTAATCTATTAAAAACTTAGCTTCAAAATAGATTTCTGCTTTGTTACTTCCAGCCTTTTTTCAGCCTTCTAGAAAAGAAAATTAATAATCTACATATATTTTTGTAAATATAATAATTTCTCCTTATGGATAGTTTAATTTTACTATCTTTGAAAACAATGATTTCACCTTCAAGTAAACCTTTGATCCCCTTCAGCACAGTTCTCTGTTTTACAGGGATGAATGAGACATGACAAATCACAATGAGAGCAGCTTTTTATAAATTGGTGACTGTGTAAATGTCAATCTGTAAATGTTTGTTTTTATAGCTGAAACAGTCTCACTTGATTTCGTCCCATCAAATGCAAGTACTTGAAAATTCCACAGGGAAAGCAAAGACATTGCTTATAGCTCATTTCTTTCTTTAAATGTGCTTTAGATATTCAAGCTTTGCATGTGCCTTTGTTCTTGCATCTTTGTAAACACAGTTTTCATGCAGGACATGCCAATAATAATCACTGGTACAACTACACCACAAATTGGAAATGCACGTTATTGATTCTGTCAGAATTGTTGATGATAATGCAAAATATTAAGAAAAGAAAAGAAAAGTTTTCAGTCTTTTCTAAAATTAGTTAATTTCCTATTGCATCAGGAGATGGATTAGGATCTGAACCTAACTGTCAGAAGAGGCTGTATCAAACTTCAGCTAAAGGTGGAGTGCTAGATCTGTGGTTGTATCCTGGGAATGAAGGTGAATGAAACCAGCTTTTGTCTCTTTCACAGATGACCTCTGTGATCCTAGTCAAACAGGTCTCTACTTTGGTCCCCCATCCATCTGTAATATGTACATTAACAGAAAGATGCACAATTTCTGTTAACTAGATCTTCACTTAAAAATAGAAGACATTTTGATTAATAAAACTATCAGCTTCCAAAATGAAGATGAAGAAGAACAAAATTTTTGGCTTCTGATAGCATTTAAAGCTGTCAAAGAATACAGCTTGGAGAAAATGACTAAATGTTTAATTTCTCTAAGGCACGTCTGACATGACAAATGAGACAGACATAAAAAATATGGTTCTTATGCAGTAGTATGGTAGTTCTGTGTGTTTTAATTTATTTTTTTTCTAAGACTATACTTAATTTCACTTTATTTGAAGATATACCTTTACCTATAAAATAGCATTTTTTCTTTATTAAATATTTTAATCTGATAAGAAAAGTGACTCCAAATGTATTTTTAATTAAGTTTATGCAAGGGACACTAATAGAAGCGTATATTTGACAAAAGAGAGCTGGATACATGTGGAAGGTGCATCCACCCCCAACAGACAAAACAAACAGGGTGTGCTGGAGCAGTTTGAACCTCAGCCATTAAGCTGCATCTCATGGTGCCTAACTGTTGCCTCAGGGTCTGTGATTGTCTGTGTTTTTTTCTGGGCTGGTCCCCTCAACCAATCAGAATGACCGCAGTGCACCCTCAAGTACGGTATAAATGGGATCCTGCCTAAGAGCCAGAGGAGTCGGCTCTTCACAGAGCCTGGCACACAGCTGTGGGCCCTCTGCTTGGACGCACCATCCAAGGACCCTTCCATGGATTGAGTGAGTCCCTGTGGATTGAGTGAGCCTCTCCCTGCCTTTGGGCGAGTGGTATCTTGGGCACTCTGGTGTGGGAGATTTCCCCTTTATGAGTGAGTGTGTGCCCATTTTGGTTCATCTTTCTTTAAGGTTTAGGAGTTAGTTGTGTAGTAGTTAATTCTCAACCGACATTCAAACTTGTATTTGGTCAGAAGGAGTGTTGGACAACTTTGGTTGCAATAAACCCCTATTTTGGATAGCGGCTGCTCTTCGCTTTGTGGGTGCCTCCATGAGAATACACAGTAGAAGAAAGCTTAGAATTTCTGAAAGCTGTAATTAGTTAGAGTTGGTATTTTAAAAAAAAAAAAAGGTATTAAAATACGCTGGTCAAAACCAACTCTGTAAATGTTTTGGCCCAAGGGACATTTTTCATGTTGAGAATTACCACAATGTATTTCTATAATGAAGTTTGCGCTAGGTTAAATAAAGTTAATATTTTAAACATAGATTTGGAAGTTCATTGTCTTTCTATGACATTGCTAGCTTGTGCTAGGGAAAAATGATGTTACAGTTTTCACTATGGACATGTTCCTGAAAGTGAGTGTTTGATACAACTAAACTCAGAAAAGGGTGAATAACAGATAAGCTGCTGACCTTAAAATCATTCAAAATATAATTCCAATGAAATGCAGATTATTATATGTCATGGTACAAACCTAACATGCCTAAAATTATTACAAGGGAAAAATATATTCAGTGTTTTCATATCATCCAGAATGAATATGAGACTGAAGATATACTTCAGACTTCTCTGCCACAGATATTTCTCTACCATCTCTTAGAAACACTTGTCTGCTTCAATCAAGAAAAAAAAATTGTTTGTCGTGCCCTATGCTACTTTTTCCTACTGCTATGACTTGAATCTTTCATGTCCATGGGAATAAATTCTCTACGTACTGAAGTAAAATAAAGAAAATGTAGTATCATGGTTGTCCAAAAGAAGAAAAAAAAAGTGAAGCCACTTGTACTTAAAATCAGGTAATCCTTTAAATTGAAATACATTTGATGGAGGGCATGGGCAATATATTTTATTGGACCATCTGCCAAAGCTTAAAAGTAGAGAAACTTCTCAACACAAAGACATTTTTAAAAGGCTAAAAAAGCAGCATCAGCTTCAAGCAGACCCTGAAGCAAAACAAAACATTCCTTGTTTAGCTTAATTCTGTGAAGCAATCAGGTAATTTGAAAGAAACTGCAGTCACAAGCTTCTAAAAGAGAAATTGATGTCTTGGAAGCAAGTACTATTTGCCCTTTGAGAAGCTGATAATGTGGGGCAGATTGAAAGGTTTTGAGTAGGACTGCAATAGTTAAGGTGGTCAGGAGCTGGTGGTACTGTGCTAGTAGGTGAAGATGGCTCATGACACATAATTAGCTCCACTGCTCCTGGAGTAACTTGCTTTTGTAGTTACTACTGTCTTGGTTCTTGATTAGACTCAAGTGGGCAGTCAGTGAAGTCAAAAATATTTCTGAGGTTTCCACAGGACATCCATTGTAGGTAGCAAGGAGACTTGAGGATTTTGTACCAGACATTCACCAAGATGACCAGATTAGAAGTGGATGAATTTTGTGAAAGACTTCAGAACTGATTCAGATACTGACTCCTTCATGTCTGATCCTTGTAATGGTCAATCGAGAAGGATATATTCTATAGTCAAATCTGGCTAATCCATGTCTTAACTGCCTATTGCTTCTGAAAAAGCCTGTGAAAAAGTGAGTCTGAAAAAAATTGTAGCCAAGAGGCTATATGGGTCATTTGCCTTGGAAGACACTGTCACTTACCCTTGTTTGAAACATGCAGCTCTGATCATTATAGTTTATAACTTATAAAGAAAAGAGCTAGACTAACAGTGACTCTATCAGTGCTTGAGCTCTAACTGTAGAAGACTACCTTTAATGCTATCTCCAGGACAGAAAAGACAGGGGGAGAGAGCTCAGGGAGTTCTGTTCAAGATCAACCACATAACAAGAGAAAGATGGCAAATGTTAGAGGTCCTTTTACTCATTTAATATAAGAAAAACCCCAACCGTACTGCGTCAGGCCATAGATCTACCAAGCCCTGTATCCCACCTTTAACAGTTCCAAGCAATAGATGCCTATGACAAATTTGAGACTCAAGGTTGTGCTGACTAACAACATTGTCTGATTAGAAACACAAAAAATGAATGCTTACCCACCCCGAGGTATAAACATGCTAGACAGGCTAGTTTCATGTCATCACCTATAAACCACTGCTGAATCCTGCATTTGCAAAATGTTGGTAGTATTAATTTAACTGCAAAAATATTGGTGGAAATTGTATTCTTTGTGATATCTTCTTATAGGAGAATAAATGCCTCATTAATCTTAGACATTTCATGCTAAGAATATTATTGAAGTTTGACAGAATGATGAGTAACATTGTAGGGAGCACAGATTGCTACATGCAGGAATGCTTTTGCCCATTAAGTCTCCCTCCATACTGTACAAGTCACTTCTTTTGTTTCTCAGGCTGCAGGATGGAACATGCTGCTCTACCCCTGCTCCACAGCTTCTGATTTAATTAAAAGAAGACAGATAGAGTGCAGACCATTAGTATATGTTCACCTGAGTTTCCTTTGTCATCTCATGAAAAAAGAGCAGAGGAAAAAATGGAAAGGGTGATGAAACCAGAATTAAGCATTATGGACAAGTGTAAGTCTAAACAATACCTGCGGGTGTTCTCCAGTGTCCTCTGTCTGCTTGTTAGCTGTGTTTTCACCTTCTAATTTAATGCAAGTATGACAAAGCTGAGCATGTATAAGATGGATGATGCAAGTTTACATTGTTCTGTCATGATGGCAATTTAATCTACACTGGAAGGAAATAACAGAATATCCTATTTTGCTGAGCTGTTTAAAGCTGTGTGAATGCTGAGTGCAACTGATTTTTTGGCATTAAGAATAAGAAAAAAGAAGACTTGGTTTCAAGTTCTCGGAGGGTGAACTACAGAAGGCTTCTGTGATAGTCCTTTTTTATATTGTCCGTTGAAGGTTTTCTAAATTTTTGTAGTCTTGTCTAAAACAAGGCTTTATGTATTTGATCAGTGTTTTCACTGAGAGCAAAGACAATCAGAGACTTTCACAGTGAGGTTTATAGTGTCCCTGTTTCAATGCTTCTTTAAAGCTCCATTCTCAAACAGTGACTTTAACCATGTGGTCATATGCCTTGAGGAGTTATTTGTAAATGAATTTCAAAATGTACCTGCTTAAAAATCTTTTCACAGAACTCTGGAGGTCCACTAAACTTCTTGTGCTTGGTGGCCTGTCAGATAAACAGATATAAATGCAATGTGAGATTACTGAAGCATTATAAGCAAGAAGGAAACTGGAGGTTCAAGAGCAAATTAAAAAGGGCTGTCTGTCATGCTTCATCCCATCATCTTTTGACATTCCAGGATCTTTGACCCAGCCTCTCCAATAGGCATTGAGACTGTGCCTGTGCTTTAGATGAACATTAATTACAAATTTAAAAGCTGGAATGTTTGGTATGTAAAATGCAAAGATTTTAGAAAGCGAGAAAGGAAGGAACGTTCAGAGGTGGAAACTGTTTGCTCTTAGATAGTATTTCAGTATAAGTGAGTTTAAATGTATACTTTTCTATTATTCCGAGAAGGAAATATAAGATCAGCTTGATGGAAGTGACAATTTTTCCCTTTTCTCACAGGGTCTTTGAAGGTCTGCTTCACCATAAAATACATCTGTTCTTTATTAATATTAACCAATGAATGTTTGTAAAATAACGTGTTTGAGAAGAACTTTTTCTCAACCACATACATCTCAGTCAGTCCAGCTAAATTTTTCTCCTACAACCAATACAAATTATAGCCTTTTTTACTTGGTTGGAAAGATCATATGGAGTTATATAGAGTTGCTAAATGGAAACTAGAATATCAGAAAAACAAAGGAAGAAACTGAGAATTAATGAAAAAAACAAAGAATGGTCCAAACCTAGAAAAGGTATATTTGAGGTTTGTAGTGAGAGGAAATATAGCTCAGGTATTTACTCAGAATCAGTCTTTCACAGTATCTTCCATCAGAAACTTTTTAAATTAGCAGACTAAACTGTGAGGTACAGTGAAATCATATTCTTGTTTCAATCCATTTTCATCATTGGCCTGAATTAATCTCTGGATTGGTAAAAAATTACAGACTTCCATCAGTAAACATGCTTAGTTCTCACTGAGTTAGGTCGTTAACTAACTGGTTTATATAAGTCTTCTAACAGGTGTATAGAGATACACGGAAAAGAAATACTGAACTATCAGTCTCTAATACCAGTAAATAAATAAAACATACTCTATAAAACAAGAAGACGTGAAGCTACGGAGGTATATACTCATCATTACTATTACTCATAAACTCTTTTGAGGCCATACACTATTTATCATGTGTCTTCATTTTCAAGTATGGTTTTATAGACTAGACCAACAGAGTTCTAGTTCTGAGGGGAGGCTTTGAGCACAAAAGCAACAAAAATAGGTTATAATATCACATGATCTGGCATTATGTCTCATTCCTAGTTCTCTAGAAAGATATTCTATTCCTAAATTTTCACCCCCTAGATACATTCTTGATGGATTTATGCTTCAAATTAGACAGTTAAATTGGTATGTTTACATGTAGGCATGTTTAAGCTTCCATTAACCACAATAGATTGGAATTAATCTGTATAATCTGGTGTGATTTCCATATATCTCTTTCTGAAATTGAGGACCATCTTGGAGGATAATACTCTAAAGAGAAAAATATTGTGCTTTCATATTGAATATGAACTATGCTGCATGAGTAAACATGTTGTTTAAAAATATATATTTACAGATAGCAAGTATTACTTCAGGGAAGGCTAATTTATAGAGAAATAATCTCTTTTAGCTGCTGTTAAAAAATGTTTTTACTCAATATGTCTGGTCTGTGGCTCATGATATACACATGTTAAGTACCAAAGCTATAACTCATACAGCACTTCATCTTTCCCTGCCTTGCTGCTGGCACCATTTTCTTAAGTATTTCACTTACTGACCAAAGTTAATCACGTTCATTGTCAAATTTTTGAGAACCTTGCCATAGTTTCATTTTTCTCTATATATAAATTATGAGACTTTAATGATGAGATATGGAAATCATATGGCCTCTTTTCAAATCAAGAAGCTGATAAAAAAGAATACATATTATTAGGTAGACATTAAAATGGTTTCTTGTGATTCACAGAATGACTGTTCTGACTTTCACCTCTGGTTAAACAATGAAAGGACCAAAACTAGAAGCAAAAAGCAAAGAAAGAAGAAAAAGCCTAATTACTGTTTTCAGCAGTACAATTAGCCCCTTTAATTGCCTATGCTCAGTGATTTAAGCAAACTTTAGAAATCTTCAGGGAGATAAACATCATCTATTTCTGGAACTGCTCAGTGGATCTGAGAAGGGGAGGCTAAATACAAATATTCAATGGGTATTTTTCCCAAAATGCAGACAAAGCAAATACTGATCACTTTATTTAAATTAACAAAAAGAAAATCCATATATTCACTGTTTTTAGTGCCCAATGAGAGTTTTGTAGTGAAAGCTGTCTATCAAATTATGTTAGTCTCTTGTCTTAATTCTTTCATTTCACTTTCTCCTCCAAGTCTTTCAGAATAAAAATTAAGCTAACTCAATAGATACATGCTTCCTTGTGTCTACCACTCCTTGAGATTCCATGCAGGATTTAGTCAGTCCTATATGGTGACAAGTATCATGATAACTTGCTAATTTAACAGAAGGTAATATTTCAGACCTATTAGGATGTCATATATATAAAGTGTATTGTCAAAAGAATGTGCAGATTCTTTGCTAGACTTGTGACACATTCATAAAATATCAGCATTTGCTGATCTTTCTTTGGCAAGTGCATCCTCCCATATTTCCCCAATATGTTCCCTTGTTTACAATCTTGCAGCCAGCTTATTGACAACAGATATTTTCTGTTATTGTGGCTTCATGAAAGCAAGTGGATTTCTTGCTAATTCACTCACTACTTCATTTTTTAGGCAGAACTATAACTTGGGATTGTTTCCTTTTCTATGCATCAAGTCTAACCAGAAGGGGTTTTTTAAATCAGGTTTAGTTTCCTGCTTTATTGGCTTTTCCTGAACTTTGGATATACTGGATGCAATTTCTTTCCTATCATAAATAATGTCATCATTCTCTGACAGTCAGTTTAATTAAACCATAGGCATTTGGATCATGCACTTTGTTCTAAAATATAATGTGTGTCAATTTTGTGTTAGCTTTTGGGTTGGGATATTCATCAAACTTACTGTAATACACTCATTTTTTCTGCCTTCATTCAGATAACACATAAATTAATGGATTGCAAGACTGGAAAGAACCATTATGATCACCTCATGTATCCTCTTCGATAAAACAGGGCAATGAATGTCAGCCAGAGTTTTATCTACCTATCCATTTATTCTAACTGTACCTCTCTATCCAAGTGCCTCTGAAATAAACAGGTCACATTTCTTTTACTGCAATCTCTCTGTTTTCAGGATACACTGCAAGTTATTTGTTTTTTATACCCTAATCAGGAATGATTTTCTATTTTTGTTCAATCTAGGGTAATTGTGCTTCTATCTTAGGCAGTGGCTATGTATCATAGATATATGGATAAGGCAACCTGTAACCCCTACTTGATCATGTGTTTGAACAACATAATTTCTTATATTTCACTTTAAAAGCAGTGTTTATTTTCTTACACAAGCTCTGAAAAACAAGCTTTCTTTGCAGTTTAAATTTTTGTCGTAATATACTGGCCAAAGCTTCCATCCTCATGAAACATTATGACTCTGTTAAGCTCATGATGAAATCTGTAGATGTGAGTAGATTTAAGGGTAGAAAATTTTGTAGTAGTGGATTCATATGGTAATGAATGTGTTAACGTTAAAAGGATTTTAAAATATTTGTACTTTGACAGGAGTGGGGAACATGCTGAATCACTTACAATGATGAATATTTAAAATTAGGGCACAGATGTCTAATTTAAATACAGAAATTTTCTTGGCATCTTACTAGTTGTTACTACATTTTTTAACATGTATTTTATTCACACATTCAAATTTACTTGCTCTGATTTGCTTTGTCAACTGCAGGAGGCTGACTGATAATCCACACTTTGAAAGCTGCCAATGTCTCTCAAACAAATGTGAAATTTAAGTTTGCAGTGTGGACTTCAAAATTGTTTTAAACTTTTAGTTGCTTTGTCATTAAGTTTCGTGGGTGAAGTTTCTGATGAATGAGAAAGAGAAGTTAGAGAGTGAAATCCTGGCGCCTTTGATATCATGACAGACCTCCCACTGACTGTAATGGGGCCAGAAGTTCACCTGCTGTTATCTGCTTAGCTATCTGTTTGTACATTTTTAATGTACTCAGGAAAGTGGAATCTGAACTCTAGTTTAAAGCTGGGATATGGAAATATCTCTTGTTCCTAAGTGACTCAACTGATTCTGCAGCCTGTAAGATGTGAGGAACTGCTAATCCTTTTTAAAGCAGCTTCAGATAATGTAGTATAAAGAAAAATATATTATTCAAATAACCTGTTTATAATGTGCTTAATGTTTCTTTACATCTTGATTTTAAATACAGTTTATATCTTTTAAAAAAGAAGATTCAATTATTTTGGAGAGGAATTAATTTTTCACAAAATAAATGTTTCTTGTACAAGATTTTCATTCTAGTTAATATTTTTCTTGGAAAAAAAAAAGATTAAAATGACCTTCAGTTGTGTTTTGTTTATTTTTTTCAGCTTTTTTTAGCAGAACATTTTTAGCAAAAGAAAACAACTTCTATCTCAGCTGGTTAAACAACAAACCTAAATCAGCTTTTAGATTAGTTGTCTCAAAACCCCACATTCATATAGTGCTTTTTAATTTCTATACATAAGAAAAGTCTGGAGCTTTTCACCTAGCAATAGAATTTATACTTATGACCTAGCTATTCATATGCAATTTAAAAACAAAGTAATGAGACTGTTCTTTCTTAACATACCATAATCAAGCTGACAAAGTTTGTTCTAAAGAGCCTATCAATTCCTTTTTTCATCATCATTCAAATATTAAATACAGTATTTAGTAGGCCCATTATACTAATGCTCATGAATTTTCTTTCTCTTCCTAGTGTACATAGTTATTATTATATTCATTTCTCTAGCAGATTATATTAAATTGTATTTAGCTCATCCGCAAAATGCAGGAATCAAAAAAAATTAAATTTGGTGCCATGGATGATGCCACAAGTAAGAATAGATGGCTGTCATATTTGGGTTTAGGAGTTAAATCTATGAACGTTCATTTATCCATCCCTTCTGACTAATGAAGAAGGCATAGGTTTATTTTCTCTAAAATATATGTGTGTTCTTCCATTGAACATTGCTGGCAGATACACAAGTACTAATAAAATAGCTTTGTGAATTATCTAGAGGGGAGAAACTCATGGTATTCTATGGGAAGTTATAAATATCAAAAATCAAGTATATTCCTGGTCTATTAAAAATAGAAGATCCTTTTAAATGTGATGGGTGTACAAAGTCCCCTTCATGAAGGTTAACTCAAAAGACTTTAATGGCTTTTACTTTTGGATAGATAACATGGCCTACAAATGAAGGCATTCCTTTCTGCTGTCCATATTTCAATATCATAATTTTTATTGTGTTCTCAAAAATTCAATGACGCTGAGCTTGGTTGAGCAATTGGCGGTGATCTGACAACAGCTTACTTTCAATTGTTCTCACAATTTCCTTTCTAGATTTTTAGGAGCTGGTTTATAAGAGAAATTTCTGTGGAAGGTTCCAGCTCTGGTGATTTCTGTTTATGTATTTTCAGTTATGAAGCTACTGCATGCATATCATATGGGCTGCAAAGCTGAGTCTTTATTTATTTAACTGATAATCCTCATAAAATTACTCCTCTGGATGCTTATCAAGTGATATTCATTAATGTGAGTAATACACATAGAAAATATAGTGTGCACTTGAAGCTATACACTCTTTAATTAAATATCAGTATATAAAATTGACAATGAACTATTAATTTTTTTACCATTATGAGTTTTGCAGCTGATATTGCAAACAAAATGCTAAAACACATCTTCCAACTGGGAAACAAGGAACATTACTTCTATTTATGAACTTTGTCTAGTTAATTTGTGTATGGAATTACTTTCCAAAAAATAGTAACTGTAAAATGAATAAATTATATGCGTTTTTATTGAAAAGATTATAACCACAGACATCAGGTAACATATGGAGTAATATTTTTATTTGATAGCTAATGAGACAGAGAAAGTGAAAGAGATAGAAAGAAAACCAATACGCATGTGATTTAAAAGGTATTAAAAGCATCAATGTAATAAAATTATGCCTTTGGGTAAAAGTTTCCAGAAATAGGACTAAAACCTCTGTCATGTAAGGTAATTATGACCTGTTGACACAGTGAATGTTCATCACTTTGATTTCTCATAGAGATATTCGTGGTTTAAAAGTCCTGCAATGCACAAATAAAATGATGTTTGCCTTGATTACCAGTAACATTTTATATTTGGTACCAGAACTTGTTTCCCTGGGGTATTATTATAATATGTAGGGACATTTATATAGCATATAGGCAGAGATATTTTTTCTTTATTACATATTTTTCTAGAATACTATTAATTGACAGGGATAAAATACATTAGCAGAACTCATTAATTTTTAAATTTTAATTTATTTACACTGAGAATACCTCCTCCTCAGATGATTAGCTGCACTATTAGTAATAATTTTTCTTTGCTTTCCTTTTATTAAGACAGTTAATTCAATTTTGTATGTGGATGAACACTATTGTATGGGCTGAAAAATAGATGAGGGATGTGGTAATGAAAGTACTGGGGGCTATATCTGGGATCAGTTCAGCTGCATTTCATATTAAACGTGATATAAAATGTGCATTATTATTCTTATGTTAATAAACAAGTAAGGTTTTGGCTAGTATAGAATGGATAGTAACTGCAAATAAAATGTAGATGAATTTTGTTATCATTCTGTAAAGTCCAATATTTAAAATGAACAGATATCTTTAATCTCTTCCATATTTCTTTAAAGAAGAAGAGGATTAAAATATTGAAATGTAATTGAAGAAGATAAATTGCAAATTTTTGCTGTGAGTTTTTGAACTGCTTTACTTCTGTGTTGTTCAGTAAGGCAATCTCAGGGCACCCAAGAAAAAACACAGCAAACACCAACTATACTATTAAAAGATCAAGAATGCAAAGAGTTGGGCAAGGGTTATGTGTTTTTACACAGGAATTGCAGGCTACTTAATGGAAAATAATTTGACGATTCACATTTTTTACTTACGCTTGATTTCTTTGAGATATTGTGAGGTTAACTTTGGATTGACTGTGACATAGGCTTTCTACACCCAGTAACATGAACATAAGAAACCTGAAGCTTTCCCGAGTCTAAAAATCTGTCACACAATCATCCCTCTGTAATGTTATTCTGTAAGGATTTCTTCATGAATTATATATAGATTAAAAGAGTTTGCCATAAATAGTGGGTTCACAGAAAGGACAGGATGAACATTTGAACTCATTGGTAAAAGGGGGAAGCCATTTTTCTTTCTACTCTCAACTTGCAGTCACCCATCTAATGCAGCCAGCTACAAATGTAACATTAGTTTAACATTAAAATTCAATAAACCTCATTCTTAGTTTCCCCAACAGGTCTCAAATATTGCACAGACAGGAACTACAAGGTTGTCACTGAAGCTTTTCTCAAGCACTTTGAGGAAATGTATAACACCATGCCTTTGTTTGGTAAGGTCTGGTAAATAAAAACTTAGAATTGCTTTTTAGCCCTGTGAGAAGCATTTAACTCTGTGGGGGATTTTTTTCTTGCCCCTTTTTTTTTTTTCCTTTTTTTAGCCTTCATAAATTTTTATGTTCTGTTTACAAAAACTAGAAAGGAAATGAGAATGTTGAAAAAAAAGTAAAAAAAAAAAAATCATTTGTTCCCACTGCTATGAAGAATGTCCACAGACACAAATAGCTAACTGTAGTGTGAAATGGTAATTAATCAGTCATTTAGTGGATAAACAGTCTGTGTGAGAGGGAAAGAGGGAGTTAATTCCATTTTTAGTTCCAGTGTCATCAGATATAAGGCGAAACAGGAAAGATGGTAACCTTCCAGAAAAGTTAAGGAAAATGTGTACACTTCAAATTTACTGAAGGTGTTGCTGCACAATACAGTTCCCAGGCAAACAGTTCTGGTTTTACTACTGGACAATGCCATTATATCAAGAAAAGGAATAAAAATGTTAGGATTCTAATGAGGATGGAAATACAAATAAATCCAAACTTCCTGAAGAGCCAATGGTTTTAAGAATCAATCTTGTCTAAAACTGTAGAATAAAATGAAGTTAAGGTGATTATAATGAGATAGTATTTGTTAATTCTTCTGTCTTAATCTCTCTGAATAAAAAAATTGAAAAAACTAGTTTCAGAGGTGATTAATTATGCTTTCTGAAGAGAATAGACACAAAAGTTTCTTAAAATATTTTTGTAATAATGCACATTAATGTATCTGAAATGAACTACGAAAAGACAAAGAATTATTGTATTCTTTTCCTGTGGTTTTCTAAATTTCTTTGAGGACTCTGTACTATCTCTCTAAATTATGTTTCCTTCTGTAAATCTACATTGCTAAACTTTGTTAATTCTAGAAATCTTAAATACATTGCTTATGCAGAACCATTTACAACAATTTTAGATACCATGATCTCTTAGTCACGGCAATTTTAAGTACCTAGTTCCTTGTCTCAGGTTTCAGAAAACAGAGAAATATTGTTTTGCTTCAGCATACAATTAAGAACTGACTCTGTAAGGAGTTTTTTCTGTGTACTTAACTGCTCAACTGGATAACTGACTTCAGAGGAGTTGTCCTTGTGACTTATTTTACTGATGTGATTCTGTTTTGTCTTTGTCTATCTATAGATTGGGCATATTTGTAAAGAAAATACATATTTCAGAATATGTTGAAACTAGATTTGGTTCAAGAGTGTGTAAGATGACAAGAATTTTTTCTTTCCAGAATGATTTAACAAAATGCAAATAATGAATAAATAATCTATGCATTGCCTTTTCTGAAATGTTGTTCATCTGAAAGTTTTAAGCAATTCTGAAGATTTGGTTTTTTTTCTGAAAATGCTAAAGCTTATCCTAAACATTTAGCTGAATACCTTGAGGTGATTTTATTGACTTGCAGAGCAGTGATAAACCTGTTCAGTGAAAACAAAATATTTTGACCAACTCTATAAGACATTTCTCATAGTAAAATAGAACAAACAGGTGCCCAACTATTCTTCTTATATATATATATATATTTCATTTTTTTTTCCACAGTACAATAAGAATATTTTATTTCTGATAATGTAGTTGGT
>WUAM01000083.1:1426279-1445050 GCA_024336885.1 Actenoides hombroni
AAAAGAACATTTGCTCAATAGAATGATTATATATCCTATTAAATATAATAAGTGAATGTATTTTTTTTAGAATTTCTGTGGAATATGAGGCATGCAGAGATGACTTATATGTATATTTCATTCATTTAATCTAATTATTGGTGTTTCAATCTATTGCTGCATCACTTGTGCTAATCTGTACTTAATTTAATTCAGATGTAACTTATCCCTCACTTTTTACAGTCATTTAATGTGAAAACTATGATGAAAATGCCAACATTTATTGATTTATTATCAAACAGCTTCTAGCAAAATTCTATATTTCACATTAAATATTTTTTGATTGGGTTTTCTTTTTTCTTGGAGAATTATCTTGTCATATTCTATCTGGCACTAGCTAAAAGCACAGACAATTCTAGGAGCAGCAAGAAAAATACAGCTGTGCTTTTTTTTTTCTGTCTGTCTGGGGTTTTTTTTCTGTTCATGGTGCATAAACCAAGATTTATTTTACATTAATTTGGGTTCATTTATGAAGCAAAGTTTTTCTTACTCATTAAAATTTTAAAAGCTTTGTAGTAAGCTAGTAGGTTTATGCTCTTATGTTTAAATGACAACATATAATTCACAGGAAAATAGCATGATGTGTCACGCTACTCTAGGCAAAAGGGTGTTGCATGACATTGTGTTCTTTTTTCTCAGCATGAAACTTGCTGGACCCCTGAGACTCCTTAATTATATCATCTCTAATCTACTAGAGTAGTTGTTCTTGTTTTTTTTAAACAGAGTTTACTTGCCAGGTAGGTTTATAAATATCCCCAGTGTCCTAGTCATCTATGAAGCACAGATAGATCTTTAGGCAAGATGTTTAACATCACTGTGCTTCTTTAACTATTACATTGGTGCATTCCAGCTATAGGTAGAAATGCTAGTGAGGAAGAACTCAGTGGTCTGGCTAGACCAGAATCCTTCCCTCTCACTGATTTCACAGCTTCATGAGGTCTAGTACCATCTAGATGACACTAACCTATACTGAATATATAAGGCAATGAACGTATTGACAACAAAAATTTCACAAAGAGAACCCTGATGGCTCATTATTTACCACTTAACAGAAACAATGTTAGTCAAAGCAGAATAGAATTACCAAAAGGAAATGTCAAACAAGCAGTTCAAAGTTCAAGGAGAAACCCTCCCTAAGGCTTGTGATCTATAGACTGGCTTTCATGGAGCATCCCTCTGCTCTTAATTCTAACAGTGAGGGCCTGGGTAACTGGCTTAGCATCTCTTCCAAAGCTAGAGACCAATGATGCCTCCTAAAAATGTGTCTGTGGCCCTAATGAATATGGTGAGAAACACATAAAAACCAGCTTTCTAGATTAGGAAGCCACAAGGTTTGATGCACTCTTAGGAGGAATTCTTCACAGCAGTTATAGGCAGTAATTCATCTCACCTGATTTTCACAACAGGAAAGATGGTAATCTACTTAAGCTAATCATCTAAGTCCTATTTTTAGGTAGTGGTGATGCTGTCTCCTTGGGAGGATAAGTCCTAGTTTTAGACTCACATATTAGGTTGGAAATGATTCCTAAAGGGCTCACATAAGGAATCCAGACAGTTAATTTAAGTAAGGTGTTCTAGAGAGCTTTCCTCTTCAAGCCATATCAGAGACCTTGCTCCTTTATCAGTTTTATTTAGCCTAGTATGGGTGAAATATTTTTCTACCTTTGTTCTTTTAGCACTTTTGGTAGAAAGTTTGTTGGATTTAAACATTAAGCCTGGCACATATTTTTTCAGAAATTTACTGATGCGTAAGATGTGAAACTCTTATTCCCCTTTTGTGATAGCTAATATGGTTTTATTCTATATTCAAAATACTGATGAAATTGGAAATTAAAATAAACAAAACATCCTATGTTACTGCTCTTTATGTCAGAGCAGTAGTCTGGAATGTTTTTATGAAAGAAGGGGGTGGTTTGGAAATATCTGGGTAACAGTTATCATGTCTCAGGAAAGCAGACAAATTAGATTCACTATGACTTAGAAGGCTTACTGACTTCCAAGGAGCTGGGATAGGTTGTGGGGATAAAAGTCAAAATCCAGAAACTGGGAGGGAAGCAAGGGTTAAGAAAAGGTGTGTCTCAGAACTTCAGAGAACTGTGTGAAATGAAAAATGAATTTCAAAAACTATTTGGAGTGATATAATACCAGGGGACTTGGAAAAGCTTAGCTTGACCAAAGACAAACAATATTAGAAAGGAGTGATATGCTTCACTGCCTTGTGATTCTTCGTGACTGCTACAGTTGGAGAAGGCCATGGGATAGGATATATAGTGCTTATATTATCAGTAAATGTCCAACAGTGCCACATTAAAAGTTTATGTCTACAGTACTAAACCATGACACAAATAAGTGGTTCATCAGAATATGAAACTAGCTAAAATGAAGAACAAACACGACAAAAACTATGGCTGTAAAAAAAAAAAAAAAGAAAAAAAAAGAAAAAAAAACCCCACCAACATAAAGAATAAAGTATTTATTCTTTATGTTGGTTTTTTTTTTCTTTCTTCCACATTCAGGTTTCTCTCTGTTTTATGTGAGTGACATGGCGAGTGATGCCTAGTGGGAGTAATGACCGAGTCAGCAAATTTCTTAATGCTCAGACAGGAAAACAGTAGGGGATAAGACTACAGATTCAAAGATGATGGACAATGAAACTCACTGCAGATGAATAAAGAATCATATGTCTCAGTGCAATGAATGTGAAAAGGCCCATTTCCAGTGATGTAACAAAACCTGTGTTTTCAGGTTAAGGACTCCAGCAAAGGCTTCATCTTTTGCAATACACCATGCAGCCGAGCATTACACAGTGGCTCTGATTTCCGTAGTTATGATCCCAGTATTAGAGGGATACAGAGTATGGGTCATTCTCAAAAGGAACTTCCATGTTCTTCTGTTTCACACCTCTTTTTGACACCCATGTTCTCTTCCCATAAAAAGTGAGTTTTACTATATGTATTTTTTCTTCATTTGTAGCCAGAATACATTTTTTTAAAGGAGTTTTAACCCAAACAGTAAAATTTTAAATGTATTAAAGAACTAGTTATGCATTTGATAAAGCACTATTGAAAAATAAGTAAAAATTTGTAATCAGAGTTGGAGTTAATGGACTGTAGTTAAAACGATCTGATGATGTTTTTAAAAAGCTTGTACAAATACTCTCTTTTGCCCTTTCAATCTACGTAAGTAGTTGCAAGCTAGATGACTGTTTCAAAATAAAGTTATAAGAGTACCAAAACATGAATGAGCAATAAAGTAAACAACAATCTTTAAAACGTGTATAACTTAGCCAAGAACACGTCTGCACTATTCTTGATAAATGTTTCTAGCTCCCTTTCCTTTTTCTTCCTCCTCCAAAAGTTACTGGACCCAAAGGATTGGCTTTTCATAGCCATGCCTAGATCTCAGTGATGTCTATTCAATTGAAATGCTATGATCTAAAAAGGAATAAGCAAAATGATAGAAAGTTTGGTTTTGTTGTTGTCGCCATTTTCTTTCTTACTTTTGTGGTTATTTTGTTAACACATTGAATATTGAGATTCTGGGTTTGCAGTGAGTAAATTCAATCATTCAACAAAACACAGAAATAGCATCAGTATACATCAGAGAACAGCTCTATGGAAATACAGTTTCTGAATGTTACTTTTTCTTGTTTAATTCTGTTTACTTCACTCATTTTAGGGTCTGTTAATTTAGAGAAACACAATACTCCTAAACTGACGTAGATCTTTTTGACTTTTTTTTTTTCATTAAATATGCATTTTCCACAAGAGTGCTGTAATGAAAAGACAGCAACAAAAAAAAGCTAACAAGAAAAATGTCTCACCATTATGCTCAGTAAATGTTCACAACAATGTAAAACAATCTTTCTTCAAACTGGGTGAGTGCCATCTCCTATAAGCTGTTAACTGTGCAGCTTTAACAGAACAATATTAAACATGACAAGAACTCATCTGAGAGCGCTAGCAAAAGAGAAGGGTCTGTCTGAGTTGTCCTCCTGTTGAACTTATAGTGCCTAAGCAAACAGAAAATGTCATTAACTCACGGCTATGAGTGTGCCAATTTATTGTCAGAGGAAATACTTGGAGATTGCTGTCACTTTCTTAGGGAATTAAAAAACTTGATAATCCCAAGTTAAGTTTTCACATGTATTTTGAAGTCTTTTTTCTGGAAGAAGGTGTCTAAGCATTCTCTGTACTGGTATTAAGAAGGATCTGCGTGGGCTGAGTCTTATCGTTTTGAGTTCAGTGCTCCCTGATTTCTCTGGAGAAGGTTTGGATGTACATTAAAATTAGCTTCTGTGGTTTTATAATAAACACTTATTATGTACATACAATTACTTGGATCAATGTTGAAACTGAGATATTGTCATCTGTGAACCTGAATAAGAGTTTATAAAGTTTTTCAGCACTTCATCGGTGAATTGAATGTTGACCAGTATGAGAGCAATGATGAAAGCTGAACCCAAGTTTTGAAAATGTGTGCAGATCCCCAATTCTTTTAAGATCAGAGAAGAGGTGTTGCTGAAGCCCCTTGCCACAGAAATGATTGAGATAAACCTTTCCTGAACAGGTCTTGGGTTTTGTTTCAAAATTCACTGAGATGAAATCTGCTGAAGAATACCTAACCTGAAGGATTGTAAACCCTCAAAACAGCTTAGTTCAACCTTTAAATGAGACAATAAGATACAGTAAATTCAGCCGCTTCCAGTGAGAAGCTTTGTACATCAGCAGCACCATTTAAACTTGATCTAGGCTGTTATTGCCTTTCACCGTCAGGACTTGGTGATCATTTTAAACCAGGTCTATGTAAATTCCATCCCTGAGCCCATAACAAATGCCTCAGCATGCCAAGCTGTACTACTTCACAGTCCAAATAGAATTTCCATATTTGCCTTCATGCTCATCTAAACCTTTAGCTCATCTACGTGCCAGCTGAGCTGCCCACAAAATTGTTTATAAAGAAAACAAACAAAACCAAAAGCCTATGTTTAGGCTATTTGATTCTGGAAGAGAAACGTAATGATTTTGGAAGATGAAAGTACAAATCCAGGCATTATTTTAATGAACTAGTCCATTAGTGAGCCTCCTGATTAGCAGAATTAACCTTGCTTATGTGAATAGCCAGTCCTCTAAATGCATGTTTTGGCTTACTTGGCCACTTGAGGCACTTGGCGTATTACACTTTAAGTATGTTGTTTTGGACCAGTGACAATTCCTCCCGCAGCCCAAAAGAAAGATGCACTTAGAGGAAATGTTGGCAACGGACCAACTCCTACAAAGAAATGGCAATTTCTTGTCAAAGACACAGCACAGCTCTATTCTCATTTCCTGGTAAATGAAAGTTTTCTCGCTGTGACCTGTAAACATATGTCTTCTTCTTTAATTCTGTTGGTTGCAATACTGGCCCTCACTTGATAAAACTTCTTGATTATGGCAGTGTGACAAGAGCATGGTAGTGATCCCCACATTCCTATTGCCCCCATACATGTGCAGAGGCTAGTAAGAGTTACTAGTCTGGGGTTTATTCTTCTGCTATGGCTACTTTCCCCCTTTTCTTTTTCAAGCTGTTTTCTTTTTCTTGTCTTGCTTTTTAATAAAATTTCTGAACTTTCTCACTCATTGCATTCATGCAATGAATTTTGCCTCTAGACAAGAACAAAGTGAGAAGGAAAGCAGAAAAAATAACAGTAGATACTTCATGGTATTGCATTGTCTATGAACATTGGTGCTGTTTACAGACCTCTGTCAGGAAATACTTCTGTACCCTAGGGGTAAAGGGAAAAAGTGCTTTCCATTTAGCTTTGTGAATGTGAGTCACAAAGCTTTTTTATTTTCGATCCTCCAACTCTTAGTGCTGTTACAAATGTCTTGCAAAAATTCTTCCAGCTCATATCTGTGTCAGTCAATCTCCCTGGTATAATCTCCAGTTGCTCTGAATCATACTAATTCTTTTGGTTTTGGTGCAGATCCACCACTTTCTCCCAGTGAAGGAAGTGATGAATCTGAGGACAGTTTGCTTTAATTTAAATACACTTTGCACTACAGTTTTTCCTGGTTTATCTCATGTATTCAAAAGGGATATCATTCTCTCACACAATAACATTTCATGTCATATAGGTGGTGAATACTTTTTTCAACTGTACAATGAAGTAAAAAGGTGAAAATAAACAGACTAATTGTAGTGCTGCACAATCTGGCTGAATACATGTGTTTTATTAGTGAGCTGGATATGTGCACCAAGAAGAATAAATTTTTCTGAAGTGATAGTCAGAAGCCTATTGAATATAGAGAAAAAACACATTAATATGACAATTCCACTCAAATTAGAATTTCTTAGTGTGTAAATTTATTCCATGTATGGATTGCATGGAAATAAGAATTACAATGAGATGTAATCCTAAAAGAAATATATGGTCTCTGAAATAGCCATGGGATTTCCAGAGCAATGCAAAAAAATGTCTGTTGGTGAAGGTCCAGTGTAAGAAAAGGTCTGTAGGTGAAGGTTCACGTTTCGTTGAAGAAGTTTTTTTTTTGCATTGTGGTTTAACAAGTACATTCTTGAAGAGAGGAGGGGGTTTGTGACCACATAAAAATGTGTGTATGCAGACAATCTTCCATAAGCAAGAGAAATTAAAGTCAATAGAATATGAGCAAGTTGTAAAATGTGAGTAATTTTTATTAAATAAAAAATGAGACTGTTGTCTCCCTTCTCTAAATCACTCTTTCTTGTAAATCCTTGAAGGCTTTACAAATTAGAACAGTGTAAGTTGTCTTGGTTTTACATAGCTTTGATTTTCTTTGTAGGTTTTTTAATTTATTTTTGTGTCTTTTCTTTGGCAGTCTCTCACAGTAAGTCCATAAAAGAGCTGGAAATAGAACAGAGATTTCTTAAGCAATGCCAGAGGTTATGGCTACATTAGTATGCAATTTATAAGAAAAATTAAACTGCTCTAAACTTTAATATTCTTATTTCCTGAAACACTGATCCAAAACCACAACATTTGATGAGAATATTATTTGATAGGAATACTTGAATCATGATCCAAAATAGCCATGGTTTGTTTCTGAGCTAGTGTTGCCTTGGAAATGCTCTTCTAAGTGTTCAACTATTCAGAAGAACTAAACATCTATTATGCCTCAAATGGACTTGACTTTAAAGAGGAGTGGCCAGTGAATCTCCAGGAGCAGGTGTAAATAAGTGTGATAGAGCACTGGAACAGGCTGCCCAGAGAGACTGTGAATTCTCCTTCTCCAGACACTTTCAAGATCCACCTGGATCTGTTCCTGTGTGGCCTGCCCTGGGTGTTCCTGTGCTGGCAGAAGGGTTGGACTCAATGACCTCTAGTGGTCCCTTCCAACCCCTGCAATTCTATGATTCTATAAAATAATGTTTCTATATGTTATTTGTGATCCCAGTTTTGTTTGTGATGTGAAACTTTGTTGCTCCTCAGAGTTTACGTAAGAATTGGAAGAATTTCAAAGAGCAGAAATGCACCAGTGATGAAGTATTTCAAACAAAAAACCAATATTTTCAAAAAAACCACACAAAATATACTGAAAAGGAAAATCCTACATATACAATAGGACAAGGAGTCTGATTCAACAGGTAGGATTTACATTTCCAGCTTTCCAAGCATACTTAGAGATACCCAGCATTCTTCCAACCACATAAGTATGATTTTGGGAAGGTATTAAGGACTGTCAGGGCATCTACAGTTTACTCTAAAAGTGACAACACTGACTGAATTTAAAGGTACCACTTCAGGGAATGTTTATTATGCATATGTAGAATTATATGCATTTTTTATATTCTACATATGCAGAAGTAAACTTAGTCATATATGTGAGACTTAAATTTTTTAAAATGATTGTAAAGTGCCTGTATACAGAGTGACATTCTGTCTATTATAATATTCTCTTAATTTTTAAGATATTTATTGAAAACATTTAAGATATTTTATAATTCAGTTCTTATGTCTTTGAATTCTCATGCATAATGCCAGAGAAATAAGCAGTGACCAGTCTGCAAGGTAAGATATTGACAGACTAACACTGTTTGTGTGCTGTGTTCCACAGTAGGCATGATCTGAACGTCTCTTCCTGTTGCGTTGTGTTATGAAACTTTGCTGGCAGAGTCCAAGAAATAGCCTAAAGACCTAATCTTAAACTATACCTGAACTGAAAGCCTTTCCAGGTTTCAAAGTTATTCTGAGTTATTGTAAGCCTGGTATCCCCACATCACTGTGGGGGTTTATAGTGACATAAGCATTATATCACTATACCCTAGATTTTATCTCAGAGATTTATGTGATATGTATTTATATATGTCATATTCTTTACTATTTTTTTCTCTATATGATGTGAACAAGTAAATAAATTAAGACTTTCAGAATTCTGCTTAATGGATCTAGTTTGGAATAGTACAGGACTTTATTCTCTGTAGATACTAAATGCTGCTGTGGTTCAGAAACATCCTACAAAACTTTCAGGTCAACTTGCTTCTGATTTTTTATTTCCTTGTGCTTCCTCTGAGTTTTTATTTGTAAAGAGCAACAAAATATAGCTTCTAATGCAAACTCCATTTCCCCAGTGATAGAGCAACTGTCTTTGCTTTTTAATATTAGAACAATGAGACATGATGCAAAATGACAATTTTAAGACATATGTATAGACAGGCAGATTTTGCTGCCTACAGCCCAGCTCTGTACAGCGTGTGTTATCAGGCCTGGTGATTTAGCAGTTTTGACATCCCTGCTCTTAAGCAAATGCATCACAATAGCAATACTCAGTCAAGCCCAAGGTGTGATTGGCTGAACATATCTCAGCAATTAAGTGTTTTCATTTAAGAAATGGTATATTTGGAAAGAAGAGTCTTTATATGTGCATGTGCACATGTGTGTGCATGTATGAGAAAAAGAAAGTGAGTTGCTGTGCAAGTATATTGAATGGAGTAAATGCATTGATTATGCGCATCACATATCCTCCCTTTAAATTGCAAATCCTGAAATCTGAGATCTGTGTGGGATTAAACTGGAAAAAGAACAGATGGGACTGTTGATGTGAGTGCCAGAGGCTTGGGCAGAAGGCAATGAAAAATAATTCTATTTTTACCCTAAATTGAGAAAGCTAAACTGGTGATCAGTGGTAGATTTTGGGCAGATGGGATGACTTGGAGGAAATGGTTGGCAGACTTAGTCACAAGATAATGAGAGTAAGCTAAGGCTTTTTTAGGGTGCATCAGGGGATCCTGAACTTCGGACCATATAGTTATGCATGTTTTTACAAAGACAATAGTACACAGAGGAGAACCTTTTCTCACAATATTTGAGAATCATTCTTTTGTTTATCATATAGCACATGTAATGTCTTATAAAAACACTGCAACAAGTATATACATTCGAATCTGGAATTGTAAATGATTTGTATGTATGTCTGAATATTTTCATTTTCTATTAATGATATAATAAACTAATGTGTTTTCCTTTCCTTCATGCCATTTTGCACTTAAATCTTCTCCCAGCCCTTTCACTTCACCCAGCTGTTCACTGTGTCCTTTTCTTTCCTATGAAATATCTGCCGTTAATTTGTAAATACTTGAATATGGCCAATACCTTATTGTGTTGGGAAAGAAGCAGAAAGGTGAAGTCAAAATGCTTCTCAATGATTAACAAAAAAGTACTTGCATGTACTAAAATAATAATAAACATTGTAATGTTGCTACACTGTCATTTTACCATCCATCTTGAAAAATACAATGCTACTTTAAATGTGGTGAGCCAGAATAAATCTAAAAGAATGGGTTCTCTATTGAGGATTTTTCCAGAATTTCTATTCTTTGTGTCAGATGTTCAGATTAAAGATTGTTATAGAGGTTATTTTTTTTGCTTTATTTTATTATCTGTTATTGGAGAGAATGTTCATTTTATAATCAAGGAAAAAGGGTTTAATTTATAGCACATGTGGATTATTTAAATATGAAAGACTAAAAGGATTATTCATTCTCAGCCATTCAAATTTCATTATTTGTTTTGCAGAGAGTCTGTTGCATGTTGAACAATGATAGCCACAAAAGTGTTGGAGTTGTAATATAACTCAGGGTACAATCAGTACAGTTTGTCATGTTTGAATGTCACTATACCATTAAATATTGGCAAAAGGCCTCAGTAGATAGACTAAAGTGCCACTGAGAAGTGATTTATTTTTTCTCCTGATTTTTCCATAGTCTGTAGTAATTCTACCAGTCAAATTTAATCGACTTTTGCAAAGAAATCTTAGTATTCCTGGAAGAGTACTTTTCAAACTTGCTCAACAGCATTTGAAAGACAAGTTGATATCTTTTAAATAATAATTATTAGTAATAATAATGTTAAAATTTTTAAGAACTTGTTGAAAAAACATAATTATTGGATTAGATTGCCTCACCTATAAAATGGAACTCACTAATACTGTAGGATCAGGGAAGATATAAGTCTCACCCATTAAGTGTTCCCAGCTGTGCAGGGCAAGAGAAGATTCAAAAGCTCCTGGAGTTGGACTTGGGCAATCTTTTATCCCGGTCAGCTAGTGGGGTATATGCTGTAGTACATGCTACTGGTATACAGATCTGTACAGATAATTTCTTGTATCCATTAGACTGTTCTGCCAGTCTTCATCTTTTAATTGCAGGTCTTCCAAAGTCAGATCCTGAATTTTAATATGCTCATCAACCCATCAACAGCCACAGACCTAGTTGTAACTACACCATCCTGCATGTTATTACCTAAACCCAAGGAGACTTAAGTAAGAGCGACACTCAAGCTGGATATAATGTGCATTTCAGCACCCATCATCTGTGTTAACTCCAGGAATGCAAGGAAATAATCAGTGTGGAAAACCAGTCACTTATCATAACCACTTCTGACTTCCCCATCAGTTTAGGAGTGTGGCAGCTCTAAGTAACTGGCTACAAGCTGACGTCCTTGAGTAATCAGCTAAGGCATCACCTACTATGTTTCAGGTACTGTACAAGTGTTGTTTACACCTGAGAACTATGTCAGACTTGTAATATTGGTACAGCTGGAGTTCAATGACGAAGCTTTTTCAGCTCTTGTGACAGTTTAAGAAAGATAAAGAGGACTTTAAAAGCTTGTACTACAAGAGAACATCCTTTTTGGGAAAAATAATGAATGAATACCTTGCTTGGCTAGGAAATAGAGAAAAGATTAATAACTTCTCACTGTTGTAAGATGTCACAATGGCATTTTGGCCAAACTCTATTTGAAGGATGTCCTCATAAAACAAACCTTTTATTCTGATGTTCAGAGCAACAAAAATCATCTAGAATAGCAGCAAGGAATTTGAAAACTGTTATCTAAAGATAGGAGATTTAAATCCATTAAAAGGTATGTAAATAATAAGTGACCCTGGTTACTTGAATTTTTCAGCAGAACTAGTCATCAGTGGTCCCTCTTTTTGCAGACTTTGTGGGAAAGAAGGCACTACTTCTGTGAATCTTTACTGAACTACTCACCCACATTTGAGCCAGCATCCTGGCAAATATCTTAAAGTTCTGTAAGAGTTGACAGAAGGATGTAGGCTTGGGATTACCTGGTTGCCTACTATCTTAATATTCATTAATTGTTCTGGATAATTTAAGACTGCCCTTTCTGTACTCTTAATAACTCTAAAACAATGAGTTATTAACAGAATCACCTACTGAGTGGTTTTCTGAAACCCATACTCCAGTTTTGAGAGGCATGTTGCCTTGAGACTTGGAAACATTTAACAATGTTGGTCCTTGGTCAAATGTAATTGAGTTCTCTGCATAACACTTTGTATGAACATAGAATATATAACAGATTTCTCCTACAGGAGTAAATTGTTTATAGTCATGCAAAAGTTTTTATAAAACCTTACATTTATATAAGCAACACCTGATAATAGAAATGAATGAGAGTGATCCCAAGCCACAAACAAAATGATGTCTACAGAATCTGCCATGCTCCCAAGCCACATCAGTTTTTATATGGAGCATTTTCATGTAAAAGTATTCATCATATTGTTACTATACCTGTGTCATCATCTTATTATGCAAGTCTCAGAGAAATAAATAATGCAAGAGTCCCATTCATAATGAATTGACTTTGTTCACAAAAAAATAATACATAGTGAAACGATGTATAATGGTAGCTACTGCAAAAATAGCTCACTGAACAAAGCTTTTATCACACTCAACCCAACTGTAACTACACTACCCTTCAGTAACACTATAATTACCAAACCAAAATGTATTTATATAAAGGGACTTCCTTGGCTTATGAATGGCATTCCACATTCAATATTTTACGTGATACTAAGAAAAACCTATCTAGCTTGCAGTGAACATCACATATATTATTCTTCCATCATGATGCTGTGATGCTGAAAAGAGCACTTTCAGCAATATTATACAATTTGCCTCTCATTCTTACTCAGCTTATCATAAGAAAAAAGTAGCTAATTTATTGTTAGTGATCATTTCTAATGTATCTTGCTTTCAGTGGTGGAATATCTTGAGTTGTGTGTGTGTTAGCCATAGTGAGGAAAATATCAAATGTAGTTTCCATAACACTTGCACTTCGAGAGTAAGATTGACATTCTCCCTCATATTTTTGATAAACTAGACTTCACATGAGCTTTAAAAGTGGTCACAGATCTGTTCACACTTAATGAAAAGAAGAAAAAAGTCTTGATTTTTTTTTTTTTTTCATGTATTTCTATTCTTCTTATAACTTCTGATCGTGCTACATTGTTCAGTCACATATAAGGACAGCATTAGACTCAGTTGTTTATAAACACACAACAGAGACTTGTTGTCCAGTCTGTTTCCAGTCTAATCCTAGAATATATTGGATAAATTTTCTAACTTATCTGTACTTATGTAGCCCTAATTCCATGAGCTGAAACCATTGAATTATTTTCAGGAGGAAGGAAATTCCTGAATTTTCAAGTAATGCTTATTTTTATTTGTAATACTCATGACTCTCAGAGTGACAGTTTGTGCAGTGAAAAGCTCAAAATGACAGGATCTGCTACTTTCATTTCATTCTGCTCAGTATTTATGTTCAGTCTTCTGATAGTTGCTGTCTTATTCCCAACTTTCCAGGCCAATTAATGAGCTCTCTGCAAGGTTTTCTTGTTGATTTTTTGATTTTGTTTATTTTTTAAAATATGTAAAAACTACCATTAAAGGAAACCAATAAGTTGGATTCATGTAATAGAATCGCAGAATCAGAGATTGGTAGGGATTGGAAGGTATCTCTGGATATTACCTAGTCCAAGTCCTCTGCCAAAACAGGTTCAGCTAGAACAGGTTGCACAGAAACACATCCAGGCAGATTTTGAAAGTCTCCCAAGAAGCAGACTTCAGAACCTCTCTGGGCAGACTGTTCCAGGACTCCATCACCCTCAGAGAAAAGAATTTTTTCCTGATGTTGAGGTGGAATTTCCTCTGTTACAGTTTGTGTGCATTTCCCCTTGTCCTGTTGCTGGCCACCACTGAAAATAGACTGACCCCATTCTCTTGACACCCACCCTTTAGATGTTTATAAGCACTGATAAGATCCCTTTTCAGTGTTCTCCAGATTATACAGCCCCAGGTGTCTCAGCCTTTCCTCATCACAGAGATACTCCAGTCCTTTAATCACCCTTGTAGATCTCTGTTGGACTCTGTCCAGTAGCTCTGTTTCTGTTGACCTGGGTAGAGGACGTGTAGTCCCACCAGGGAAGAGTGGAAGGGGAGGAGAACCTCTCTCGACCTACTAGTCATAGTCTTCTTATTGTGCCCCGGTGTACACAGAATCACAGAATCACAGTTTCAGGGTCGGAAGGGACCTCAAAAGATCATCCAGTCCAATACACCTGCTAGAGTAAGATCACCTAAATCAGGTGATACAGGAATGCATCCAGGTAGGTGTTGAATGTCTCCAGAGAAGGAGACTCCACTACAGACTTCTGACACACCAGAGGACTGTGCTGCCATTCAGTGAGATCTGGACAGTCTAGAGAGTTGGGCGAGGAGAAATTTAATGGAATATGACAAAGGCAAGTGCAGAGTCTTGCGGCTAGGAAAGAACAACCCCAGGTACCAGTATGGGCTGGGGACTGACCTGTTGGAAAGCAGCTTAGGGGAAAGAGACCTGGGGGTCCTGGTGGACAGCAGGATGACCATGAGCCAGCAATGGGCCCTTGTGGACATGAAGGCCAATGGCATCCTGGGGTGTATTAGAAGGGCTGTGGTTAGTAGGTCAAGAGAGGTTCTCCTCCCCCTCTGCTCTGCCCTGGTGAGGCTGCATCTGGAATATTGTATTCAATTCTGGGCTCCTCAGTTCAAGAAGGACAGGGAACTGCTTGAAAGAGTCCAGCGCAGAGCCACAAAGATGATTAAGGGAGTGGAACATCCCCCTTATGAGAAAAGTCTGAGAGAGCTGGGTCTCTTTAAGTTGAAGAAGAGGAGACTGAGGGTTGACATCATTAACGTTTATAAATATGTAAAGGGTGAGTGTCAGGAGGATGGAGCCAGACTCTTCTCAGTGACATCCAATGATAAGACATGGGGCAAAGTGTGCAAGCTGGAACACAGGAGGTTTCACATAAAAATGAGAAAAAACTTCTTCATGGTGGGGGTAACAGAACACTGGAATGGGCTGCCCAGAGACGTTGTGGAGTCTCCTTCTCTGGAGACATTCAAAACCCACCTGGATGTGTTCCTGTGTGATCTGATTTAGGTGATCTTGCTCTGGCAGGGATATTGGACTAGATGATCTTTTGAGGTCCCTTCCAACCCTGTACACTGTGATTCTGTGATATCAGCCCTTTTATTATACTGGTGCATGGTGTTATTTCTCCCCAGGTGCAGGACTCTACACTTGTCCTTGTGGAATTTCATGAGGTTCCACTCTGCCCAACCGTCCACTCTGTACAGGTCTTGCTGAATGGTAGCACAGCCTTCTGGTGTGTCAGCCAATCCTCTGAGTTTTGTATCATCTGCAAACTTGCTGATGGCACAATCCATCCCTTCATCCAGGTTGATGATGAATATGTTGAACAACTAACTTTTGCCAGATTATGGTTTTGTAGCTAGCTTTGCTAGCTGCTTTGACAGGCTCCCTAGCCAGTGGATGAAAATAGGTGACTTTGGGACATGATACCTCATATCCTAAAATGGATTTCTGAAGCTACATTTCCCTTTATTGCATGAAGATTTTTGATGAATGGTTCAGACTAGACACTAATTTTTATCTGTCCACAGATGAGTGGAATAAATCCCAAGTTGTAAGCTTAATTGAGGCTATGGAAAATGCAAGCACTGAAGTATATAAGATCTTAAATAGCATTACTAATGTACTCTGTTGATCCAAGTCATGCTACCCTGACCACAACTAATGACACAGTGCTGACTTGTCCTCCCATCACCTAAATGAGTTATAGATAAATCTGTTACCTTGTATTTCTGAGAAACTGCTTCATGCAATTCATGTAACAATTTTACTAACTTCTGAAGACAAAATCTGGGCTGAGTCATATGGTTCTGTTTTTCACATGCAAACTTTTTGTTCTTACAACATCAATTAAAAAATCACTGAGCTCTAAATACCGCTAAATTAATCAGAACATAAAATTGAATAAATATTGGCTCATGAAGAGACAGATGCTGCTTTGCCAGATAATGTCCTTCATGAAGAGATGAATTAATGCATGTTTCTTCCTTCCAAAATTATTCTTGTGCTCTTTATCTTTCTTGCAGGTACCATTAATTTTAATTAAGACAATTGTAAGGGCAAAAAGCAAGATGAAGGCCACAACGGCAATGCTCTATCACTGTCATCCAAGCCAATGTATAGATGCAGATGAGCATAACCATTGGTCAAAAGAAACGATCAATATTTTTGGTCAGATATATTCTTTATTTGCAGAGAAAAATAATTCAGAATATACTGATAGCTAATGGAATGCAGCTGGTCTAGCGCCAGCCCTTGCATTTTAGCAGGAAGTACCATTCAGAGGCTTGAAGCAGAACAGATTTATCAAAGTCCACACCTAATGACAGGACAGAATTTGGATTCATACTCGCTGTCTGAATCTGTTCAGTGCTTGTCAAAGATATGCCAAGTAGTTGAGAATGACTGGGGATCATTAACTGGTTTTCTGTTCAAAAAGTACAATAGATTATACTGTAGTTATTACCGATTTTGAAAATCTTGTCTGGAATTGAACAGCGTGCTTAAAAAAGAAGAAAAAAAAGGCTAAACACAGCACATTCTGGGCAAGAACTTCTTAGCATAAAATGAGACAGACGAAAAAAAAAAGTTTGCAAAGAAATAGAAGTATTTTATAGATTAGCTCAGATCCTCAGCTGCAAAGCACCCTGAAGTCAGCAGAACTGTATCAGTTTGTCCTGGTTTATGCATCTGATCCAATCTTCCCTTGGAGAGCACAGGGAGAGTGCAGACACTATCGTTGATATCAGCAGCAGTTTCATGCATCTAAGCAGCATGCCAGCAGAGCCTCCCAGAAAGTTGCATGAGCACAATTAACAGATTGGGCTTGAAAATCACACTGTTTCTGTGATAAGTGCCCTTTCGCAGAATACAAGCTGTTCCACATCTCCAAACAGTTTTGCTGCTTTTTTCTTTGCAGCGGGAGAATCCTCCACAGTATGTGACTTAGTGGCAAAATGCTGCTGCCAAATGCACGCAGCTATTTAATGCCTCACTGCTGAGATTTGGGATTTCTTGATGCTCATCTCAAATGTAAAATATATCTGAATCATAATCTCTGAGAGGTTAAAGATTTCAGCAGGGGAAAAAAATGGTATTTTATCATCCTGTCATCTGAAATTGTTTTATGTTTCACACTACAAAGTAAAAATATAAAGGGATCATCACCTAGGTGATAAACTGCCACTTTCCAGACAAACATTTTAAGTGATTTGCACTTGTTTCCCTCTAGGAAAAGCTACATTTTATGTGATGCATTTCTTCCTCAACTGATAAATGACAATGGTGCAAATATCTTCATCTTGGTGTGAATTGACCCAGATTGTTGAAGACCAAGTTTTTACATTACTTTGTGACCAAACTACTTCTAGAAATCTTAAACTATTTAGAACCTAGTTCCAAAACTTTTACAAGATTCGGTTGGTGGCAGGGTATGTCCCTAATTATGTATTTTAAATAAATTAAAAACTATGGCATTAAAATGCGGGAAAATGTATAAATCATTTTCATTGTAACATATCCATATTTGATTTAATGTCAAATAAGAGTCTGAAAACATAGCTCAGTCACCTTTTTTCATTGCACAGTCTTAGCATCTTTGTGAACATCTTCAAGAGCTTCCAGAATGTGAAACTGAAAGAGAGTTAAAACAAGTCTACACATAGATATTCAATACCTTTCTTTAACTTATACAGCTTTGGAAAGATACAAAAAGATGGAAATATGCAATTGAGTTTGAAAGCAATTTTGTAAGCCATGATCAGTCTCTCCTCAATGAACATTGTTACTTCTGGAAATCACTATAAGATTCTTTTCCCAGTGTGTCAGGACACTGAAAGTGAAAATGAACAACCAAAAGTAAAACATCTGTAGATACACAGCACTATGCTCCCTGCAAGTGTCTTAAGCCTACCATTTCCATAATGACTACCAAAACCACCGGGAATGATTAAGGTGCCCCTTCTGTACTCGGTATTGTATCATGGTATATATGTACTCTTCATCTTCCTGCAACTTTTTTTAAGTATGTGTCTTATTAAGCAGATGGTCCAGAACTGGAGTACTGAGTATTATGATAATGCAAATAAATAATCATGATGATCACACATGATGTGACACAGATATATTTCAAGATATCTAATACACTTTACAAGAAATGGTCTTCATGAATAAGCTTCTAGCATCACGAATTGTGATTCAAATATAGAATAATTAAGCCAGTGTACTGCAGATTGAAATGGAAACGTACTAGGCAGACTCTTAGGCCATTTGACTTCGAGTTACATGATGACTGCAGTTATATCAGAATATGTATTGCACAAAGTAAACATCAGGTGAGAAAAAATTATAGTCTTTCAGAGTTATCTAGTTTATATATTAAATGTGAAAGACTTAAAATCTAGAGTGTATTCTTATAACAACTTTTTCTTAACTTAATTCTTCCCAGACAAAATCTACTTAAACATGTAGCTTAATTGCTCTTAATATAAGAGAAATTACTCTTAATTTAAGAGAAATCACGGTCAAACATTATAGTGGTGTTGCAATGGTTTTTGTCTTGAAATACTACATGCCATAGAATCACAGAATCATTAAGTTTGGAAAAGACATCTAAGATCATCAAGTTCAACTGTCCACCCAACTTTATCATGACCACTAAAATGTGTCCTGAAGTACCATGTCTACATATTTTTTGAACACCTCCAGGGATACTCCACCACCTCCCTGGGCAGTCTATTCCAATGCCTCACCACTCTTTCAGTATAGAAATTTTTCCTAATATCCAATCTAAGTCTCTCCTGGCACAATTTAAGTCTGAATTGTCGAGGCAACTCAGTTAATATATTAGTGTACATGACATCCAGTCAATTCATACTTTTTCTCGCTACGGTAGTAGAGAGAAAGATATGTTGGGGTTTTTTTTTGTGGTGTGTTAGCTTTTTTTCTTTTTTTTTTTTTTTCTTTTTTTTTTTTTTTTTTTTTTTTTTTTTTTTTTT
>WUAM01000083.1:1445150-1463257 GCA_024336885.1 Actenoides hombroni
TATGTTGGGGTTTTTTTTTGTGGTTTGTTAGCTTTTTTTCTTTTTTTTTTTTTTTCTTTTTTTTCTTTTTTTTTCTTTTTTTTTTCTTTTTTTTCTTTTTTTCTTTTTTTTTTTTTCTTTTCTTTTTCTTCTTAATTATGGGTTTTTTGTAATGACAATTTAAGGAATTTAATCCTATATTGTATTTAACTAGTTTTAAGGAAACAATCACTATTTTAAAAATTATGTCAGCATCAGAACAGAGAAGATT
Organism: Actenoides hombroni; assembly: GCA_024336885.1. Lineage (NCBI taxonomy): Eukaryota > Metazoa > Chordata > Aves > Coraciiformes > Alcedinidae > Actenoides > Actenoides hombroni. The sequence continues at coordinate 1,445,401 of WUAM01000083.1, forward strand.
TTAAGGAACTAAAAGTGTGTCTTGCTGTGGGATATATTAGGTTCTCATCTGAACTCATTCAGGAATCTTGTGTAGGTATTATCTGTATTGGGAACATTCCATCTATGTAGCTGGGTAAATTCCTAGGGAAATCTTAGTAGAACTGAATTGAGTAGTCAGGAAACAGTCAGAACAGAACACAGAGTGAAAAGAATCATTTTTTCAGCTTGCTTACTCGTAGGGAGAAAGAACGAGAGATTTTGTTTGAGAGATGTTGCGTTTCTACTTGAGCATCCTTAGGCTACTCAGTCTCAGAGATGTGTTTTCTAATGAAATTCAGCAAGGCAGAGTTTAAATGCTTGCTACTACTTCAGTATTCCTCAGGGACTGGAACGTGATAGCTGAGGGGTGGGTAATGAAACTCTATGTAACTTAGATTTTGTTATTAGTAGTATATGACTTGTCTCACTATGTAGTTAATCAGCAAATGTAGCTCCTCTGAAATGAAAGTTTACAACACTGATGCTAGCTTTGGAATGCTGAACATTTTTGTCTTTTTGTCTGTAACCTGTAGATACTAATACTGATATGAATACTAATAATTCATTATTACTATTTTAAGCTCTAGTTCAATGTGACATGATTTTTATTATATTACCAGAGTAATATACTCTGTATAGCATCGTACTTCTGGAAGGGGAAAAAAGTTTAGAAGATAGAGTTTTCAATGAATTTTTCCTTTATATACAGCAAAATCCATTCCTATTTCATATTTCCATTGTATGGCAAAATTAACTTAAAACTGCAGAATTAATATATTCAAATTATGTCAATTGTAAGAAGGGCTTTGAAAATCACAGAAATATTTTGTTAATGTTCTGGTTTAGAACAGAACTAATTCTGTTCAGTGATTTTACTTTTCAGCTAGGTCTTTTCTAAGTGAGTAACTGCACTTTCTGAAGTTAACAGCATACCTTCTCAGACAGTGCCTGCTTCTAGTAGTGATAATGCTCGAAGTTTGCAGTTACTACCAAGGATTGGTGTGCAGGAAGGCTCTTGCTTATACGTGCTCCTGTGAAGACCAAGGTCACTGATAAAACTTGTGTACCATATTGGGGGTACAGACAGTAAAAGACTATACCTCTGGGGAGGATGAGACAGGACAGGTGATCCTAAACTGACCATTGAGGTATTCCATCCCATATATGTCTTATTCAGTATAAAGCTGGGGGAACGTGAGGGTTTATTTCTCTCTTCTTCAATGGCTGGCATCTAAGGAGGACTCTACCCAATCTGCCTGTGATCCTGATACATATGTTCCTGCATCCATTTCCAGAATCCAGCTCCTGAACCCAGTTCCCATCCGCCGCTGAATCCAGTTGGGGACTTCCCCAGTGCCTGTTCCACAGCACCAGTGACAACGGTGGCATAATTACCATCAGAGGCGTTGGACTTGATGATGCTTTTGTATATATTTGTATATACTCCATATTATAATTATTATTATTTTCATTAGGGCTGTTTTAGTTTTCTTTTCCAATTCATAAGCCTCTTTCCCTAATTCCCTTTTGCTTCTCCTTTGGTGAGAGAAAGGGATTAACAGAGAGCACCTGTCATTCATCTAGTGGCCAGCCCAGCCCTAACCCTTGACAGTTAAGGATCTCTCTTCTCTTGAGAGACAGCTACACAGTACATTTACTTTTTCACACAATGAAAAGAGCAGTTACAGGGAAATGTGTACAGTCATAATTATTTTCTTGACCAAAAAGGCAGAAATGATTGTCCTTATCAAGACAACAGTGTTACTTTTTTAAAGGGGGAACTGTTTTCTGCACTGCTATGTGTATACATGGACAAGATCTTTTCATCTTCCTCGTGGGTTTAAGGAGCACTGGTAGCTAAGCTTTCTTTGGGCTTTGTCTGTGCACTTGAATCTCTGCTCACATATGTGCTTCAGGGAAATTTCAGGGTATGTTTTCTCCATCCTTAAGGGCTCTATCTCTTATGGCATTGACATTGCTCAGGAATGACACTGGGCAAATATTTATGTGATGTGGTCCTTCCTAGAAAGGCTTTAAGGTTTCATGTCTCAGAGGCTGCTGAGGTATGTGATGACGTGTTGGTCTCCTCCTGCAACAGCGCCACAGTTGCTGTCAGCTATCATCAGGCTTGAATCTCCTTCCTAATTCACACTTATGAGGGCATGGTATGAAAATACATATTTTACTACCCATGTTCATGATATTTTGTTAAGTTTCTTTTGCATTGCACTCAGATTAAGGAAAATACTCAGCACATTGGATAAAAACCAGTAAGGTTGTCTCTCTGATGGACTAAAGGTCAGTTTCCCGTGTCAGGGGAGGCAATGAGATATTGGTCAGTAATTTCAGACAGGCATTTGTGCATTTTGTGGATTGATCCATCTCAATTAATATTTTTTTCTCATCAAAGACTTCTGTTATAAACAAAGATTTACTCTATCAACACACTAATCAATGTCCCTTACTGTTAAAGAATGAATATATTATTGACTAATTTGAGGTTGCAAGGGCAGAAAAGTTTGAATTTGTCTCCTTTAATGTTCATCTCATGTTGAACAACAGTATTACAACTAGCTGATGATCAGGACTGTGAAGAAAATAACCAGTTCATCAACAATATGCACATGTAATGAAAAGCTTCAAGGAAAATGCAGTAAGAGGTACTGCCTGTAAAGCATATTTGGGTCAATCTTATGACTTTGTAAACTTTATTTCTTCACATGCAGTTGGAAAAGTTCATTATATGTGATCTCACACAGAGATTAAAAACATGTTATCAGAAAGGGAAATCACTATCTATTTGTGTTTATATTATTTTAAAAATATTTTAAAGTGCTTTCTCATTCCTAACTTCATCTTGCAAAACAAGGGGAAAACATATGAAACTATATTGTAACCTCAACTGTTTTGTTCACTCTCGGCATAGTTTTGGTTTTTTAAATTGCTTTCACAAAATGAATAACTGATTCATAAGCTCTCCAGAAAGAAGAATCTTGTTCATAGATATTCTTTAAAGTACAAATGGACTGATCTCTTGAAGATTTTTCCATTTATATCTCTGTCTCAGATGAAGAAATTTCCTATTCATACACCCTTCTGTAGAGGTTAAATTCTAAGTTGGTCTGAATTTTGGAATATGAGATGGCTTTTATGGGATAGGCCACATAACAGAGAGATGTTCTTTTACATTTCATGAGCACACTTGGGCTGAGAACGACTGCATCTTACTAGTACAACTCCAGTTCAATTTGCTTCTTCATAAAGACACTAAATACCTAATTTCTATCAGAAAATTTCTAAAGAGAAACAAAGCTTTTTAATCATGCTATGACCCACATGCAAATACTCTCAAAGAGTAATTCTAGAAATAAGACAATTACAAGACAGAAATAGAATATCTTTAATTGGCTTAACACATGTCTTGCTCTGTTGACACCAGTTGAAAATTTTTAGGGCATTTAATTGTCTAGAAGAGGAAATCTTCAATTTTATATAGAAATTAGTCCATCTAAATACACTGGATTTTTATGAGAATGTACAGATTTGTGCAACTGAACCTAAAAGCTTGAGACTCTTTAATGGTGAGATTTCATCTTTCCTAAGTTTGTGTCCAACTAAGCTGGTTTCCAGACTTCTATAATCATCTTCTTGAGATTGTTTACCTTATCTATTCAGCACTATTTAGGTCAGGTGCCTAATTTTTCAGATAGCTACAGGAGGTGAGCATGACAAGCGTCAATTAAAAAAAAAAAAAATAAAAAAAAAATCATGTATCATGAAACTGATTGTAAAACAGGGGAAGAAAAATGAATCCTTTTTCTTTGGAGTTATTTCCTTACCCTGTTCTTTCTCCCCTGGATAGGGAAAATGTTGACTGAAGAATTCAGGGAAGAAAGAGGTGGTTTTCTATGTGAAAAACCCATTTCTTCTTCTTTCCCCAGCTTTTAAACTTAAAATATTTTCATGAACAACAGCATCAATCTAGAATAATTGCAACTGTCTTAAAATTTCCTATTTGAAACAGTGAAGTACATAATCATCTTTGGCAGCATTTGTTGAACAAATGACAATGACCTGATAAGATGTTCATATGCTATCTTTGTTTTAATAATAATTCAAGGATACATGAAGCCATTTCATTATTTTCACAATAAGACTTATGTGATATAGCAATATTGTGTCAATATATAAGCATCAACTATGATGTATCATGATTGGATTATCCGAAGTCTTAAAGAACAATTGTGAAATTTACTGTGGAAACAAGTAAAGACAATATTGACTGTCATAGATTGATATGAATAAATATGATAAATTAATATAAAAATTAAGAAATATAATTTATCTTTTTTGGCAACACATTTATTGTCATCTAATATCATACATTTAAGAGATGAATTATCAAATTTTACATTCTTCAGTTCTCCCCAAAAATGTGAAGCAGCAATTTTGATTAAAAATGCTTTGATTTACAAAACATATTAAATATTTACCAATAAAAATGCAAGATTTACTATTGCCAATTATGTCACTAATATTTTCTCCTTTACCCTTATTAATCTTACTGTACATGCCTCTAGCACATGTAATCATGCATTTCTCTTGCATTTTTAAAGGAACTTCAGAAACATTATACTTCTATAATTGCTAGAGATTTAATTGTGTGTTACAAGAAAATCTGGATAAATTGCAAAGCACTGACACTTCAACACTTTAAACCAGGAAAGTGCTGAAACATTTTATAACAGCGGATTGAAGTTAAATCAGCTATTGAAGTGGAGTTAAAATGCTGTCAAAAGGAAGCAAATATTTTGTGCTGACATCCACTATACTTATTTAAGAACTGATTTTTTTCTAGCATCTCAAACTTTGAAATTAAACATCTGACTTTTCCAATCAATCAATTTCTTGGTTCATGCATTAATACGACACTAGATTAAGCATTTCCAATACAATTTTAGAAGATGAAAGTAATTTCTTATGGGGAGATGTGCATTCAGGTTTCTCTCACCTTTGCCTGTTGGTCCTGATATAGTAAAGATCTTATTACAGAGCTGGAACTGCTTGGAAGAATATTGTGTTTCTTTTGTGCTGTGTTGGGTCCCTTGCCCAGAGATGGACAACCTATGTTTCAAGTCCACATCTTGTACTGAAGCTGTGTCTGCTGACCTGTAGCTTTGCTGTTCTTGCTTGAGGGCTGTAAGAAAAAATAAATCCCATGATAAGAACCAATATGAAGCAGTAAAGGCTGTTGAGATCAACTTGATGAATTGTTTTGGGAACTGACTGAAAAATTCTTCCAGGGATAGTCTGCAGCAGACTGAGCTGTTTTGCTTTGCTAACCATGAACTGCTCCCAGGGTAGGACAAGGAAGTACCTTTATCTTAGTACAACTCCAACTCAGTACAAGGCTGCTAATAATTTTACTTAAGTTTAGGGGAATGCTTTCTTCTCCTCCTAAGACAGACATTTGTATTTGGTTAGCCAGATTAATGTCTTGCTTATAATGGCAGTGTAAGTGTATATACTTTAAATGTCTAAAGTAAGATAAAATCATTCACACCATAGATATCTGTGATGTAGACATCTAGAACAAGGCTAGTTTCTTGGTTTTCCTTTATAGTCAATGGAGAGAATAGGCACTTTTATGTGCAATTCATTTGGTCTATTTTAGACATGTACTTTAGGATGAGATGTATTGCACACAAGAAACTCTCATTTCTCTCTATTGAATTTAAAGGAAGTCTAGGGTGTCTACTTCAGGTGCAGATACCTGCATTTACATTTAATTAAATGAATCCCTGTACAGTATGTCTGTTGCTTCCAAGAAATGTTGAGTGGACTTAAACACATGTTTATAGTATTTTTATAACAAGGAATATTAGATATACTATGTATATGCTGACAATCTGTTTATCCACCAGCTTAGACTTTCTTGCAAGTGTTATTTTTACTCTATTTGTTTAATGGAGAATTCATACATATTTCTGCACAGTAAACCAAAAAGTAGAAATATAGTAGTTCAAAGCTGAAAGAACAATTATTTAATTGCATATATTATTCCCTATACAACTTACCTTATTCTTTGATTCTAAGTGATAACAAATTGTAATGGAATACATCAAGAAAATGAAATTCCTGCTAGGGCTGTGTGGGATGGACTTCACTAATCAGCTGTTGGTGGAAGGGAAAGGGAAATTGTGAGAAAGCATAACTTTGCTTATGTCTCCCCCTCTTTGCCCAGCTTCTCACTGCTAGAAATTAACTATATGTGTGCTGCAATCAAAAAAAATCTGATTTCAGAATTGCTCAGCACAACTTAGAGATCATTACATTACTTTGGGCTACCAAAAGCAGTGAATTTGAAGCAGCATGGATTTCACTCATGGCCATGTCTGTCAACACACAGCTAAGAACCTGCTGTATGCCGGACAGAGAAGCTCACACTGGTGTAAGTGCATAATCATTGCCCATGTGTGTTTACCATAAATCCAAATTCATTATAGTCAAATGTTTAAATAGAACTGCTTTTGTTTCATTTGGGGAGCTCAAAGCTTCTAAGTGATACAAATATCTGTAAGTACTGATGAGACTTAAGACTGAAGTATTTGGAAATCAGAAAGGGGAGTATGAATCAATCACTTCTGGAACTTCTTTGGTAGACTCAGAGCTTCAATGTTGAAGCACAAGTCCATGTTCAAAAAGCAAAGAGAAGATTGTGAGAAAGAAAGAAGGAACCTGGAAAGTGAAGGAAGCTTAAGGATAGTCTTAATATAAAACTAACAACTCAGAAAAGAAAGTAGTCTTATCTCTGAAAAGCTTAGTATTTCAGAAGTTATTTGGGTTGGTTTTTTGTTTGTTCTGTTTATTTCTGTGACTGCTTTATCCCTAGACCCAAAATGCAGTCAGAACTGGATAATGCATTTTCTAATAAGTAAAGTATATTAGTCAGCACAGGTTTAAATTTTTTCAATGGCTGCTACACATCTGATTATAGAGCTTTTAACTAGTTATGTGTTTTCAGTCACAAGATTATAATATAAAGATTTTTCTTTAAAAGTTATATTAATTCAAAAATATTTTGAAACATAATTTAGATCATTTGAGGCATATCAGATCAAACAGCTCTGACACTTCAATTGCTTTAAGTTTTCATGGCTATGATAATAGCATCCCCTTGGACTACAGCTGATTGAGTCCTCTGAGGTGGAGCAACAGCATGTCTGTCTAATCATGGAGATAATTTTTATGCCTCCAGTCCCTGATCAACATTTACATTGCTCTGTGCTTCTTTTCATGGTCAGTCTACATAGTAATAACTTTTCTTTACATTTTATATATTCTTTATATTATTTTATTTTGTTTATTCTTTATATATTTGTTCTTATTCCCCTGTCTGTGAAATAGTTGTATTACTTAAACCCTGAGAAAAGGACTCTCTTGAAATACTTCCTCAGCAAAGAGTTTTTCAATGTTTCTCTTTTATTAAATAAATACATACATACATACATACATACAAAAAAAACCCAAACCAAAACCAAACCATTTCACCCCTATCCCTCCAAAAACAGACAAACAAAAACAATAAAAAGCCCCACAAAAAACAAAAGGACTAAAACACTGAAAATGAGTGTTAGTTGCCCTTTTTGAACCATTCCCACTCTGGCTTGTTTCACTATCATCTTTGCATGTCTTCCTGATTTCAGTTTCCAGTAAACTCAAGGGGGAATTTATAGTGCCTCTTCAATCATTACTTTCTGAACCTGGGGCGATGCTTCCGAGCAGCTGTTTGCATTGCAATTTAAAAAGGAAAGGAATTATAGAAAATGTGTCCCCCTAATCAGCATGCATGGTAAAATATGAGTTAATAAAAAATAGAATTCCCATTCCATTCATAATTTATAAAGCAGATAGATTGGGACTCACATCCAATATAGCATGGAGGAAGCAGACGTGGCTATAATCCCCTTTTTGATTACAACATAGCTTTATTGAGACCAGTGGAACTATTGCTGATTTACACCAGTCTACAAATTTGTCTGCAAATGAAGCCAGTTATACTTTAAGGAAAACCTAATGTGGTACAAAGTGTTTTAAATGAATCATGCTTTTACAGATTTAATATTTTGCAACTCAAATATCTTCTTTGTTAACAAGGTATTTATGTTGTTGCTACTTCAATAGTCACAACAAGGTGAAAGTATTGTAGTAGACTGGAAAATCATTGAAGTAGGTTGATATGATGCAAAAAGCTGGGGACATTTGAAGAAAGATTGACTTGCATTGCTCAAGATATGTCTCTTCAATATTTTTCTTAAAACTTTATCTTGAAAGGACTCAAGGCACTGTATATTGTTCCAGATGCGCCACAGAACAGAAAAGTAGAGCTGCTGTTGCAGCAGAGAGATTATACTGAGAAAAAACAAGTAACTTTGATGCCCTTTCCCTCACTTCCATCTCATCCATGTCACTAATTCCAACAGAAGCAATGTAGTAGGCAGTGGCAGCTATAGATCAGCTTGTAGTAGGATGCAAGGAAGCACCAAGTAAATGTCTTGGGAGGAATCAGTCTCATGCAAGAATATAATGTAATTTCCAAAAACAAATGGAAGAGATATTTTGTTTATGAACAGTAGAGTATCTCCTTGGGCCTGGATTCTCATCTTAATCATTTTGGTTTTGGTGAGACGGAGCTGTCTCAGAGTCTGCAATAACTCACCTCCCACTCTGTCTGACAACTTCATAGTCTTTTATTTACCCTGCAGCATTAGTATTTTCAGTTTTCTGATAGAGAAGCAGGCAGCTGTCTTCAGGCCACCTACTGTAGGAGAGACAAGTGATTCAGATAGTACTTTATGAGCTGACAGTCTCTGGCTCCATATTCAGTTAATGAGAAGTAGCAGTCATGATTTCTAAACCAAGCAGAGTGCTTGCTATGGCTGTTTCACCCAAGCATTTTGATTACTTCTATTTAGTTTCAGTAAACAAATCTAGAGCTCACATGGCTTGAGTGACTCAATCCCCTTTGAATTTATATGCGTTTAATTGCATCTTTGGCTCTGTATTAGGCAAACTGACTGTGCAACAGTGAGACTAACAACATCCAGATGCATAAAATAATTTCTGTGGCAGTTTGAGTCCATTCCATAAAATAATGCGTTTGCTGGCTCAACCGTCTTCCTTATTGGTTTTTACCTAGGTGTACAAAACTGTGGCAGTTATGTGAGGTAGAAATCAGGACTTTACCTTAAAAAAAAAAAAAAAAAAGAAGAAAAAGAAAAAAAAACCAACTCTGTTGCATTTATGAAGTCTCTACAGAATCTAGATATATGCTTTTAAGGTACTATTGAATATTCCACCAGAATAAGCTTAATGTAACTGATAAAAATAGATCACTATATATAGATCCTGCTGTGATTCAAACCTCTGATTCAGGGTAATATAAATAAGGAAGCCATTGTGACAGCTGGGGAAACCATCCTTATAACGGAAGTGGTGTCTCCTTGTGAAAATACAGAAATAATCACTGTTTTGTAGTAGATCTCATTAGCTATATTTAAATGCTCTAACATTTTTCAAATCTTTGGCTTTAAATGGCTACAGTGTTTCAGGAAGTTAGAGCAGCAGTGCAAGAATTATTAGATGGGAATAGAAGTTAAAAAGGAAACTGAAAAAAAGAGTGACAGAAGAAGGTGTCATGACAATGAGCTGTAGGAATAGATGACTCTTAGTCTCACTCTTCTGGACTGACAAATGTCCCGTCTGTCTATATGGCATTAATGAATGGCAGTTTCTCACCATTTGGTGGATGCATGTGTCATCATTTGTCTAGATGACATCTTGATTTATAGACATCATCAAAAAACATTAGAAATCCTTTCTACAAGTTTGATGGGAATTCTGAATATGTGCAAGCAAGGACCAATTTTTGTTCTGAAGAGTTCATAGAGATGTACTACTTCAGGCAATCAGAGAGACAATATGGTCCATTAGTTAGGCTCCTTATTTGGAAGATGGGTGCCCAGTTTCCTACTGTACCTGAAGTTCCTTTCTGAGTTTGGGCAAATTATCTGCTTTCTCAGACTTGCTTCCCTCAGCTGTAAACAAAATGATATTTCTTCCTCTCACAAGGATAAATAAAATCTTGTTGAATGTGGTGAGCTGCTTCGAGGCTACAGTAATTGGAATCCCATAATCAGTATTTATGCATTAAACTAGATTTTCAAAGTAAATATTTTTTAAAACTAGCTGAGAAATTGTGAAGAGATTTAGAAGGAACAACTTGCAGAGAATACTTTAAACCATTACATTATGTACATTGAAAATGTGGAAAAGAAAGAAAAATAAATCCCACTCCAGAAAAGTAGCTCTAGCATAGGGAAAATCAAATGGCTGTAATGGTTAGAATACCATGAAGTGTCAACACTAAGTATTGGCATACATGTGTATGTGTATGTGTGTATATATGTACAAAAACATACAGTTTTTCCCAGACTGCCTGTAGACAGAACTTTGCATAGTTCAAATTAATAAAATAGCACATTTTCCAAAGACTGAGCATTCATCTGCAGACTAAAAGAAATAATGACTCAGACATTTATTACAGTTCTCCTATAATATAGGATGATTATTTTCCCATAGAGATTTCTTTATTAACCATTCTGGCTATACTTGTAATTCTATCCCTAATATTTTTGTAATGTTTCTCTAAAATGTACAAGTCCTCCCATTGTTCTGTACACATTGTTCTGTGTACATCGCAGCCGTCAGCAGAAAACAGCATTCCTCCTGCTTCCCTTGGTGTGCAAGTCTACATGTTAGACAGATTCCACATAGCCATGTAGCCACAGGGAGAAGCATTTTCTGGCATCATGTAGGCACTTGCAAGGTGTTCACCTTTGGAGATCTGTGTTTGGTCTTAGGGTCGTGATCTCATTGCAATTACTGAGCTATGGTGGGATAGCTTGCATGACTGGAATGTTGTTATGGATGGCTTTTTAGGAAAGGTAGACCAACAAGGCTAGGTTGTGAAGTTGCTCTTCATGTATGAGAGCAACTGGAATGCATTTTGAGCTCTACCCAGGGTGGGGATGAAGAATGTTTTGAAGGCTTATGGTTAAGAATTAAGGGCATACAAATATCAGCAAAACTGTTGTGGTGTCTACTATAGACCACCAAACCAGGAAGAAGATGTTGATGAGGTCTTCTACAGGCAGCTGGAAGTAGCCTCAAGATCACATGCCCTGGTGATCATGGATTACTTCAGTCACCCTGATATTTGTTAAAGGCCACAAAACAAGGCATACTCAGTCCAGAAGGCTCTTGCAGAGCATTGACAATAACTTTCTGACACAGGTGGTGGAAGAGCCAAGGAGGAGAGGTGTGCTGATGGACCTGGTACTAATGAACAAAGACAGTCTGGTCAGGGATGTGAAGGTTGGGGTCAGCCTTGTTGATAGCAATCATGAAATGGTAGAGTTTAGTATCATACGAGGAAGAAGCAGGGCAATAAGTAAGTTTGCAACCCTGGACTTCAGGAGGGCTAACTTTGTTCTCTTCAAAGACCTATTTGGAGGAATCCCTTGGCGATGGTCACAAACTGGAACACAGGAAGTTCCACTTCAACATGAGGAAAAATTTCTTTACTGTGAGGATGATGGAGTCCTGGAACAGGCTGCCCAGTGAAGTTATGGGGCTTCATTCTTCTCCCTGTCACTGTCATCCAGCTCAGGGGTTTGGGCACTCAGACAACATCTGGTCTTACTGTTAAAGACTGAGGCAAAGGCAGCATTAGGTACCTCACTATGTTTCCCATCAAATCCTATGAAGGATGGAGATTCTCCTTAGTCCTTCTATTGTTGCTAATGTATGGATAGAAATGTTTTTTCCATTGTCTTTTATGGCAGTAGCCAGATTAAGTTCTAGTTGGGCTTTGACCCTTCTAAGTATCTCCCTGCATAGCCTCATTGAATCTTTGCAGTCTTCGCGGGTGGTCTGCCCCTTCTTCCACAGGCCACAGAATTTTTTTTTATTCCTCTGTTGCAGGCAAAGCTCTCTGTTCAGACAAGCCAGTCTTCTTCCTCACCTGCTTGTCTTTCATCACATTGGGACAGCTGCTCCTGTGCCTTAAAGATTTCCTTCTTGAGCCATGTCCAGCCTTCCTGGACCCCTTTACCCTTCAGGACTGCCTCCCAAGGGACTCTGTCAACCAGGCTCCTACACAGGCCAAAGTTTACTCTCCAGAAGTCCAAGGTGGCAGTTCTACTAACCTCCCTCCTTACTTATCCAAGAATTGAAAACTCTACCATTCCATGACCACTATGTCTGATGGCCTCCAACCTTCACATAACCCACAAGTCCTCCTTTTGTGAACAAGTCTAGCAGGGAGCCTTCCCTAGTTGAGTCCCTCACCAGCTGTCAGGAAATTATCTTCCACACACTCCAGGAACTTCCTGCACTATTTCCTCTCTGCTGTATTGCATTTCCAGCAGACATCTGATAAATTGAAGCCCCCTACAAGGGCTACTGACTTTAAGACCTCCCCAACTTCTTATAGAATATTTTGTCTGCTTCTTGATCATGGTTGGGTAGTCTATAACAGATTTCCACCATGATATCTGCCTTGCTGACCTTCCACCTGACTGCTACCATAGACACTCAACCCTATTGTCACCACCACTAAGCTCAAGACAATCAAAATATTCCCTAACACCTCCTCTCCTTCCTGGCCTATCTCTTCTGAAGAGTTTGTAGCCATCCAATGCAGCACTCCAGTTGTGTGAGTCATCCCCCCATGTTTCTGTGATGGCAACTATATCATACTCTTCCTGATGTACAATGGCTTCCAGCTCCTCCTGTTTGTTGCCCATGCTATGTGCATTGGTGTAGATGTCCTACAGCTGGGCTATTAATCTAGCTACCTTTTTGGGGGGGAGAAGGCCTAATTCCTAGCTGACCATTCCCATGTGCTTCCATGATTTCTAGCCCATCAATATCCCTTGTGCTTTGTTATCACATGACACTCCATCCCCTATGTCCAATGAAATAACAGACCTAAGGACCTTGCTAGCATGCTGTCCCACGAACATTGATGTGCCACCCCCAGGCTTATCTCCAGTAAGCCTGGTTTTATCCCTTTCCCCCTTCAGATCTCGTTTAAAGCTCTTGTGATGAGCCCCGTCAACTCCTGTGCAAAAATCCTTTTCCCCATTTGCGACAGGCATACCCCATCTTTCGCCAGCAGGACTGGTTTAGGGTAAACTGACCCATGATCAAAAAACCCAAAGTCCTGCTGGTAACACCAGGCTCAGAGCCACGTATTGGTCTAATGGGTCTTTATTTTCCTTCCCTTATTATTCCCTGCAACTGGAGGGATGGAGAAGAATGCTACTTGTGTTCCTGATCCCTTAATCATTTGTCCCAAGGCCCAGAAGTCTTTCTTGATTGCCCTCAGATTTCTTGTTGCAACTTCACCACTTCCTACCTGAAAAATCAGTAGTGGATAATAATCTGAGGGACGTACCAAGGTAGGAAATTTTCTCACCACATCTTTAACCCAGGTCTTGGGGAGGCAGCAGATAGAAGTGAGTCTGGTCTGCATATCAGACCTTCTGTTCCCTTCAGAAGGGAGTCATCTATGGCAATGACCCACCTTTTTTTGTGTGTGGAAGTAGTTTTGATGCAGGGTGTAGGCCAACTTAACCTTGGCAACACTTCCAAGCTAGGCAAACCATCATCTTCACTATTGTTAGGTTCCACTTGCAGAGCCCTGTACCTGTTATGCAAAGACACCTGGGAAAGTGGGGTTGTTGCTGAGGGGACACACCTGCTGCCTGGTTGGCCTGCTGTATCAAGTATTCCATCTCCCCAGCATCAAGAATTATTTTGTTGATGACTGTGGGTCTTGTGAAATCTTTCTTCCCATCCCTCACACTCTTTCTTAACCCCACACCTTCTAACGGGGTGCTGTGTCCTCTCTTCTGAGTCCCAAGAAAAGAGGATGAGACAATACGGTTCTTGTTGGGCTACTGGGCTGCTATACTGGGAGAAGTCCCTCAGGCCTGGAAGTAGGGTCTCTTCAGCCTGAGAATGAGATGGCTATTCAATGGGAGGTTGGAGATGAAACCAGACCCTTTGTGGTGGTGCACAAACAGCAGCAGATCAAGAAGAGATGTCAGAGAGACAGCTGTTCCTCTACAGAAGCAAAAGACTGCAGGTCTGATGGGAAGAAGTGTTGGCCCCTTTTATCTGCTTTGTTAGTTTATGAGAAGTGGCTGAGGGATTTGGGATTGTTTAGCCTGGAGAACAGGAGGCTGAGGTGAGGCCTTATTACTCTCTACAACTACCTGCAAGGAGGTTGTAGTGAGGTAGGAGTTGGTCTCTTCTCTCAGGTAACAAGTGATAGGACAGGAGGAAATGGCCTGAGGTTGTGCCTAGGAAGGTTTTTGTTGGACATTAGGAAAAAATTCCTCAACAAGTGAATTGTAAAGCCCTAGAACAGGCTGTCCAAAAGAAGTGGTGGAGTTCCCATCCCTGGAGGTATTTAAAAGATATGCAGATGTGGTGCTGAGGGGCATAGGTTAGTGGTGGACTTGGTAATGCTGGGTTAATGGTTAAACTTGATTATCTTAAAAGTGTCTTCCAACCAAAGTGATTCTGATTCTATGACTTCAGTGGAATTTGGATCAGGCCCAATACAAATGGATCCTTATAGAGCTCGGGGAGAAGAAGGAGAAATTTTACAAGGTCTGACTTGTATGGAAAAGCGAGGATCTCTCAGCTGACATCCCCCAGGAATTAACACATTGTTATTTCAGGAAAAGGCAATATGTCAGGTTTTTTCCCTGCAAGTTTATTTGAGTCAGGGTGGGAATATCCAATTTACTTGCCAAAGTCCCACTGGGATGGTAAAAATAAAAATACCACATATTATGTATGCATTCTGAAAAATGTTTAGTTACTCTCTTTATTACATTTGGCCACTCACAGGGAGTTATTCTCTCTCTGACCCCTCTTTTAAATTCACAAGCTTAAACCGAAGTCCTCCCTGGACCTGTAAAACCACTGCAGGGGAATGGAGCCAGAGTGATCCTGTATCCAGCTCTTCGCAGAGATTCCTACAGTACAACCTGCAGAGAGGATATGTTTTCCCATGCCCCACCTGGCTGAGCTACTGCATGGACATGGCATGGTTTTTTTTCCAGTGCTAAAGCTATATCATCTGTTCAGGCACCCATTTCACACCTCATCTATCAAGGATGAGAGTTGTGCAAAGCATTATCCTTGGACCCTTATCTCCAGAGGAGCAGGCCTTGTATTTCATACAGGCAGTACTGAGTATGACCTGTGATGGATCAAGTAAGGCAGAGAACAAAAAAGATCAGTGCTATAAAGATGCTGTTACCATTCCACTTCATTAACAGAAGAATATGTTACTGATTTCTCAAGGTGAATGGCAATAGAGCCCTCAACACGATTCACATTTGGCTACTGGGAAAATGAAGGGGAACTTTACCAACTGTATGTGTGAAGCCACACAACATCTTAAATCATAACATCTATCAATCCAAATGCTTTGTGCAAAGCGCTGCTTACAGTTTCAGTTCTCGTTCTCTCCCGGTCCTGGCCAAACGGAGAACAGCAAGTATTTACTGTAATTTTGGGAGTCTTAGGAATGAATCAGATTCATGCTGCTCCAACCCTACCATACATCATTTCCATCCAAAGCTACAACTGTCTGTCCCATTGTTATTCCTGGATGCATCTTTCCACTAGAGAAAACTTCACCCAGAGAACATGGCCTTTCTAACTTTCTTATCTGAAATGATGTAATGACATCATGTTTTCTGGGTGTTACATTGGACAAACACAGCGTGTCACAAGACAAGGCCACTGAATTGCCTTCAGGCTGTTTCGGCTACCTGCACAGTGCTTTGGAGGAGGAATGCAAAGCTTCAGCTGTGCTGTAAGAAGCATTTCTATCTTCCCAGAAGTGTCCAGGCTTGACCCCATTTAGCTAGTGAGATCAGTTTAGGTCACAGAGTGAGGTCAGCCTCTTTACACTGTTCTTGGAGAGTTTGAAAATGACTGCATGCAGGTGGTTAGCCATTACGCTTGTCTCAGATCATCTCTCACCTCCTTCCGCCAGAGTAAGGCAAGTCATATGTAAAGAACACTTTGAAGTGATAGATGATATTGTTGAACTTTTGGTGGACAATCTGTTAGCTGGGATGAAAAAATCAACAACATGTAATAAAGGAAGCAAGGTTACACGTGCTAACTTTCAGCAATAGTCCCTGAATCAGATGCTGTTGTCTGTTTTTTTGCTTATGAGGTGAAGCTGACCTAGAACATTGAAAAGTACTCATGAATATGAATACAAATTGCATGTCATAGCTGATTAGTGACTGATGATTAAGTACTGCACCACTTTTTTGTGGAATAAAAGGCTAACACTAAGAAAACTACATGCTACTAAACTTCTTCCCAGTATTTAGAAAGGGTACATCTTTTTATTCACACACTTGCATTTCTTTTTGTCATTTTGAGCTTCTGCTTTGGTTTATTTTTAGATTCTTTTTGCAAGTGCCCTTGTTTCTTCCCTCTTCTCAGCAAAATCCATGAACTGGAAGAGACTATAGTTTTGTTAATCTGTACTTAGAGAGCAAAGCAATTGAAAAAAAAATAAAATAGAGCACTATTGTACTGATTGCAACAGAGGTCATTGCTTGTAACCATGGTCATGGAGGGAGATAAATTATAGATTGTTGGAGCGGAGGAGGAGGACAGAAGGAAGGGATGCTGCGTATGTACATTTTCTAACATATATAGGACTTCTAGTCATGGCCACAAATGAGGTACCAATAACAATCATAGTAAAGATTAAATTAAATTACTCAAAGAGACAGAAAACCAGAAACAGCTATGATACATAGCTGAAGTTGGTATAAGTTGGTATCTGTTGACTTCAAAGGTAGTTGCACTTGAAAATTCTCTATCTGATTACAAGCTTTTAAAATTTTATTTCCTGTCTTTTACAGATTTCTCTGTAGTAAACAATGCAAAATGTCACTCAGAATCCTCACAAATGCGACTTGGGAACTCCTGAGTTCCAATCAAGATAATGTTTGGGCAAACAAATATATATTTAAAGGTAAACATAATGTGCTAACTTTGAAGTTGCAAACAGTACCTTCGGTCTCAAATATTTGTGCCTGAATATCTGGCTGAACCTATGGTCATAATAAGATTTTGAAATGAGAAATATGCAGTCTCTCATTAGTTTATGTTTCCTTTAATCTGTAGTCTTCTAATGAATTAAATTGCACAGAAAACCAAAATCAAGGCTAGGAATGCTGATCTAATAGCCAGCTGGTTAACACAGATCGATGATTAGTGTTGTCTGTTATATAAACATGTCCAGTAGATATATTTCTTTTCTTGTGGAGCAGGATACATGAGCTGTAAATAAACTTTTCAGTAGAAACCGGTTGGGGTTGGCCGAGGCCGGGGCTTTGGCTGGAGCTGGCGGCGGCGGCCGGTTGGATGGCGACGGCGGCCGGGCCGAGGTTGTCGGCGGGGTTGAGCATGGCCACTTGGTTGGGCAACGTCACCCCTTGGATGACGGTTTGGCCCGCTTGACCCAAAGAAGCGGCCACCGACGGTTGGCTTTGGGTGGTCAAGCTCCCGGCCAAGGAAACGGGCATCTGGAAAAGGGCCGGTTGTCCGACTTGGCCGGGCTGGAGCTGGATGGGAGCCGAGAGGATGTGGGCGGTGCCGTGGGCGTTGGGCGAGGTCAACACTTGGCCGAGGTTCAGCTGCCCGGCCAAGTTCTGGTT
>WUAM01000083.1:1550692-1568582 GCA_024336885.1 Actenoides hombroni
AGAAGCAGCCACTGCCCCAGGCTCTTACTTCAGCTCCGTGTGTTTGTGCCAGGCAAGCCAGCAGAGAAGCAAGCTAAGCACCACATCCTTCGCGTTCCACACCTTCTCCCCTTCCCACAAGAGTGGTATGTGCCACCATTTTCCAACTGGGCAACGATAAGAAGGTTCCAGTATAAGCCAATTAATACTGAGAGCCAGCAGCCCAGGTCTAGCCTTTTCCACCGCTGTGGTTCACAAACTGCCTCTTCCCAGCCTTTGTTCAGCTGCTCTGAGCCCTCCCTTTAAGGTACACATGGTAGAAGAAACAACGAGAAACTACTGCCAGCTTTTCAGGGCCTTAAAAAAATTCCTCTCGTGAGGAATTTCAGGGCTCCTGTTCCCAGCATGCTTATACTCCAAAACAAACCACCTCACTTTGCACAGCAAATCGAGAATCAAGTTGACTTCAGTACTAAAAAAGTTTCCTCCAAGAACTTCTTTCTCACTTCCCCAATTTAATCAATCACTACATAACATTTTACTTTTTTTTTTTTTTTAAATTGCTTTTTAGCCCTGGATTTTCCACTCCATACAAGAAATCAGCACATGTTATTACCACACAAAATGCTGAAATCTACAGTTCCAGTGTTTGGGTTTCCCCCCCCCCTTAGTATTATCATTAGGATGTAATAGAATTATATTAATATTTGCTTACTCTTAATTGTCTGCTCTAACAACTTAGCAAGAATACAAAATGAGACCTATCCAAGGCTAAGCAACAAGTCAGTGGCAACTGGAAGAGGACGCAGGCCTCCTGACTCACACAAGAGCACTTGACACGTTGGATCCACCATTTTGCACTTCAAAGAGAAGGTACAAATGTATTTTGCCTCTTTCTTTGCTGTGTAGCAGCAAATGCTGAAAATAAGAAAAAAGGAATGAAAGTTGTTAAGCTATTGAATCATTATTTGCAGTAGGAAACAGACTGCAAAGTCATAGCACTTTTATTTTTGTAAGAATACTAAACAACTGATTTTTATCAGTGGAAAAAGCTATTCATGTTTCACAGTGCTGAAAAAGAGATGTACATTTATTATGGAAATCAATATGAAACTCGGGAACTGACCTGTGTAGCTCATTTTTGCTGTAATGCTTTAAAATTAGCCAAGCAGAAGGTTCTTTTCCGTCTCAATGCTTGATGAAAAGTGCTAATCACCTTCAAATAAAATTGCAAGCCCTACCCCTGTTCTGACAAGGGCATGTGCCAGCAGGTCAGGTTAGGCGAGTGCCGAGGGAAAAGACATGTCACTGATGCAGACGTGAAGAGTTCACAGACAGGAAAAGAGAATCTCTGGCTGATTCACCCCGTTATCAAGACGTGCTAACTCTTCCATACCCATTAGTCCTCTGCAACAGTCCATTTTTCATCATATGATATGTCAACCCCTTGGATACACATTTCTTCTTTCTCCCTGACAAGTTGCATGATTAAGTACTTTGATTTTAACTTTGATTTTCTGTGCATATTTCTATCCTCCTCCTCAATACTAAGACTGATAATTTTATTTTTAACTTTTTTAGAAGTGCTTGCTGTATTTACATGACAAATAACACAAGCCAGTGTTCCCTAATGAAGAGAGAAGGGGGCAGCAAATGTTTCCTGACACCTGGGCTGGAGTGACACCTAGTGGGTTACATCCTGCTTTGGTCCCTCCTGAAGATGAGGGGGGCAGAAATTTCAAGGTCCGTGCACACCAAGATGAAAACTTCCTGTTAATGAAGGCCTCCCTCCCCTGGAAACGCTCAACAGAGACTGAACTTTGGCCAGGCTGCTAAATACAATGTCAGGGCAGGAGGAGGACCTCTGGGAGTGGCCGATGCTTCATACCAGAGCCTAGAAGAGACGCTGGGCCCTTACTTTGCTGAGGGGCACAAGTGGGGGCATCTGTGGTTTTAAAAACAGCTGACTTCCCCACACTGGTGGAATGGAGAATTGCTTCTGAAAATGTCATTATACTCAGAGCAGGATGACCAGTAAATAACTAGAGTAATTACTATTCCTCCTCGTGCCCCATTGCTGTCGGAGAGAGCCAGGAACCTCAGCCAGCTAAGCCGTGCTGCAGAGCTGACTGGCAGAGGCATTTGGCTCTTTGGAGGACAGCAATGACCTAAAACCACAGTGTTTTTAAGAAAAATATCAACACAGATTATTCTTCTTACATACACAAACAAGTTAAAAAAAACCTCTCATCTGCTTACACATGGCAATCTAGAACTGGTGTAAATGGAAAAGGGTGGCTAGTTTATAGTCTTTTCAGTAAACATCTTGCTAGTTACGTGACA
Source organism: Actenoides hombroni (assembly GCA_024336885.1). Lineage (NCBI taxonomy): Eukaryota > Metazoa > Chordata > Aves > Coraciiformes > Alcedinidae > Actenoides > Actenoides hombroni. The sequence continues at coordinate 1,553,015 of WUAM01000083.1, forward strand.
TGTTCACTGTGGTGGTGATTTTTTGGTAAAACCTCTCAAGCTTCTCCTCTACACTGCTCAAAATAAAAGTACCAAAACTAAAGTAGTTCCAATTCATCAATGTTAGTAAGTAAAACCTTTAGAATCTAGACCCAACTTTTATATCTGCATCCAGCAGTAAATAAAAATAGCAACTTCCTTGGTCTCAACTTCACCTTTTATCTTGTACTAGTAATTAAAAGTTTAAAAAACACCTCATTCTGCTTTTCTTACTAAATAAAACCTGACAGCTTGGCAAAAACAGCATTTCTCAGGAAAAAAAAAAGTCACATTACAGATATGAGTGTCACCACCCTTCTAGTTATTTTGCTGACTATCAGATAATATTATCTCTGTGATTTATGATTCATGTATTAGGACAGGGAATGCCCCTTTTCCTGGAAAATCTTTTAGAGTTAATGATTTCTGCAGAGGTATTTTACTCTCCTAGGACTGAAGTCTTACAGGAACAGACCTAAAACTTTGGTCTACGCACGCAGCGGAACACTTTCATGTTTTCAGCATCTCCGTACAGTAACACAATGCAACTTCAGCTGAAGCGTTACTAAGAGTTCCCCTCTATCTTAGGAAACAAGAAATAATTTTATCACAAAATAGAAACAGAAAAAAAAACAACTGTATCAGTCATACTCAAGTCAGCAGTCACTCAGGAAGTCATTTTGCTAGATGGAGTTTTCTCCTGCAGCTGTACCAGGCTGAGGAGAAAATTAACGATGCTTCAAAGCTTAAAAATAATATTAAATAAAATCCCCAACCCTTATCCTTAGAATGCATGTAGGGAGGGTTTGCAGGGCAGCAGGCATAAATCTGGAATGAGGAACAAGTTTCAGTACACTAAAAAAGAAAAATCCAAATGTCTAAACATCATTTGGTGACTGGAGTCTGAAGACAGCTTTTGATCGGTGCTATCGGGACTGCTGGAAACAGCGCTCGTGTTCAAAATGAACCTTCCTGACTTGATCACCTGCAAAGCATCACGGAGCCATTTGTGTGCCCAGTATGGAGTGGAGAGATGCTCTGGGCCATTGCACCGATGAAAGCATCTGTGCAGCTTGGAAGCTGATTTAGATACATGAGTCAATACCTAAAATGATAGAAACTACACCCCAACGGGGCCGCGCTCACTGGATTGATGGGGGTTTTGCTGGCCTGGTGCTCCCTCTCGTGGAAGCCTCTTGGATCAGTATGAACTTTACTGAGTTACTGAGTTCAGGCCACAGCAACACTCCCCGGTGTCCTTAACCAACACCAGCAACACAAACAGACCTCTGACGTTTTTGGAAGGTTAGTTCTAAACTGGGAAGGGGACAAAGTAGCACTGAATTCAACAAAACACTTTTCTTCTGAGGTGCAGGAGATGAAGAAGACATCTGAATCTCAGGAAATGCTCTTAATGGTTCAAATCCTCAAACTTAATTGTGCCTTCTGAAAGTGGTAATAATAATGGAAATTATACAGAAGTCCATCGTGTGCATCCAGGGGGCTAAGCAGAGATCAGCTGCAGCAACACATCAAAGTTCTAGTCCTGAGCAATGCTATAAAAACAGAAAATGGGGCAAATTCTTCATTTTGCCTAATTCATATGTAAGCAACCAACTAGAAGAGATGGACACGTTGCCTTAGAAATCCTGCAGGTCTTCCTCCAGATCTGCAGGGCCCACAGTGCTGACTCCCAAAGCCTCCCCGCTGTGGGTGCCGTGAGCAGCTGGATGGAAACAGTCTGCAGAACACACAAATAAAACCACAGCGTTAGGTGAGATCAGGCAGCAAACAGCAAAACGACTGCTCTATTCAGCAGATGTTCTGTGTCTGGAGTAGCCAGAACTGACTAGAGGAGGAGAGATGCTCTGCTCTACGTTTTCCAATAGCATTCCGAAGTGGTCAGAAATACATCTTTTTTATTCACTCATCCAAACATTCTTCCCATGATACTTCAGTTTCTTATTCATCTTTCTTTAGCTATTAGTATTTTAGCAGCCATCAGCACATGCATGGCCAACTCTCCTGAGTACCCGACAGGCTAAAATTCTCCTACGGCCAAGATCCAGAAGGCTTCTGGTGAACTCAGGGCTGCAGGAATGGGAATCCCCAGAGAGAACTGACAGGTGGAAGGTGACACCAACCACCAAGAGCTCCTCCTACACTCCTAAAGGATGGAGCAGCAGCAGGTGGGTGGGTGACACATTTCAGACTCAAAAATCCTATCTGTCTGACTTCCTCCCACTAACAGGGGTTCAGCTGCTGCACTGGACCAGCATAATCCCCCTGCAGATCACCTAATAAATCCCCAGCATGGGGACTACATGGGCACTGCTTACACTCTGGGAGCTGTTGAAGAGACCAAGCTGACTACCCCATGTATAAAAGGTTGGTTCTGATCGCCTGGAATCCTTTGTGCCTAAATATGTAATCACAGGCAGCAGCTAAATGGATGATTCCAGACTTTGCTATGGAGCCAGCAACAAACCTGGGCCCTACACCAGTGCTTCCCCGTCCCAGTCACACCCTGAGCTCATTTTGCCATCCTACTGCCCATCAATTGCCTTCTACACACACAAGAGACAGTGTGGTAGGTCTGCTGACACGAAAGGCTCATTCATTCAACTTCTTCAGCCTCTCCTAGTGCAGCCCTTATGCTGAAGCATGAAGGACACAGCTCCCAGGCTCACTTTCACCCTGTATTTCTCCACCACACCATAAAAGCCCAGTGTGACCTGTAAGACGACTTACATCACCTCCACGTTAGGTGGCACACTCGGAGCTGCACGTCTAGAAGAGTCCTCGTGAGCAGCTGAACGTTCCAGTTCCCCGGTGGCCTCCACAGGAGAAATGGCCTGACTGCCATCCTCGGATCAGGTGCTCCTGGAAAGCACACGTCTGCAACCTCAGTCTGCACAAACCTCCACAGCACCCAGAACAGGGCGGTTTCTGCTTCACCGGAATAAAAATGAAAGATAACCAAAGGGATGAAATAAAATACCAGAATTTTCTATTTCCTGCTTTCAGAAGCTTTCACTGGGATTATCCGTAGGATATGCCCGCAGATCTCAAAGCAAGAAAGGAACCAGACCTTGATGTTTGAGAAACAGATGCCCTTAGTCTTGAATACTCTTACCTATCGAGTTCAGTTGCTTTCCAAATACTGCCTTTGATATTGATTTGCCAAAGTGGGGTCAGTTCCACACTGGATCTGGGCTAAACGCCGAGCAAGGCAGCTCCCAGAGAACCTATTTACAGACATTATTTCCTTCAGTTGGTCTACAGGCAGAACCACCTATCAACCAAAACTTGAAAAATGCTAAAGGAGGAAACTGGAGCAGATGAGAGCATTCTGAGACACCAAAAATGGGTCACATATGCTACACCGAGCTCCCTTCAGATACAGCAAGTGTCACCGAAATACAGCAATTTCCAGCTTTTAGAAATTAAGGGTGAGCACAGCAATCCATTATACCAATGCAGTGTTCTCAGGAGGTAAAAGAAACCAGCTCAGGAAGCAACAGTACTGCATCACCTACCCTACACTGTTCACCGCACTGATCATTGCAACGATCTTCCCTTTCCCTAACACAGAGAAGGGTAACTCAGACGTTCTCCTCCCCTTCCAGAGTCACAGATTTTTCCCAAATTCACACCCAGGTAAGAAAGCTATCCTCTCCAAACTGTCTGGAAACAGCACTGGTTCCAGACTGGCTGTTCCTCACGAGACTGTCCCTCCAGCTGTGACTCGGGCTACGTTCTAAACCACATCGAGAGCTGATTTGGCCAAGAAATTACACAGCCTGGTTAAGTCTCCAATTTTAAAGCTCAGACACTACAGAATGCTTCAAAAAAAAGCACAGCACACAGAGGAACTGGAAAGCTTCTCAGCCATCTCGTTCACATAAAGGCAGCAGAAGCGGCTCAGACTGTAAGCATCGCACATCTTTATTCAAAGAAGGTTTTTCGTTTGTATTTCAACAATCCCCAATCAGCTGATCAAAACCTCAGGACACTAATCCCTTACTGCAGGATAAATTTCAACACATCCAAGTAAATACAGGGATTTCAGAATATCAGAAGAGTACAGTTATGAACAGAGGGGTTTTCATTCTTAACTATAGTGAAGCTTTTGCTCTGCTCTAATTTAATTCTTGGACATAGTTTAGTCCACTGACTCTGGACTGAATGCCACTGAGAAAGATAGTTTGAATTTAGAAGTAGATGTGAACCTGAAAACCTTGCAGTATTCACATCTAAGGAATTTATTTCCCAACTAACCAGTGTCAGGTGTGTGTGTGGGGAAACATGGAAAGAAATCTGTGCAGATTTCTTCTAGCCAAAATGAGGCGAACACAGAATTTCCCCTGAGAACTGCCGTAGACAGCTACAAGATTAAGTCCTAGTCACAATGTTTTTTAGCACAAGGAAACATTCTCTGTTTCAGTGAATCACTGAAGTTCAAACAATAGAGTAGACAGAGGTCTTCCAGATACGTGAAGTGAAATGGTTCAGCTGGAACAATTAAACAAGTGCAAAAAGAAGCGATCGCCCCTGGAGGGCTCGGTAGTTGGAATAGTTACTGAAAAAATAGAACAGATATTGTTTCTGTGCTTAACAAAAACCCCTTTTAAAGAAGCAAACAAACCCAGAATGGCTGCTAAGTGGACAGCAAAATGAATGGCTGCAAAGTCAGCCAAGTTTATGCTTTAGCTTTACATGTAGGTTCACAACATAGCTGCACACGGAAAATAAAAAGGTATTTTCATATGAGTGTGATCGTTGCTCTGGCTGTGGTACGATTTAAACTAAAATCCATATAGTGCTAGCACATAGATAATGAACTAAAAAAGATGCTTCAACTCCACAGTAAAACATCAAATCCAGAGTAAACACTGACACAAGGCTGAAAGCACAGCATCCTTTGTAGATGTACTTGAGAAAAACACCCACCAACCCCCCCCCCAAATGTAACAGAATATGCACCACTGGCACGACTGAAAAACAGGCATGCAAGCATCTGGAGACAACATCAAAGAAACAAGACTCTCCTTTTCTGAAAGGCAGCTGGACTCATTGCTGTCTTACAGTCCATAGCTGGCTGAAATAAACAATTGTAAAATATTGAGCATCTTTTAAACGTACCTCTGAAGAATTCACCCTGACAAACTGATGTTATAAAAGCCAAGAACAGAGAGGGTGTATCAAAGTCCACGTTGAGAGCATTTGTTTTGTTACTGAGATATTAAGGGTGTGCACTGTAATTGCACACAGCACACAATGTCCTGTGTTGCTGTTAGGAACATGAACTGTACAGCACCAGAGCTCAGCTGTAACGGCCGCTGCGGTGACACGGATTGCAATCACCAGCAGCATTTTCAGTGCAACTCAAGAGAGGATTCTTGCCAGTTAGCATTGCTTTGTGATACGGCTGTTACTGTTGCAGTGGGATAAGGATCACTGTCCTGAAAAAGCCACATTTCTGTCTGAAGGTTGTTGAGAATCCTTCTGTTAAACAAGCTGTCAGCTACCAGGGTCACCAACGACCTGGCGATTCACTTGGCCGTAAGAAAGCCTGGCACATCCTAATATTAACACTAGGTGACAGCAAAAATGGTCCTATTCAGTCTGTTCAAACATAAGGTATTACTCTCAGGGGAGGTTTTTTCCCCCACAGGTTTTGCAAGCTAAAAACCAGTTACCGAGAGGCTCTGAATTAGATTAGGATGGCAGAAAGCACCAAGCCGTAAGAGCTTTGAATCGTTTCAGCAGAGCTGTGCCAAAAAGCTCTGGTAGCTCAAAGCGATACGGAATTTTCAGTGCAGCTGAGGAATCTCACTCACAGACACAAGACCTGTGTGCTCCTCAGGGTTGAGGTGGGCACGGCTGGGCAAGTACCATCAGAGTCTGACAGAAAGGGCACAACATGAAGAAACACAGCAAAGGTAGTTTGAAAAAACAACCCCCCCATCGCTGTACTGGTGTTTGTGACTGGAGCTGCAAAGGCTCAGAGCTCCTCAGTCCTCGGCCACCCATTCCTGGTGCTGTTACGGTGATGGGAAGAACCACCACAAGAGCTTTCGGGTTCTGGTTTTGACCCACCTGAGGTTGTCCCTTGTCTCTGATGTCTTACAGGAATTTCCCATTCTGCACATTGGGGACTCTTTTAGGATTTCAACACCTAAAGAAAGAGATGGCACAAAGTAACCAACTGGTAATAACTTACAGGCTCATGAGGGGATGTTTTGTTTGTTTGTTTTGCAAGATAGTCATATTAACGAAAACCATCCTTAGAGCTTGGGACATTAACATTCATATTAGCACAGGATATGACAACTTGCCTAAAGAGCAGATTTATTCACTGTTAATCACCTGCCTTGGACATTCTACCTTCCAATCTGACACAAACGGGGTTTGGAGTCTGTACTTCACACAGATAAGTGATGACAATAAGAGAGACAAATCAAATCTGCTGGGTTAACGTCACTGCCCTCACTGAAAATTTTCAGCTTGGTCCATCTTAGAGATTAGAGAAAAAAAAAGAGAGCAGTGCAGATATTCCACTTATTTCCAGAATATTTATCACTGCTCCTGAGTTTTGCTAAGAAATTTGTTAGGACACATACCGGTACGTTACAAACAGCATCAATATTTGTGTTTTCAGGAGAAGCTTTCTTTTGGGTCAGCGAGCCATTGTTCCTCTGCTTTTGGTGCCTTATGTTCCCAACGGCTTCCGAGTGAGGATTCAGACAAGATGCAGCCTGCACAATGCTGATTTGGGCGCGTAAACAAAAACTTCAATTGTTCTGACAGAAATCAGTGGCCCAATTTACATTTGTGGAAGCAACTACAACATAATTAAAGGGAGTATGAAGCTTCAGTGACAGTTTGTTGTATGCAGTGTTCTGCTTAAAGCTACAGTTTGTCAGAGCCAGGACTGTTGAAAAAGCAAAGTGCTCATTTGTTTTTTCAAGGAAATCTTTCATCATTTCACTGCCCAAAACAATGTCACACTTCATCCTAACGGAGAGGCAGATGGTCACCGGGCAGTCTGTTCCCAAAACAACAGCATCCTCCCCATGGAAACCCAAACCAAGGACAAAGTTACACTTAATTACATCTCACCACAACACAAGTTCACCCAGATGAGAGGAAGGAAGGAAGGAAGGAAGGAATCTGTGCAAGAACCAAGTCAACAATTACAACTGCATCTTGAAACTATCTTAATTTTCCCCATGCTTTCCAATTACTTTATACAACTCTAACAACGTTCTTTAATAAGAAAATTCTTGTGATTGGTAACATTGATCAAACAGTAATGTTACAGAATCATAAAGGTGGGAAACGGTCTTCAAGATCATCAAGTCCAACCATCTACTATCAGGACCACTACAGCATGTCCTGAAGTGCCACATCCAGACGGTTTTTGAACCCCTGCAGGGATGGTGACTCCACCCCCTCCCTGGGCAGCCCGCTCCAAGGCATCACCACTCTCTCAGTAAAAAGATTTTTCCTAATATCGAACCTAAACCTCTCCTGGCACAACTTAAGCCCATTTCCTCTCATCCTATTGCTAGTCACCTGGGAGAAGAGACCAACCCGCACCTCACTACAACATCCTTTCAGGTTACCTACTACACATTTAGTTTTAACATGTTTTGCAAAGAACCCAAGGCCAATGTCCACTCCTGCTGCAGGACCATCCTCAGTTTGGATTTCAGAATACCATCTAATGGGCATTTCCCACCAGAGAAGCCAGAAACAGCTGAAGCCATTTCAGAACAGATTAATATAACCCAGAGGCTGCAGGTCATAGGGAACGGAGACTTTAGAAGGAAGAGGAATCCACATGTTTCACGTAAGATAAAAAGAGAAAGGAATCAGTGAAAGTCAGGCAGTTCTGCAAGTCTGGTGAAACAGACTCGTGTGTCTTTAGGTGCTTAAAGTCCTTGAAGCAACAAGCCCATGACATCTCTGATGGGCTCGATAATTTCCACAGAGAAAATGATTTCATTTTAAAAAAATCAAGCTCATTATTTTTTAAGCAATTTTTATACCTTCTAGGTTTTTCTTTTGATTTTAAGACAGCCACAGAAATATTTAGAAATGGAGAACACCCAGCTCAATAACATTACAATCCAATTAGGTGTGGGAGCCTTCACCAACTGCTCAGGAGCGTTAACAGAGCCTACAGAGGACAATGCCCAGGCAGAGGAAAGCAGAGATGCTGGTCATCTGCAGCCTCAGGGAGACACGTACCACAGGCTGACGACGAATCCCGGAGGCCACACGTTTCCCAGCGATGCCAGACCCATCACTGGTACATGGTCTCGAGCAGTACCACTGCCCGCACGATGAGGAGCAGGAGGTGGATGAAGGCTGGGACCCTAGCTGTAGCATTCAGGGAGCCACAGCCCCAGGTGCTATACCCTGGCACAGCTGCGATTGGTACTCACGGGTGTCTCTGCTGGGACTCACAGCTCCTGCGCTTCATTGATGGGCTGTGTCGGCTGACCCAGCTCGGGAACCAGGCTGCAGAGGTATTTCCAAGCCATGGGGGAAGTCTCAGTAGCAGAAGCATAACTCCCATCGTTGCCTGCAGACGATACATTAGCGACATCATTCTGCGAGCACACTGCGAATCAGCAGAATCCACTCTCAGTTTGGTCTGGGGAATTTAGGACAAGGCCAAAAGGCAGAGCAAAGAAATTTCTCCTCCTGCTCACCTGGAACCTCCTGGGTTCCAGTTTGTGCCTGTTGCCCCTTGTCCTGTCTCTGGGCACCACTGACAAGAGTCTGGCCCCATCCTCTCACCCCCCGGGGCCCTTTAGCTCTTGCTCAGCATTGCTCAGCTCCCCTCTCAGGCTGCTCTTCTCCAGCTGAACAGCCCCAGGGCTCTCAGCCTGTCCTAGCACAGAGATGCTCCAGGCCCCTCTTATCAGGTGATGACAGAATCATCTCCCTTTAAATCTGCTACTGATGCCTGTCTTTCAGTTTGGGTCAATCCACACAGATCCAAGACCAGTAACAAATACCACAGCTGACCCGTCACCAGGAACACATCAGCAGTTTTCACCAGAGCCAATAGCAGAGGATTCAAAAGCACCCTCATACCAATCACTAGGATGTTATTGAGCTGCTCCACCCCATCGATTTTGGACAGCAGCTGGTTTACGACCGTGTCGTGGACTCCGGTGCTGCCCGCCATGCTGCCCCTCTGCTTGCAGATGGCATCGATCTCGTCGAAGATGATGATGTGCACGCCGCTGTTCGCTCCCAGCTGCGGGGAGAAAAGCACGTCAGGAGCGCCCCGGGTCCCGACCGACAGCCATCCCAGTGCAACAGCAACCTCTGCCCCAGCTCCACACACCGACACAGAACATCGACCGGCCCTAGGGTCAGCTGCAGCGCGGGCAGCAGAGCCCTTCCCAGAATAACACCTTGCCACCCTCCCACGCGCTGTGGCCACCTCTTCTGGAGGATGCCAAGATGTTATCCCGGTGGCTTTGCCCAGGCACAGGAGGTCACCGCTGCCCTTGCTAAGAGCAGGAATGTTCCAAGGAAGACCAGCCCGGCCCCGGGCTAGAACACTGAGCTGTGGGTCACACCGGTCAGGTTCTGGGAAAGGCCTTTGCAAGGCAGAGGGGGAACGAAGCCCATTTGTGGAGGGATGTGCGCAGGGGGGAAATACCCCAGGCAGCACTGAACCAGTAAACGCGGGGCTGATGTTCCTCACGAGCCCATCCGCAGAGAGCGGCCGGGAGCAGAACCACTGGCCCCCAGGTTCACTCAAAGGTGAAGCAGTTGCAGCTGGTAGGAGAACAGGATACTTTTTGTGATCATATTATGAAGCTTTTTTTCCTGCACATTCCACCTCTGAAACACCTTTTGTGGGCAGCGGGGACTGTGGTAGTGGTGGGTGAACGCGCTGTCCCTGGCAGCCTGCCCCAGACAGCAGCCACCACAATACCAACCTTTTCCAGACCTTTCTTAATCTCAGAACCTGTCATCGGGAGCAGCCCCTCCAGCCAGAATGGACTCTTCTTTAACAGGTGTGTTATTGCAAAGGAGAAGCAGCTCACGGCTTTCGGCCCAGCCCCGCTGCGCCAGCCAGAGACACAGAGCCTGTCTGCCACACAAGGCTGGCTTACCCATCAATACATCTTTGGCAGGAGAAAACGTAACGATTTCAAACCCCTGGCAATAGCTGCAGCCTTGGGAGGCTAATAAACAATAAAATCAAGGGATACAACGACCTTTGCTAACGTCTTCCAAAAAGACTTCCCGATATTTAACCGTGACTTGCCCAATTTTGTGTTGACCAGAAAAAGCTGTCAAGGGATCTACGACCCTGGGAGGGATCCACAGCAGAGAAAAGTGACCACAGCACAGAGGAAATAAATATTTACTCCATCAAACTAAAGATTGGGCTTTTGACAGCCAGCTAAAGGAAAAACAAGTAAGATAAAAAAGATAAAAAAACAACTTTGGAAAAACCCAGACTCTTTATCCCCACTTCCAGTTTCAAAGCTCTGTACTCTTGGTTCCCAGACACTCTTCTCACACATTAGCTTTCTGCTGAGAAAAATTAATGATGTATCCATTATAAGACTTCAAGGATTACAATATACTTCACAGAATGCCTGGAGTTGGAACGGACCTTAAAGATCATCCAGTTCCAACCCCCTGCAGTGAGCAGGGTGATCCTCAAATAGAGCGGGTTGCTCAGAGCCCCATCCAGCCTGGGCTTCAACACCTCCAGGGCTGAGGTGTCCACAGCTGCTCTGGGCAACCCATTCCAGCGTCTCAGCACCCTCAGAGTGCAGAACTTCCCAATGTCCCATCTAAATCTACCCTGCTCTAGTTTAAAACCACTGCCCCTTGTCCTGTCACAACAAGGCTTTATAAAAAGTCCCTCTCCAGTTTTCCTGTAGGCCCTGGAAGTCCTGAAAGGCCCCCAGAAGGTCTCTCTGGAGCCTCCTCCTCTCCAGGCTGACCCCCCCAGCTCCCTCAGCCCATCCCCACTGGGGAGATGCTCCAGCCCCCTGGACCTGCTCCATCAGCTCCACGTCCTTCCTGTGCTGGGGGCTCCAGAGCTGGGCCCAGTGCTGCAGGTGGGGTGTCCCCAGAGCAGAGCAGAGCAGAGCAGAGGGGCAGAACCCCCTCCCCTGACCTGCTGGCCGTGCTGCTTTGGTGCAGCCCAGGCCACGGTTGGGGTTTCGGAGCTGCCAGCGCCCGGCACGGGCTCACGCTGAGCACTTCATCAACCAGCACCCCAAGGCCTTCTCCGCAGGGCTGCTCTCGACCCACCCGTCACCCAGCCTGCACTTGTGTTGGGGTTGTCCCACCCCAGCTGCAGGACCTTGCACTTGGCCTTGTTGAGCATCTTTTACTTAAATGTAGGTTAATTTCCAAGGCAGCTACTCTTGAAGGCTCTGGAGGTGGTGGGCACTGTAAAGCAACACGCTTTGTTTTGGGAATCCCGCGGAGCAGCCAAAGTTCTTTCATATCTGACGTGTTTGGCACAGAGGTGACATCAGCTTCAGAGAGCTGATGCTTCTCAGGGCCTGAGCAAGGCTCTGGTGTTGGGAAGAGCTGTGAAATGGTTGGTTACACCCCAGGTCCTGTGTGGCCGGGGTTCACGCTGCCCTGCTTTGCTTGGACATCTCTAGAAAGCACCAGCCCTTCCCTCCCGTGTCGGGTGGGAGACACGTGGCCTTCCTTTTCAGAAGGTGTGTTTTGTGGCCATCAGTCTAAAATATTGTGCCTTTCCTGTAAGGGTATAAACTATGGATTTTCAAGTTGTTACACAGGGACATTCTTATCTATGAAAAGAATTGGTTTTTATCTCATCACTGTCTGTAGAAGAGTGACAGTTAAATACTCTTGTGTGCTGTTTAATCTTCACTTAACACAATATGAGCATTTTTTTAGCGCCTCACATGACAAATCCGAGCACAGCTGGTTAAGTGGGAGAGCTGCTCTAAAACCCCTTTTTCACACACACCTAATAAAAGTGATTGGTTTAGCAGTAGCTTAGAGGAGCAGCTCGTGTTCCGTTTGCCAAACGGCCAAATGTCCCGGTTTCCCTCTTCAAAACAACATCTGTAAATCAAAGTAAAGGAAATGCTCTTGGTTTCAGCCACTTTCCATTGTCCGAGAGTAAAACAAGCCTGGGGGGGAATGGGGTTGGCTGACCCCTCTCTCGAGGGGCACTCGGGGAGTTCCTCGTTCGATGGGATTAGCTGGAAGTCACCGTGTGCCTCGTGGCGAGCGCCGGGTTGCTCTGTCCTGCCTCTCAGAAGGTGGCTGCTGTGAAAAGAAAGTGGATCCAGCAATAAAATCTTGAGCCTGAAGGTTCAGTCACTGGGTGACCCTGTAATGGGACCTCAGAGATTTGCTCCACCTGGGACATGGGGAGCAGCTTCCTTGGGTGACAGCAGGAGTCTCAGAATCACAGAATCCTAGACTGGCCAGGGCTGGAAAGGGCCTTTGAAGGCCATCTGGTCCAGCCCTCCTGCAGTGAGCAGGTACATCCTCAACTAGACCAGACTGCTCAGAGCCTTTTCCAACCTCACCTTGAATATCTCCAGGGATGGGGCCTCAACCCCCTCCCTGGGCAGCCCATTCCACTGTTCTACCACCCTCAGTGTAAAGAACTTCTTCCTGAGATCCGATCGAAATCTGCTCTTCTCTAATTTAAACCCCTTACCCCTCATCCTTTCACTCCAGGCCCTGTAACCAGCCCCTCTCCAGCCTTCCTGTAGCCCCTTCAGGTACTGGAAGGTCACTAGTAGGTCTCCCCAGAGTCTTCTCCTCTCCAGGCTGAACAACCCCAGCTCCCTCAGCCTGGCCTCACAGGAGAGGTGCTCCAGCCCTCTGATCATCTTTGTGGCCTCCCCTGGACCTGCTCCATCAGGGCCATGTCCTTCCTGTGCTGGGGACTCCAGAGCTGGACCCAGTGCTGCAGGTGGGGTGTCCCCAGAGCAGAGCAGAGGGGCAGAACCCCCTCCCTCAATCTGCTGGCCACGCTTCTCTTGATGCAGCCCAGGATGCAATTGGCCTTCTGGGCTGCAAGTGCCCACTGTTGGCTCCTGTCCAGCTTCTCCCCCACCAACACCCCCAAGGCCTTTTCTGCAGAGCTGCTTTCCAGCCCCTCATCCCCCAGCCTGGACTGATAGTGAGGGTTGTTTCCACCCAGGGGCAGGACCCTGCACTCAGGTCCTTACTGAACATCCCCTTAAGGTCCTTTCTGAAGGTACAGAGCAGTTTCCAGCTGTCTCGGTGTCAGCCCTGAAGCCCCTGTGAAAGCTTTCAGGCAGGGGAAGGTTGCACAGCTCCCCTGGGTTGGGGGTAGTGGGTGATGAAGTTCACTACCTGTGTCATAAATTCTGTGTTGCTGGGTAGGAGACTCGAGGAGGAGGCTGCTGGTGGCATCTCTGCTGAGGATGCCTAAACCTTCTAATTCAGGTGCTTTGTTTCAGTTTTTATTGTTTCTTCATACCCTTGGCAGTGGGAACTTCAACGCTGGCACATCTTGCATTGGGAAGCTTGGGATTTTTCAGCTCAGACAGTTTAGGAAAGAAGTTCTGAGGCAACATCTTTAGATGCCCTGTTCTGGCAGCTGCTTTTGGAGCAGTTCCTGTTCTGAGGCAGAAAGGCTTCAAATGTGGGAACACACTGCCTGAGTTCTGCCCGTGAAAACCTACCTGAAACTGCATCTCTTTTTTGAATTATTCCTAGCAGGAGGTTTCTCACTTCCAGGTCGTGGTCACAAATCAGGGTTTGCACAGCACAGAACTAACGTCGTGTGTTCTGCTGTGACATCTGGGAGTTGTGACTCTGCTGGTTAAGACTCTGAACTGAGTGTAGCGGAGTTAGCGGGTGGTTGGGTCACACTTCCAATGTGTCAGCTAAAGCAGGTGCTATTTTTTAACAGCACAGTTATTTAGGTGACTGAATTCCCACCAGAAGAGGTGTTGGTGTGACAGGCAGGGTCCGTTCACCCCTGGCTGCAGGACACTGTGTAGAGGTGTCTGGCAAGTTGAGCTCCTGTGGGTGTTTTCCTGGCCGTGGCTGACCCAGAGCCCTTGTGCCTACCCAGGGAGATGTCCTGGGGCACATGAAAGAGCTGGGAAAGTCCTCGAGCAGCTCAGCCTGTTGGGGGGTCCCTTGTAGGAGCAATTGGGATCATGGGGCTCTTCTTAAGCTGCTTGGCAGGAGGACAAGATGCTCTGGAGTGGCGAGGGTGGCACGATGCTCTCGTCGTTGGTTTGCCAGAGCGGTGCAGGGGAAACAGCTCTTGGAAGCTGTGGATGTGGTCACAGTGTCCCTTCAAGGGCTGGAGCCCATGCTCAGGAGAAAGGGACCTGAGGAGCTCTTGGAGGAGTGAGGGTGGACATCAACGGGGAGGGTTATCGGCCAGGAAGGGACTTACCCTTTCCATCTTTCACACCCACCTTGCTTCACGGGCCGTAAGGCTCTAGGAGATGTCTCAGCTGATCAGCCCAACATAGTGAGGACTCCTTGGATGTCCTCCAGAGCTGCCCTTCACCAGAGAAAGGCTGACCTGATCGTGGCCAGATTCCAAAGCACTGGTTGCTCTCATTGTCCCGTGGTTCTCACCCCCCGTGTGTCCTGTCCTCCTGCAGCGTGGAAGTGTCGGGGTCCAAACTCATTTTGGATCCCTCCTGTCAGGATCCAAACTCATTTTGGATCCCTCCTGTCGGGATCCAAACCCCGTGGGCTGTAAGGGCAGCTCAGAGGTCACCACCAAAGGTGACAGAGACCCACCCTTGGTTCCCAAGCGCTGTCTCCATTCTGCAGCACACCTTGACTTAAAGACTTTGCTTTCTTTTTTGCCCGTGTTAAATCCCAGGAGGTGTTTGCTGCCTGACTGACCCACGCAGCCCGGATCCGTGCGTATCAGTGCCCTGCTCTCTCCGGTGCTTTCTCTCCTCCTAATCCCTGCATTGTCCCCAGCCACAGCCCCTGGGTTTCTTCCAGGCTTGCTGAAGGGAAGGGGGACTTCAAAGAGCAGTGGAAAGCGATCCCTGCAGAACTGCAGCAGAAAACCACTCTCCTGAGGATGGTTCTGTGTTTTCCGTCGCGCTTTGAGAGCCGCCAGCCAGGTTTAGTCGGCCCCGCGCGCCAGATTAGCTTCCTTTAGCTCTGGGTTCTTAAACTGGCCTCACAGCCAGTTCCACCGGCACCGCCTCGCTGCCAGCCCAGCAGAAATCCACACCTCGGGCTGGGGGTCCCTTACAGCCCGAGACCCTGCTGGGGTTCCCCACACTCTGCTCCATCCCTGCCTTCCGCTGCCTTACCTCAGACAGCAGCCACTTGCTTGGGGTGGGAGGGGAGGGGTTTGGTTATCACCCCGAGTGGGACGTGCCCGTGAGAGCTGGTGTGTCAGGGCTTGGTGGACGTGGTGTCCTCTGTGTGTGACACGGGCACCGGGGTGAGGGCCGGTGATTTATACACAGCTATGTAAAAAATGGGGGTGAGATAGGTGTTATATGGGTATGTGTATACTGTATGGGGGTACCTA
>WUAM01000083.1:1591042-1608935 GCA_024336885.1 Actenoides hombroni
CCCTGCCATGGGCAGGGACACCTCCCACTAGAGCAGGTTGCTCAGAGCCCCATCCAGCCTGGCCTTGAACACTTCCAAGGATGAAGCAAATTGTCTCACTTCAGCCTGCAGCACCAAGAAACAGGAATGAACTCTGTGATCTGCCGTCAGCAGAAGAAATACCACCAAAGATCAAGTGATTTCATAAAAAAGCAAAAAAAAAACCCAAACCCCTTTGAGTTCAGACTCCTGGGCTGGTTCCTTCTGCCAAAGTTATTTTGGGGTTTCTGCCGTGTACGAGAGGGAAGGCAGCCGGGAGGTTGCTCTCCTTTTGCTGCCTGACATCTGCAGCGTACCTGAGACAGAGGAGAACCCACGTGCTGCCCAGCACTCGGGAGGATTATTAACCCAGATTAGGAGCCATCTGGTACGGGCAAGAGCACGCAGTAAACCCAGGCTCATTTTCATTTGTTTAATTTTATTATGTTAAAAAAAAAAAATAATAAAATAAAAACCATCAGGCAGCTCATCATAAGCCAAGCCCCTGCCTGTATCTACGACCGTTGCAGATTACACGCATGATGCAAAAATAACATCCAATTTCTGCTCCAGCACCAGTACTGCTGCCGATGGGAAGGAGGAAATAGGGCCCCAAACAGCATGAAAAGAAGATCACTTTAAGATGAGGATTTTATTACAGTTGATTCCCGGAAATGTCAGATTCATTAAGGGTTTGGTTTTTTTTTTGTAGCAGAAGCTCAAGGATTGTATTGCTTTGCAGGGTAACTCTGCCATCTCTGGAACAGGCTCCTCTGATTTCGGTAGCCATGGTTTCATTTAAAAATATCTCCTATTGCTTTCTACATCGTGCAGTGTACTTACACCAAGCATTACTCACCTCATCTGAGATTTGACCTCCGAAAGTCACCCATGTCCCTAGAAAGAGCAAAACCATCCGTTACGACAAGAGCTTTTTGCCAACAAATAATTCACTCTATCAAAATTCAGGCTCCCGGGGATTAAACGGGTTTAAAATGGGGTTAACTGGCTCAGAGGCTGCTCTGTGGGACTGGAGCAGGCACCAGAGCCCCCTCTCCCAGCAGGGCCGGGTGTGTGGACCCCAGGCTGGCACACGAACCGCTCAGGGAAACGCTGGTAGGAGGCTGTGCTGCCAAGAGATGGTTTTAGAGAAATTTGAAGCTCTTTGCAAAAATGAAGTTTGTTTTCCAAAGCTTGAATTTGACAAATAGGAAGGGAAAAAAAAAATAAAAAAAAAAAATGTTGCTGCCAAAACCTGTCATTTGGGGAATGAAACTCTTCCTAAATTTGTGCTTCAGCATTTAGCATCATACAAGGCAAAATTAGAGAAGAAGGAGGGGGAAAAAAAAAAAAAAAAAGTGTTTCTATTGACATGAAGCATTTAAAAATCAGTGAGTTTTCCCAGGAACACCTCTGTAAAGCCAGTGCCTGGCACCAGAACAGCTGGGGAGCTGCTGCCGTCACTCAGTAGCTGCAGTTTAGATTCAGTTGCAGCCTCTGGTCTGTTATTAGGAAAAACTCGGGGCATTATTTCTTTATGACCCCTGCGTCAGTGACAAGCAGAATGGAAAGAGCTAAGCTACAGGAATATCATTTCCTGGACGTGTTTGATGTGCGTATCTATATATTAGGAATATATCTTTCCTAAGCCGCTGGAAGCAGGAGACGTCAGCGAGCTGGGGAAGAGCCAGGTCCCATCTGGGACCCTGCTCGGGGAGCACATCCTCATGCTGGCAGCCAGAGCTCCTGCCCTACTTATCTGACCTTACAGAACAGCCCACGGGAAGCGCTGCCGAGACCCAGGCCAGGGGCCGGGACCCCACCGCTGCCCATCGCCAGCTTGTCACCGTGTCACTTCCAGCTGCGGCTCGACTTCTCCCCGTGCTTTGAGACCCACACGCCAGCGACGTGTAAAACAACACGGTACTCATTTAGTGGATGGGTCAAAGCTCAGTGGCTGGGGAAAACATCCCCAGGATTTAAAATTCTGCCTTCTATTGTCCCACTGTAAGGAGGGCAGAGGGGGGCTGGAAAACTCAGTGCCATTTGGGCAAGATGGAGAGGAGAGCATAGGGACAGGTCGAGATCTGATGCTAAAAGGGGGAAAACAAGAAGCGAAACTCTCCCTGCCTGCTCACACTTGCAAAGAGCCTGCTGCAGTAGATCTGTAAGGCCACTCGCATCCTCATCAAAAATGGAGTGGCTGGCTCCCCGCGAGCACGGGAGGTGAACCTCGAGCCGGAGGCAGGCAGCGGAGCCTGCCTGCTGCTAACCTTCTAGCTGCTTTGATCAGCCTCTGCTTCCAGGCAGAACCAGAGGAGTCGGCTCTGGGAGGAGTATCTTGCTCCTTTCCCCTCAAAAAAGTTCAAGCTGAACTGTTATTTTTGTCATCCATCAGGTTTCTTGGAGTACAAAGTCACTTTTAAAGAGGCGCGTTCGCTGCGCAGCTAAACTGAAACTCTTGGTTCCCACAGAATAACCCCAGCCCTGCAAAAGTCAGCTGCTCACAGGTCAGAAACACCCAGCACATCTCAGTGTTACCCAGACAAAAAACAGGAGCAAACACCACACCAATTTCTATTTTTCCACTTGCTTCTGCTCACCAAGGGCAATAATCAAGCGATAGCAACACCCGCCCAGCCCAGAGCTACCCCTCCCTGGCCCTGCTCCACCTTTCTCTTATTGCTGGACTAAAACACTCTGGTCCACACAATAAAGATAAAAATAGGATTCAGTTTGTCATTAAGCTTCTTTATGCGGATGAAAAAAAAAAAACCCACAACAAACAAAACAGACAACAAAAATCAAATCCAAACGAAGCCTGATTTCCATGTTAAAGCTTCAGAAGGGTTATTTTTTACAGGAACACATTAAGATGCATTTCTACTGAAAAATGACTTGAGCCTCTTTATCCCAAAATGAGTTTATGGGGTTTTGCTTTCAAATGCACACAGGTCCCCAGCACAGGGGAGAAGGAACAGGATTATTTACCCACCTTGTGGACTGTCCCTCCTCACTCAAACTTATGTGACTACAACCTTATGACACAAGCTGAGCCCCAGGGGGCAAGAAAATGCTCAAGGGGTGGGCACAGAGCAGCCCGAGAGCCCACAAAGCCTCATGTAAGAATAAGAGGTGATTTATCTCTTTAAATATAATTAGTAACTATATGCAATTCTGGGAATACTTGCCTTGGATCTGCCTGTCCCCACCCTGAGCTCCAAGGGCCTGAGGTGGGGGACCTGAAGGGCCTGGGACCCCTGGACCATGAGCATCATGAGGTGGGGGAATCCTCAGGATAGGTTGTTTTCCCCTCGATCATTGCAAAAACCAGCCAGGAAGGTGAGTTTTTGCTCAGCAAGGTGACCTCTAAAGCTTCAGATGCAGCTGGAAAAGCAAGATGCTCCGCAAGTGTCCCAGGCAGAGCCAGGAGCAGAGAAGCCAGCACAGGAAACCCCCTCCTGGGGCCACCCTCGGGTAGTCGGGGTGGGGTGGTGGGTGCCCACTCCCAAAGCAGCCAGAGCAGCTGCCAGGGCTGCAGCTCAGCCCAGCACCCGCTGCTCAACTCCCCTTAAAAATAGCCCTCCAGAAAGCACAAGGTGCACTTGGCATTTCAAACAACTGAGGATGATTCACAACCTCAGCCAAAGGGGGTATTTTGGAAGGAAAATATACTAGAGAAAGGTTTATTTTTTCAAATCATTACTTTTCCCCTTTCATAGTCACTGGCTTCTCTTTTTTCACCGTTTATAAACACATCCCCCCTCCACAACCCGGGGTGGCATTGGCAGACAGAGCCATCACGTTGTTCCTTCACATTGGAAAGTGATTTCCCAGCTGGATATCCTCACCTTCAGAGGAATTTCTGTATTAAAACCAGATTTGGCTCAGTTTCCAGCACATGCCAGAGCCTAGCAAGGTGTGATTATTAGTGGGTTATTTGCTGATGCAAAATCTACCACACCATAATGTCATTGCCAGCAGATGTGTCACCTCTGCAGGGAAGACAAAAAAAATAAAGGTTCCTGGCTGGAAGCCGAAGCTTCACCTCCTGCCAGTACAATTTTATCCCTGGCTTGCTCCTGGCAAGGATGGTGCCACATGGAGATCTGGCATGTGGGTCTGGTCTGGCGCTCAAGCAAGCAGCAAACGCTCAGCCCTGCACACAGCAAGTACCTGGGTGCACATTGAACCTTTCACCGCCACCCTGGACCAGCAGACCTTTGGGGCCGGGCTTGCAAAAGCTTTTCCCCAGAGCAACGCGCCAAGGGGCAGTGGCAGACCCCTTCCTGCTCACAAAGCATCTATTTTTGGTGAGCACACGGTGTATCCCACCCATGGCTGCAGGATCGGCTCATTTGGGAAGGTCTCTTCTGTTCTTTTGTACATTGAATTAGACTTTCAGCCTTGGGATGGCTGGTTTGATCCTGCTGCTCGTTTCCTTGGAGTCCGGGCTAATCGCCTTGTTGGAGGCTGTCTCAACATTTTCTAAAAATCAACAGGCAGCCTCCACAGGCAGAATTTGCTCTGAATTAACTGCAAGAAAAACATGACCTTATTTCCACCCCCACCCCCTGCCTCGCAATGGTGTTTCGGAGCCAGCAGCAGCGAGCCCCAGCGCCAGCCCGTACCCTGCCCGGGGTTACGCTCTTCAGACTCCTCAGCAAGAGCCTCGCCTGGCCTTGCCCTGCTCAAAGGAAAGCCCAGCCTGGTTAGGAGCAGCCCTGGGGGTGCTCAGCCCAGCCAAGGGGTCCCAGCTCTGGCGGGAGGTTCAGCAGCCCAGGAAGGATGCTCAGCCACCCTCCCCGAGCCTCTTCGCTTGTGAGACTCGCTGTGAAGTGCCCGACCTCCCGCGCTCGCTCAATGCTTCTCGTGCTGCCAGCAGCACCCAGCAAATTAATTAATTAGAGAGTGAGCTGGGAGAAGCTGGACATAATTAAAGGGTAGGCAGTGCCTCAGCACTGCCTGCCTTTGACTGGGGTCCCACTTCACATTTCCCTCCACTTGCCACAGGACAGAGCACACTCCCACCTCGCTGGGACTTTGGGAGGCCTTTCAGGGAGATTGCCGAGCCTTCAGAAACTTTCCTAAACCTTAAATGAGGTTTTCATGCTGCGGAGAGTTTAACGAAACACATTTTAGGGATGCACAAAAGAGAAGCTATTTAGAAAGGTCCTATAAACCAGCACTGGAAGCAGCCAGCTGATGGACCTGCAGTGGGAGGGGAGGACGAGCTGTGCTGCAGAAGCAGCACCTGCACCTTCAAGAGAAGGTGCTGTATCAGGTCTGGCTGAGCTGGAGTCCATTTTCCCCACAGCAGCCCTCCCAGTGCTGTGCTTTGCACTGGGAGCTGGAAAGGTGCTGCTCACACCCCTGTGCTGAAGCTGCTGGCACCGGGGCTGGTTTGCCAACATTCCCCCTGCAGTGGGATGGGGAGGACAAGGTCTTGGGAAGGGACGTGACTGGGACTGACCAGAGGGATAGTCTAGACCATATGACATCAGCTTAACAATAAAAGCTAGAAGACGAGGAGGGAGCAATCAGCTCGTCCTCTGTTTGGAGTCCTGCTTCCCAAAAAGGGGCCCCCCAGCTCCTGCTGAGGGGGAAGGAGAGAATCAACCTTTGGGGTTTTTTTGCTTCTGCATGCAGCATCGCTTTGCTTCTTCATTAAACTGCTTTTGTCTTAGCCCACGAGTTTCATCTTATTTTCACCCCACCCCAGCCCAGCCCAGCAGAGAGGAGGGGGATGCTGAGTGATAGAGCCACTCGGTAGGAACCTGGTGCCCAGCCAAGGTCAAACCATCACAGGTGGCAACCAAATTTCTGTCTAGCCAGTCCCCCACCCCAAGGTGGTGCAGAGGCGGCCACAGGGCTTGCCACTTCAGAAGAGGCTGAGGTGCCCAGCTCCAAAGTGATGCTGGGCAGCTCTCCCCCAGCCCTGCCCATGCCCTCCGCAGCCGCTCGCTCGCTCCTCAGCCCCCACGCAGCCCCCGCAGCTGCACTGACAAAGGCTCTGTGTATTTACATGCTGCTGCACTTCCACATGCTTGAAATTAGAGAAAAGCTCTGAAAAACATTTGGGGCTTTTTTTGTTTGTTTGTTTTTTGGTTTGTTGGGGTTTTTTTTCCAGTTTATCCCCCACCCCTCCAGTGCTACTTCCTTCTCATCACTTTTCTCCACCACCACCACATTAGGTTTTTTGTGAAACTGTAAGGATGGTAAATAAAAATCTCTGCACAGATAAGACGACAACTCCTTTCAAAGCCTGGATCTATTTTAACCAGAAGAGCTCTTCTTGGCAGAATAGGCCTTATTTATATGACTTGTGATACAGGGTGACTTTCACATTTCACACTATTTTAAAATCAAATCTCAAAGCGTGTTGGAAAAAATGAGCTCAACCCTCGGGCACCTGCCCCGTGAGCACACCCAGCAGCAGGGGGGATGGAGTGGGAAGCTGGAAGGGGATGCCCATAACCACAGCAGGCACCAAGTGCAGGCAGAGCCCAGGTCCTTGCCCTCTCCTGCCTTCACCCGCTCACCCTCGAGGCAGCAGCACCAGAGCCCAGCACACCCAAGGGCTTCCCTGCAGATGTGCCAGCACCTCCGACCCCCAGGGAAACAGGGACCACCCCCCCTTTAACATGGGGCTGGAGGGGCCCTGGCAGAGCAGATCATCCCTCCCTGGGAGTCTCTACATCCCCAGGGGCTTCACACTCCTGATGCCCCAGCACCACGGGAAGGTGCTTGCAACAGGAAAAACAGCCTCCTCCTTTCTACAGCATTTGGGGATTTTTTTTTTTAAATATATATATGCACTTTTAAGCATTCTTCACATGAGCAGCTGGCCAAAGAGCTTCCTGACACAAGTGAAGCCCCGAGGAGCCCACATCCAGCCCAGCACACACGCTCTCGCCAGCGGCACCGGACCAGTGCTGCAGGCACCGCGGGGCCAGCGCCAGCCTGCCGCACTGCTTAGAGATGCTCTCTTAGATAAAATATGGATAAGATAAAATATTGATAAGGTATTCTTCAGGTTTCAAAGCGGCACGGAACAGAGGCAAGAAGGTACACGCACTGGATAAAATACAAACAGGAATCTGCCCACAGATCGTCGTGCCCTGAGACTGGAGGTTGGACACTTAAAGGTCTTGGGGGATCTCAGACACCCCAGATGTACTCTCTGCGGGCTGCCCCTGCAAGGATCAGGTCATATTATAAGGATTTTATGTCATAAACCCTTGTAAAGCTGCACTTGAGCACTGTGGGTAGAAAGCACCACCTCACACCATGGGCAAGCACCTTGGCTGATGCCCAGAGCTGTCGATAACACAGGCTCCAGGAGCTGCTGGCAAACCGAGCGCAGGCTGGGGCTCCAAGAAAGCACTTTCTGCACCAAAATCCAGGAGCAGCTGCAGCAAGTGCAGTGGCCACTGAGGTTACTCACCCAGCCCGAGGCATGAGACTCTCAGTCCGGATTTTCCAAGGTTTCTAGAAGGAAAAGAAAATAATTAATGTTAAGCCATCAAGAGACACACAACTTAACCCTGTGGGAAGCCAGCAGCCAGAGAAGACACATCCCTGATTTTTGTCCACGTCATACGTTCTCCTCCAAAAGAGACAGGTTCTCCCTCAGCTGGGGTGCTGGCTAGGGAAGGGTGGATGTACTGCCCTCATCCTTTGCCTCCCTAGGCTGCAGGAGAAGCTCGGAGCGCTCAGGGGGCTGGCAATAAACCCCCAAACATTCAGCTGTAACTCACATGCAGCTGGTGGTGTTTGGAGTCCCATGAATAAAGCACATTTCCCATCACGTTCATCCTTCACCATTCATTGTACTGACACCCATTCAAGCTTCACTTTTATTTTCGTTCCCCCTCATGCTTGCAAAAAAAAAACATTCCCACCCATCACAGCAGACCCTGACACCACCAGGGCTCCCCCCCTATATAGAATACCCCACAATCTCCCAGCCCAAGGGGAGGCAGTGCCTTGATCCCTGACACTTTTCAACATGATGCTTTTCAACGTCAGCCAGAGGAAGTTATTACCCTGCTCCCCACCTCCCAGAGCCAGGCTGGAGACAGGATAATTAGCCCCGAGCCCAGGAGATGGGCTGCATATTGAACCCCTGCCCCAAGTTAAACCCATCGCTGCTGTACAAAATACCCTTTTAATTACACCCTCCCTCTCTTACCTCCACATTACAGCTGGAGCGGTGCCACATTTTTTGCCAGATCAAGGTATAATTTAGAGGCCATCTATCTACCTTCCAGTGCAACGCGCCGCAAACAATCACGGCACTGACAAATTAAAGCCAAATAACAATAATTAAACCAGCCCTGCTCACCCCTGGTGAAGGGGGTGAAACACCGGCTATGGGTACAGGGCGTGCCTGGCTCTTTCAGCTCTTCTCACACACTTGATTTTGGGGCCATGTCAGGTATTCCCTCATGTGGCGATTTCCCTGGGGGGAGAGGAGGCAAAGGCATCCCCGGGGAGGTCAGGGCAGCCAGTGACCCTTGGGGAGAGGTGTCCTCCCTCCCACCCCTGCCCAGGGTCCCCAGTGCTGCTGCTGCACCCCAAATACAGCACTGCCGAAAGGGATCGACAGTTGGGAGATGAGAATTTGTCCTCGAGTAGCTATTTGAAGAGCTGGAGCTGCAGCACCATGAGCCCTCCAGGCTCTCAGCATGGCTGGGGCAGACACTGACCTCATTTTGGGTTTGTTTTTTTCCCCCCTCTTCTCTACTTTTTTCTTCTTTTTTTTTTTTTCCTATATTATCTTTTATTATCTGCCCTAGCCCTACTGGCCACACTAGTGCTGGTACAAAGCATTTATGGGGTACACCAGTCCCCCCAGCAGAAGGGTCTGCCTCAGAGTCTCAGCCCCAGTATCAGCTGGCTGTCCCCTCCTCCTTCCCCACAGGTCCCTGTTTCCCCCCCATGCCACAAGGCCACATCCAGGCTCATCCCTCCACACACTGGGGACCTGGGAGGTAAAGGACACACAGGAACCAGTCTGTGCTCTGAAGAATGATAACCAGCTCTGTGCAGAGACTGGTCCACTAACAAACCTGGACAGAAATACTGCGTTTGAACTTCCAAAGCTGTCTTTGCTATTTACTCCACCTACACGTGACCCAGGCACTTGGAAATTTCTGTGTCTAGAGTCAAAAGCTGACACTGAAAATGCCAAATCTGTGCAGTGCAAGACCCTCTGGCAAAGTGATCTCAGAAGCTGCTCGGGACAAGGACACCCGAGGCCACGGTCCAGCCTGGAGAGCATCACCAGGTCACAGCCCCCAGCTACTGCCATCGTTGCCAGCGCCTCACCTAACGACACACTCTAATTAGCAGGTGGGCAGCCCGAAAGCAAAGCTGCCCCACCAACCCAGGGAGCTGCAAAACAGCTAAAAAAAAAAAAAAATCAACCTGCTTGAGATGTCTCAACTTCCAGCACAGACCTCATGCTGCTTAAACCTGCACAGCCCCCCGATCGCTGGTCCTACAGCAGAGCAGGGATTTGTCTGAAGGAGCAGCAGTTCTGGTTCTCCTCTACCCACCTCCCAAAAAAATTCAAGCAAAGGAAAAAAAGCTATATATTTACCTCTATCTTAAGGCTTCCAGAGGTGTGTATAGGTGCATTACACAGACACACAGAGCCTGGAAGCTCTGAATTGCCAAGTAAAATCAATGGTTGGTTTCTAAGTAACCAGACAGTAAAACCCCTTTGTGCTCCTGTTGCACTAATTCCCAAGCCTGAGACAATTAAACCCAGAGCTGAACTGGCAGCAGCTTCTGCAAACCACCAAGAACTGGGAGCAGTGGCTGGGATGGCAACTGGGATGGGAAGAGGAACAAACTCTGGTTCTGATGAAGCCCAAGGTGCCCAGGCAGCATCATTTGACAGCAGGGGCACAGGCTAAGCATCCTCCCTGGAAGCTGCAGGAGCATCTCTGGGTACCTGGCAGAGCCCCACCAAATGACAGCAGTGCCCTTCCTCAGGGAACCCCCCCACGCAGGGTGAGGAGTTTCTGGAGACACAGCACAGGATGGGAGGGGATCAGCTGGGAAGGGGGGGTCTGGCATCACCCTCCTGAGCAGTTGTCGACAGCTGGGGTTTTCCTGGGCCAGTGGTGGAAGCTCTCAGCAATGTTTTCAAGGCCAGAAACAATCTTTTTATACAAAGTATGAGCAATATTGTATGAGTCAGCTGTCACCAAGCTGACACTCACGTGCTTTCCCCGGGGGATGCTGAAGCACCTGGCCAAGGCTGTACAGAGACCACTGCCCCCAGAACCCATCTCACCCACTGCCCCACTCCAGCCAGATCTGCATGGGACGCAGCAGCTGGGTAAAGCCACATCCCACCAGCAGCACTTGGCTCCAGGAGGAAAGGGCAAAACGGTGCCTTCATGCAGGTTTTTCTTAGAAATTATCAGTGCAGCAGCATTATGGTCCTGGTGGTCCACCTTGATTGGGCACGTGCTAATGTCAGGCAGGGAGGCGTTCAGGTTCCTCCACAGACAGTCATGAGCACCCATGAGCAGGGTGGTACCCGACGTCCTGCTCCCACAGCAGCTGGCACCAGCAGTGCTATTTGCTGCTGTTAAAGTCCTGAGTGCTTCATTCCACCCTTGAGCCAGCAGCCCAGCCCACCTCCCAGACACCAGCGCTGCCACCACTCTGGGAGTTCATGGTGACAGTGTTGAATCACTCTTCCAGGAGGGAAAAACCCACTTCTTCTCAAACTGAATGCCAGCACTGCTGAAGGATGAAGTAGCCATTAAAGAGGATGTTGCAGGACTCTCAGGATCGCTTCGCCTATCCTACGTGCAGCTGATTACAAATCAGCTCTTATAATGCCCTTTTTTGTTGTTTTTCATTACTTCTCTCCCCTGATACCCCACTCCCCTTGCACTTTGCAGAACCGGATCAATCGCGCCGCTCTCCAGTGACACCAGAGACACACCAAGAGTTTCATCTGCTGCTGCACCCAGCTTCATGAGTGACCTGACCCAGGAGCAGAGTCCCCAGCTGCAGCCCACTGTGGCACCTACCACACCACTGCATGCCGATCCAAAACCAGCTTCATTTGCTTTATTCAGCCTCACACCACCAGCAAAACCTGCAGGTATTCATCACCTCACCCCCGAGTTCTTTCAAAACCAAAGCCTGAAGCCAAACCTGAGCTACAGCAGAGCCAAAGCCTGGCTGCTGGAGAAACCTCCCGAGGGGCTGGGATAAGGAGGTGGGCACAGGGGCAGCCCCTGTTGCACAAAGGATGCAGGTTTTCCCGGGCAGCCCCACTTGGTGCCCACGGCAGGAGCTGCAGAAACCTCACTGAGAGCACCCAGGTCACAAAAAAGCCTTAATAAAGGACATTTAAAGCCACACTGAACACATTGAGGATCTTAGAGCACTAACTCTGTGAAGGGAAGGGACACACCGTGCTCTTTGTAGCTGTAAGAAAGGTGGGGTTTGAATCTAACTTTAAATCCTTCCAGTTCCCTTTCCGTTTGGGACAGGCAAGCATTCAGAGTCTCAGACTGGTGAGGGCTGGAAGGGACCTCTGGAGAGCATCTCATCCCACGCTGGTTTGTCAGACTCTTCCTCCCCGGCGCAAACCAAAGGTGACATTTTCCCTGCCTGCGCAGCAGGGAGTTTGAGCCAACACAACCATCCCCACAGCACCAGCGGCTCCGCCAGATTGCGCTGGGCTAAGGAGCGCAGGAGATTAACGCCTGATTCACTCAAAACACAGCTTGCAACCCAAGGATGCTGTTAAAAATACACCAAGGTACCAAAACAGCATGCGGAGAGGGACGACATTTCCTTTGACTAGGCTTTTCCAAGCGGAGGGCACATCCCTTCCCGAGGAAGCGCCGGTTCTTGGCTGCATTTGCCGGGCAGTGCCGCTCCGAGATGCCGGCACCAGCATCCTCCAGGAGCAGCTGCTGCTGCTAAACACCAGCCAACACCACACGACCAACCGAGCAGCACCTGCAAGTGGGCCCAGCAGGGAAAATGCTGGGAAGGAGGCGTTAGCCCAGCACCCATCAGGGCCAGGAGACAGCAGCCAGCTGGGAATGGCACCTTCCCCGCTGGAAAGGAGCAACTCGAGCAGCAGGATCCAAATGGGTGGCACAGCCACAGGGCTGGTTACCAATCCCTCTGCCACTTGGCAGGGCTTCGCTGAGAAAAATCAAGTTCTTATTTTCTCTTGCTGGTGGAGAGAGTTGTACATACACTGCACCTGCTCCTCTCTGGCTCCAGCCCCCAGCACTGCAGGGACTTTGCCCCAGATGGGCTCGGGATTTTTGCCTGGTGGCCTCCCAGGCATCACCCCAGCTGAGCAGGCAGCAGGTCCACGGGGAAGGGGTTGTCCCAGCTGCAGAGACCTGGAAAATCTGTGCTCAACTGCTCACACCTCTTCCCAGCCTTCAGCTTGTTACAGGTCTGAGGAGCCAGGGTTTGACACGCACAAGAAAGGCCAAGGTGGCAAATTTTGACTCCAAGAGCTCTTTGGTTCAACACCGAGAAGACAAAGAGCAACACAAGGGGAAGAGACGGGGCTAACACACTCGGCAGAGACAGAGGGGTGAGCAGAGCAACGAGAGTCATCAGGGATAGAGCCTGGCAGTAAAAATGCAGGGGAAAAAACCTACAGTGCTTCAAGTCTCAGGAATAAAAGGGTGAAATCCATTCCCAGCTAATTCTTCCTTCTAATGTGGCCATGTAGGAAGATTAGAATGTCTGAAACATTAATTTTGGTTAAAAAAAAAAAGGCAAGGACCCAAGGTTTAAAACTGAGATAAATATTGGGCAACAAAAATCGAGAATAATTTGACTGTGCAGCAAACCTAAACCCATTCAGCTCCTTCCCAGGAAGGATATTTGCTGGGAACAACATCCTAGAGCACTGCCGGTTACCTGCAAGTCTCATTCCTGTAATGACAAAGAAAGAAGCTACAAGTCAGCCAGGAAGTTTCCCCCTCGTTGCTGTTTTTGCTTTTAGAAGCCTTATTCAAGCCACCCTGTGCCCTTCCTAACTGCCTCTGCAGCAGCAGCATACACAGCATCACTAGAAGTGACAAAGAAGGAATTTTTAAGCCAACGTAAATCTGCATATAGGAAGTTTCTGCAGCATTTAAGCAAAGCTTTTTATTTCCTCAGTTCCACCCCATAACGCCGCTAGTAAAGCCTCTTCTCTGGAAGAGCTTTTCACAAGCCAGCTTTTTAAGTAACACTAAATCATTTCTTGCTGAAAAACCAGGTTTTTTTTCCCTGTGATGCTGCTGTCCCAATTAGCTCACATGGTACATGGGGGGTGGCCAATTATAGTCCCATGGTCATTAAAGGCTCACCTCACTGAGCTGCAGGAAACCTTTTCAAATGAAATCGTACCTGGATGAGAAGCAGAGTCCTTGCCTTGAATTGGTGCCCAGTCCAGCCCCTGCCTAAACCTCCCTGAACCCGGGACAGCAGCAAGGATTGCAGAATAGCTCAGAAATTCCCCAGTAACTCCTTTCACCTCCCACGCTCACCCACCGCCTCCTTAGCAGCTCTTATGGCAACTTCTCATTATTTCCTCAGAAGGGCAAGTGCTGGCAGTGCAGTCAGAGCTGAGCAAGGCCAAAAGGAATATATCCATTTTATATATGCATATGTACACACACACATATATATGTATCCTGTGGGCAGGGAGCCCTGGGCAGCTGTGCCCCATGCCCTCCTACCCACTCTTCTGAGACAGGTTATGGGCAGCAGCCCAAGGCTGGGCTTGGGGAAAAGGTGAGTTTTAGGAGGGATGTGAGCAGGGGTTGGGTGGGATGAGCCCAGAGCAGAGAGCTGCCAGGAGGAACTGGCCCAGGGATCCCAGGAAGGTGGGGAAAGGAGAGGAAAGCCAGAGAGCTGCTGGGCCAGCAGGAGGGTCCAGGGGATTTTCAGAGCTGGGGGGCTCTTTAATTAAAAGAAAAGGGGGAGAAGGTGAGGGAGAAAATGTGCCTACAAAGCAGCCCAAGCCATATGGCAGGAATGGTATTTGTTTCCTGTGGCACAGGGCAGAAAGTGATTGTAATTATTCACTTTTAATTAATTCTGTCATAGAGGCATCGATAACCCCTCCTGGCAGTGGTGGCAAACGCTGCAGCGCTGGAGGCAGCTCTAACACCAGGCTGTAGGGAACCATGGGCAGCCACCAAGCCTGGTCCCCTTGCCTGGGCAGAGCTGAGCACCCCTCAGCCACCACAGACAGCTTTCCTCATCCCTCCAGAGCCACATCCAGCAAGGGAGGACCCCAAAACCCAGCTCCCCAGGTACCCCAACAGGAGACAGCATCTGCCCCAGTACCCAGCCCTGGTGCAGGGCAAACCCCCTTGCACTTCACCAAGCAATCCCCTTGTTTAAGGCAACCTTCACCATTAGCCACCACAGCCCACCAGACACAGCATCACCTGGGTACCAGAGGTTTCCCATCTCCCACAGCAGAAAAAGTAGCAGCTTGAGACCCCACACAAGCCCTTTGCAAAGGGACACAGGCAGCACCCAGCATCCTCCGGGCAGGGATTTATGGGCTGGGCCACCTGTGCTGCTTAATCAACTCATTAACCTACAAGTGGGTCCTCCTGTCCTTAAGGGACAAAGCAGTTATAAGAAAATACATCCTTGTTATCCAGGTGGGAGATCTGTTTCACTGCTGCCCTTTATTGTTCCGAGCAGAGAGAGTTTGGGTTTGGTCGCTTCTATGAACACACATCCAAATCAGCCCAAATCCCCCCTTCCTGGTGATGCTGCACTGTCAGGTGTCAGAACCTGCCTCTGCCTGCATAACCCACCAGGCTCTGGGTTTGCAGAACAGGATGTGACTCCTGTTCAACCCAAAACCACCTACCTCCACATACAGGGTAAACTTCACCCGCTGTCCGATGCCAGGCTGAGCTTTACCGGCTGCAGCGTGATGTGGGATCCCAGCTGGGATCAGCTCTGGGTGCTGACAGCCCCCCACCCTGCATCCAGCCAGCCTGGAACTACCTCCAAAGCAGCCTCGCACTGGGGGAGGCTAAAACCAGCTTTATCTGCTTCCAGTATTCCCACCTGTACAATGGGATCAGGATAACCATCCCACCTGCCTGTCTGTCTGTTTGTCTATCCATCTATCTACCCATCTATCCCTCTATCTATCTATCTACCCATCTATCCCTCCATCTATCTATCCCTCCATCTATCTATCTACCCATCTATCCCTCCATCTATCCATCCCTCTATCTATCTATCTATCTATCTATCTATCTATCTATCTATCTATCTATCTATCTATCTATCTATCTATCTATCCATCCATCCATCCTTAACCAAACCCCAGTGTTCAAGCTGGTTAATCCTCAGAATGTCTCTCTGCACGCATAATCCAACCAACCATCCTTCCCAGTATTTTACTGTCATCTTTTCCATTTCCGTAACTGCTGTGAAGTTTTCAGGCTGCATCTTGTTCCCTCAGGGAGGTGGCAAAAATCACAGCAAATCAGGCGCTTTGCTCTGTAATTTCCCAAAGATCAAAGTTTAGTTATCATTAGAATGTAAATGTCACAATATTATGAAACTGGTGCATCAGGACAGAACATATCTTCCTCTTTGAAAGCGTTTCTATGTGATGTGACATTTTGGTAACATTTGAGGGAGGACTTTTTTTTCCTCTTTAATGATCTTTCTCAGCTTTTCTTGGCCAGTATAAGTATGCTACTCCTGCCTAATAAAATAACATTTAAATTAAAGTATTTCACAAAGTCTTTTTCTTCTTCAAACTGGGTCCAACACCCACCCTGTTATTTTGTTTAATCTGCTTCTCAAGGCAAGGAAAAAGGGGTTGAGTTTATGGATATTAAGCAAGCATGGCTCCTAATCTCCTTGTAAATATTTTCAAATTACCAATATACCAATATTAATAAGAGTTGGGTTGCTGGAGTGTACAAGAACAGGGGATCCACTTGAGAAAAACAAGGAGATAAAATCCAATCAAACAGTTGTTCATTTGAACAATAAAATGGTGGATCTTGAACATGCCCCTGTGAATCCAATACAACTACAGCAATGACAGTCCGTAAAGTATCTCAGCTTGCCCAAGGATCCAAACAGCTGCATCTTCTCAGATGTCATGAGGGGAAAGCTTTCTTTTCTCCTGTTGTGCCCCCTTATCTAGCACCTACACACTAGGGAGAAGGTAAAGAGTATAAAAGTAAAGTAATAAGTGTTATTATAAAATAACCATGAATTTTCCTTGGACCTCTGTTGACCGTATTAGGACCAACAGAAATTTTCTAGACATGCATGAAGATGTAAGCGTGGTCAACAAAAGGCAGACTCAAAGGACAATTGGGAGGGCAGGGACACAAATTACACAGCCTGGTATAAAAATCAAGAAGATTAGCAACAAAAAGCCATGCACTGGCTGCAAGATCATTGAAAACTTGAAAAAAGACAGAGAAATCCCAGCTCCACTGAAACCAGCAGCATAACTTCACTGACTTCAGAAGAATATGTTCCTCGGGGTGAGTAGACGGTACCTCACTGAACTCAGGCTGGGCAAACCTTGTTTGACAGGCCCTGCATCACATGATATTTATTGCTGCTTAGAAACAGGCACCATATTGCTCTATAGTGCAAGCTCCCTATAGCAAGTGCAACAGAGCGTGAATTAGAGGGTCACCGAGGTAAATGTCACAGCATTGCACGTGGATAAATCCCACCCTGCTTTAATACCAAATAACCAGAGTGCTAATGGTCATCAAAGAGAAATCTGTTACAGACTGGTTCTTTTAAGAAAGAAAACAAGTCCAGACTCCCTTTTTTTTTGCACATCTTGGCTTGGACATCTTAGGGAATACTTGCAACCTTAACTAGCTAAAGGGTTTTTTTTGTTGCTGCTCATTATGGTACAGCCAGAATTATACCCTGTAACAACTCTGATAAGATTTGGAAAGGAAACAAAGATTCAACTGGGGTTTCAACTTGGCTTACCTCTTTTTTTTTTTTTTTTTTTTAAACCACTTTTCAGATTCTGCTCACATCTCTGAATTTATTTTTTTTCCCTATGTAGATAAACCCTATCAACTTACACCATCATATCGTTGTTACTGTGCAGCAGACAACTTAAATAAAGTTTGGTTTTCAGGCTCTGTTATTGTAAACCAAATTCCATTTTAATATGACTAAATTGATGTGGAAAGGTAGGAATATTCCCTCTTATTGCAATGCTGAAATGCAGAGAATACAGGAAACCTAAGTGTTAAAGAGCTTGACTGACTGTGAATTATAATGGTCTATATGATCATAAAAATCACCAGTTTGGAACAACCTCTTTTTTTTTTTTTTACTAAGTGTTGCCTGGAAGACTTGTAATTACACTCATAAACTAAATCCTGAATTAAAGTATAGTAAACTTAAAATCAAAAGCAGTCATAAGGTATGTCATTAGGAATCCCAGTAAGTCAAAACAAAGGTCAATTTATGTTTATGTGACACTGAAACTGCAGTATTACAGGTTACAGGTGAATTTTCAAGTCTTTTTCCCACTCTAAACTCACACAGAATGGTAGGGGTTGGAAGGGACCTCGAAAGATCGTCTAGTCCAACCCGCCCTGCCAGAGCAGGATCACCTACAGCAGGTCACAGAGGAATGTGTCCAAGTGGGTTTTGAATGTCTCCAGAGAAGGAGACTCCATGCCCTCCCTGGGCAGCCTGTTCCAGGCTCTGTCACCCTCACCATCAAAAAGTTTCTCCTTAAGTTTCTATGGAACCTCCTATGTTCCAGCTTGCACCCATTGCCCCTTGTCCTATCATTGGACGTCACTGAGAAGAGCCTGGCTCCATCCTCCTG
>WUAM01000083.1:1620001-1631046 GCA_024336885.1 Actenoides hombroni
TGCAGGCCGCCCCCCCCCCCCCGGAGGAAGGCAGCTGCCGGCTTCCCTGCGCAAGGAGACGGCTTCTTAGAGAGCGGAACAAGTCGGTGCTGAAATGGGCTAATTGGGGAAAATAAATAAATAAATAAAATGAGGGGGAGGGGGGGAGAGAGAGGGGAAAAAAAAAAATAAAATTCGTTCTGCTACCGAATTAACTCGTTATTCCCGCGTTCCCCGCACCCGGAGCCGCCGGCCGCAGCCCCGCGCTCCAGCAGTGCCGGGGTTAATCCTCCTCCCAGCAGAATAAGCCGCAGCGCAAAGTCGTCTTTGAAGCGAAGCGAAGCAAAGCAGCCCCGCAAAGCAGCCCCGCTCCTTGCTGCAGTCGGGGTTGCAGTCGAAGCAGGGAGCCCAGCTCCCAGTCTGCAGCTCGCCAGTGCCCAGTGCCCTGGGCCACCTCGCACCTCTCCCAGGGCTCTGGCTTTGGGTGCCGAGGGCAGGGGTACCCCGGGGACCCCTGGGCTGTTTGAGCTGCTCACCAGAGCAGCGAGAGGATAGGGATGGGCTGGAGTCACCCCCAGGACCCCTGCCCATCACTGCCACCCAGCCGAGCAGCCCTGAGGGAGGATGGGTGGTGGGTGAGCAGCGGTGTGGGGACATCCCGGGTGCAAACCCACGGGACAGGGTGACCATGGGATGCCTGGGTGGCAGCATAGAGTGGAAGGGGGACGATGACACTGAGTGCTGGGGCTGCGGTCACCTGGTGTCCCTTCCCCAGCCCTGCCCAGGCCAGTGGGAAATGGCCCACAGGGGTTCTCTGCACCCCACTCCTAAATCTGCCCGCAGGCTCCCAGGAGGGCTGGGTGAGGATGGGGGCACCTCCACAGATCCTCTCAGCCACCTTCTGCTCACTGCTCAAGCTGCCCAGGACCCTGTCCCAGTGAGTAGCCCAGAGGCTGGAGCCTCCCCAGCCTCCTGCTGCAGACATGTGAAGGTAGAGCAGGAGTAGTGGTGAGGAGAGAGGAGCTGGAGGTGCTGGGGTGCCAATGGCACCCTGTTTTGAACTCAGGAGGACAAACCTTTGATTTCCTCCCCTGCAGCGGGAGCACACCACGGTTTTCGCTCCCCTCACCCTCCACCCTGCTGAGGAGGAGAGTGCGAGAGCGGCTGGGTGGGCAGGGGGCAGCCAGCCAAGGCAACCCCCCACCCAGGGTGACAGGGGGAACAGCTTCTGACAACCTCTCTGCAGTCCATTAATGCTTATCCAGCACATTTCGTTGAGGGTGGGAAGCATCATATCAGCGCAAAGACAGTTTCTTCATGGGATTTTCCAGAAGAGGTTTAACAGGTCATGATACAGCAGCCACTCAGAGTGCCAGCCGAGAGCGGGCGCCTTGGGTTCAGCCTCAGGTGTGGGTTTGGGGCAGGTGAACCCCTCGGCATCAGGGTTGGAGGGAGGGAGGGCTGATCTCCAGGGTGGAACTCAGAAAGCCAAGTACTAAGCAGCTGAGCTAAGTGCTGCAAGGCTCTGTCTCAGAGACAAGTTTCCAGACATCTCACCAGTGAGTTATCCTCACAGGTCACAGATAGTTACATACCCAGAGAAGTGTGTGTCACCTGGGAGCACAAGCCACGGGGCCGCTGTCATCGAGGTGCCCCACAACAGGGCCTCACCCAGGACCTGCTCCATGTCTCCATGGGACTGGGATCGGGTGCAGCTGGAGCGGTGGTGGTGGCACCCCAGGGCTCTGCCAGCCCAACGCGGGCTAAGCACCCTCTCAGCTTTTGGAGACCAGTTTGGCCCTTCAGAGCCCACCGGGCTTGTTCCTCTCCCCGATGGACATAGAGCACCCTCTTGCTGGGCACAGCTATTTCAAGAAGATGCATTTTTACATCTCCTTCTACACCTGTCTGGAGAGTTCCCGTTACAACCAGCACCTGTCTCTGCCAGCACTGCCAAATGGTGGCCTGTGCCACTGCCAGAGGTGCCAGGGGAGGGCGAGGACAGAAAAGGACAGTCACGTTCTGCGCTGGCACATCCCACAGATCATATTAACTCAATCCACTTAGCCTGCGAGGCGTTACAGCTCCTGCCACTGAGGCAGGTATTTAAACACGGGATTTATTGCATCTGCCTGAACAAGATGATCACTTCTAGACTTAAACATTAGAATAACATTTTGCATCATAACAATCCCGAGCCTATAAACCAAGATGCACGTGGCAGCCTCGGCGGAGGCCGGTGCTGGGGTGCAGTGGCAGCTTGGGCTCAGCCAGGAGCCTCTGGCTGGGCTTTCCAGTGCCCCTCCGGTGCCACCCAACCGCTAGGGACACAGCCGCTCGCCGAGCCGTACGGATGCGTTTCGCCCCTGAGGAAGATGACAGTTGCTCATTAAACAACTTGCCCAAAACGCTCCATCAAGCAAATCTCTTGCAGCACAGATGCTCACGACCACGCTGGCTTTGCCTTCCCTGTGACCCCTGTTAGCCACCGCCCCAGGAGCCGCCGCATCCATCCCGGGGTTCAAAATAAAGGCAAGAGCCAAACATAGACAAGCAGGATGCTCTCGGCAAGGGCAGAGGCCGGGAGATGTTTTACTCCCACACAAATACACATTTCAAGGCCCCGGACACTCTGTTTCTTTGCCCAGGACCTTGCGGGGGCGGGATGATGCGCATCACTGCGGCAAGAGGAATGGAAGCCTCCAAAAAGGAAAAAAAGGCTTTATTTAGCCCCAGTCTGGTCCCTGCGGAGGCACCGAGGGGAGCTGGGGCCGTGCAGCTGAGCTGGTGATGGACAAGCCTTCCCCGTTGAGCCAGGGGCACGGCAGGGTCTCCGCTCCCGGGGGCCGGCAGCAGCGCGGCTCTTGCTGTACCGAGCGGGAGAAAGATGCTCGTGCAGCCCAGAATGAAAATAAAACGAGGTCCTTTGGGCTGAAACATTTCAAGCCGATGCAGCCCAACCCTCTGTCATGGCTCAAGATAAATGCTCTGCTTGCTTCATTCTTCTTATTTTATTTTTTGTTTTATTCCGCCTTACAGCGAAATTTACCTCGGGAACATCACGCCAGGTCTGGCTGGAGACTCCGCGCCTCGGTGAGGGCAGTCACAGGCTGTTTGCACTAATTACTCTGCCGTGTCATTCCACCGCTGCAGAGCCTGCCACTGGACAAGTACCAACCAGCATCTCAGTAATTTCATTAAATCTCAGCTGACTGCCAGCTAAACCTGCAGCTTTGGTAATACCAATCTGCTCCGTAGAGATCCTGGCAGGCTCTGACCATCTTTTAAGATGGCAGGCTGGAATTCCACACCTGCCTTGTGCCCAGACCTCAGCAGCAAACTGTATTTTCCATAGACACGTGTATTAATTAAACAGTCCACACTGCACGGGCAACGAGGCTACGGTGCCTGGCGAGCACGGGTAGAGCCATCGCCTCTGCCTCCAGCCCTGCGCCGTTCATGCTTTGCCAATTAAAACCTTTCAGTGCTTTTTATAAAAGAAAAGCCTTCTTTTTTTTTTTTTTCCCCCCATCACCAGCTGCAAAGTTCATGTTTCTACCTAAAAAAAGCAAACTGGAAATTGTCATTGATCAATAGAAAAATCTCACCTTTTACATAAATAATCTATTTCTCAGTCTTAACCTTATATTTCTTACAAAATTGTCTTTTAAACTTTGAATGATGATAAACCAAACCCAAAAAGCTGATAAAACAAACCCAAAGAACTGATAAACCAAACCCATCTCAGGCATCTCCCTGGGACAAGGCCCCGTGGCTTCGTGGTGCAGCGGGTGGGCACCCAGGAAAGCTGCCCCCTCCCTGCTGCAGGGACCTCAGCACCTCCCTGGCTCCTCTTTAATCCAAAACACCCCATTTTCGCTCTGCAAGAGAGGTGGGATTGACACCTCTGCAGAGAGACATCAGGGCTGTGAGCCGGGCAGCCACCCTGGGATGTTCTCGGTGACCATAACGAGGGTGACTTTTCACCTTATTTCTGTCAGAGGTTCACACACCGTGAAGTGGCACCGAGGTGCTTGGCTGCAGGTTGCAGTGCAGAGGAGAGCTGGACAGCGACCACATGCCGCCCGTTACATAAACCCCCATCCCCGCATGCTAACTGGCAATCCAGGTCACCAGTAACGATGCCATCCTGGCCGGTTTAAGCTCTTTAACTGAAATTCTTCAGCATTGGGAGCAGACAGCAGCTGAACAGAGCAGCGAGCGTCGCAGCGGCCGCGCGCGCCCGGTGACAGTCGTGCAGCTGCCAAGCCTCTCACAGGGCTCACGGGGAAGCCCCAGGGTGGGCCCGTGTCCTCTCCAGGTGCTGGAGACCTTCTGTTATCTGGGGACAGCAGGTCCTACCCAAGCAAGGTGCTTGGGATGGCACTGTGGAGGAGCCCTGGGGTGCTGAGCAGCCCTACCCCTGCCTGCCAGGGGCTGTGTGCCCATACCCCTCAGCTGGACCTTGTGCTGACCCCAGGGCAGCGTCCAGACAGCAGCTCCGGGCAGGTTGAGGGCTTTTACTCCATGGCACAAAGCAGCCCTGTGCAGCCCTCTCCAAAACCCAGCACAAACGCTTTAGGCAGCAGCCTCCAGGAGCGAGCATTCGTGGGGATTACTTTAATACAGTGCCACAAGTCCTTGATTTACAGACCTCCACTCCATCACTCCTCCGCGGCACAGCAGGACGCTCTCGGGGCAATTCTGGGTTACGTCCCGATAAAAGTTTCATTGGGCCATAAAGGCCCTGATGGTAAATCCAGCCCGCTGCACACCTCTCTCTCAGCCCTTTCGCTCCCTCTCGGCAGCTGTTTGAAAGCCGGTTTCCTGCTGGGCTAATTACTTCTGATTGCAGCGGTTCCCTTGCGCCCCCCTCAACGGGGCTGAGGCGGACGCTGGCGAGATAACGG
The DNA here is from genome assembly GCA_024336885.1 of Actenoides hombroni. NCBI lineage: Eukaryota > Metazoa > Chordata > Aves > Coraciiformes > Alcedinidae > Actenoides > Actenoides hombroni. Next base: position 1,624,891 of record WUAM01000083.1, read on the forward strand.
GAGCTGCCACCCAGGAGAGCGGGGCCGGGAGCCCGGGGTGAGCTGGCGGGAGGACTCGTCTCCCCACGGGCCTTCCACCGCATCCATTCCAACCAAGAGCCGAGGCCCCGCTGCAGCGGGGTGCTCAGCAGCTCGGCGGAGGAACGGGCCCGTCCGAAGCGGCCGCGACAAAGCCCCGCCGCGATCTGTAGCTCTTCTGGGTGTATCTAAAACCCACGAGGAACATTCCTCCTTCCCTAACGGCGCTGGAAGCTTGGCGAGGAGACGAGCTGCGGAACAAAAAGGGCCGCGCTTATCTAGCAAGCAGCCCTCGTATTTCCCCTGGTTTCGCATGAAAAAACTTAATTTGCATTTGTAATTGCACTTGGGGAAGACTGATCAAAATCCTCATTGAGTGTTTTTTTTTAGTTAAAACGCGTCTTTCTGGCAGCTCTCCAGCCGCAGTGCCCGGCACATGAGGTCTGTTTTCGGCTCCAAGAGTTCCACCCTCCCCGAAGGGACCGAAGCTGGGAGCAGAGGGCAGCGCGGGCAGACGCAGCCGGGGTGCTGGCCCTGCCAACACCTGCAGTGCTTTAAGGGCAGGGTATAAATAAAACGGCGTCGCCCCAGCCCCGGGGACTCGCTCTGTGCACACCCACAAACGCTGCCCGGCTCTTCTGCAGGGGTAGTCCCCGTGCTCGCCTCACAGATCCTTCAGGAGGTGATGGAACGATAACCGAATCAAAACTGGCATGAAAAATAGACTAGCTTTGCTCAGTTCTGATTTGGATTGAGCCAGATGCCAGCAGGGTGATAAATGTGTGAGCTGGCTTCCTTGCAGGCAGCGCTGCCCAGGGTTCTGCTCTGCGGGAGCTGAGACCCCAGAGCAGAGACCTCCAGCTACAGCGTCCCCACGGCTGTGCCCGGTCTCCCTCTGGAAATGTGTTTGTCTTTTTTAAATAAACAGCACCAAAGGAGAAAATTTGCCCCTTCCAAACATCTTCCTAAACTCACACAGGTTCAGAGGCCCCTCACGGTACTTTTTTGCAATCCTTACCTCATCTAGAGCTCCACTCATGAGGAATTCATGAGCAGACACCCATCTGATTTCCACCCCACCCCAGGTGTCCAAGGCACCCACTCCCCAACCCTCCACTGGGTGCAGGGAGCACCCACCACGGCTGACAGCACCCTCGGCAGAGCCCCTGGGCACCCCGGGAGCTGCCCACTGCCCAAGAGCTTTGCAATACTTATCCAGCTCTACGCAATCTTAAATAAACCGCCGCTTAATATAATGTGAAAGGATCAATACTGAACCCGCGACCCAGAGCTTTCTGTGTCTTACAAAGAGGATAAAAGCTACTGGGCACCCAATTCAATTAATCAGTCGCTTATCCCTACGGACAGAAAGCATCCACCAGCATATTGCTCTATTACCTGCACCGCCCCCCGCTCCAAACCAGGTAATTTAATTGTTCCATGTATCTATTTCATTCCTCAGATGGCTGAAAGCCAGTGGCTTACAAGAAGGGCTCCAGAAACGACCATTATTTTAACGTATTGCAATACACTGAGTGTGATTAAACATGATTAAAGCACTTAGAGCTGCTTGAAGCTCCGCCGCACAGTACAAGAGGTTTTCTTGTGTCTCTTGTTTCCCCCCCAGGCGAGGCTGGAGCCCCTGACACGGGTATCCCAGCTACGGAGCAGCCCAGAGGAGAGGAGCAGCCCCAGCAGCATCAGCGGGATCCTGGGGAGCCTGGCACTCTCCCTGGGCACTGGGGGTAGCCGTGCCAGGCGCAGGGACACCAGACAGCACATGGCCACTGGTTGCTCAGCACCTCTCTCACTTCCAGGGCGTTTCAGGGGGTTCTGATGGGGCAATGTCAGCCCCAGCACCTGCCCCGGGCACAGCCCGCTCCTGCCAGTCGCCAAGCAGCCTCCCCGCCAGAGCGGTTCAGTTACAGCTACAGCCTTCAACTACAGCCTCGGCTTCCTACCACAGACGTATGAAATAGTCAAGGGAAGGTGAAGAGTTAGGGAGGCTGGCAGCTCGTGGCACAGAAGCGGTTTCCCACTTCGCCGTGCTCCTGTTCTAGACCGTGCACACACAAAATGCAGCTTCCCCCCCCCCCCGTGCTTTGCATAACCCGCCTGATAAATGCGTTCCAAAGAAAGCTCAGCCCCGGCTATGTTCTTCCAGCTCAGCTCTGCCTGCCGAACAGTAGATTTCAAGCAATTATGTATATTACTCTGTCATCCATACACGTCAAATATCACCCAAGCATTACTTGTAACAGCTTAAAACTCTAAATTAACTTATAGGAAGAAATATGTTGCTAAGGTCTCGGTCTTGGATGCTGAATAATACCCAGCTCCATTCCTCCCTTTTCCGGGATGCGCTAGAGCAGATGGGTGAGCAATTATCCTGCAATAACTTCTGATTCTTTGAGAAGAGCTGGCAGAGGGTCAGAACAGCGACGAGCTGCAGCAGACTGCGCTGCTTGCAGAACTTTCTTCCGATGGGTACCCCTTGGGCACGCGGCCCGCTCGCCGGGGAACCCGCAGCCTGCGCTGGAGCTCCATCCCATCCTGCTCCCGCCGGCGCGGGCACCTGCCCTCGTTAGGGAGCAAGCTAAATGAAAGCTGAGCGTCTGCAGCAGCGACTGTCTTATCTAAACTGATACTGAATAATAAGCACTAGGAAAATATCACCTCTGCAAATAGTGGTTTGATTTAAAAAAAAAAAAAAAAAAAGAATTTTAATTCTTCTCCTGAGATTCTCTGTTTCAACTGCTACAACATTTCTAATTATTAAAGTGAGTGGTTCAGGGTAAGAATCCCACCCAGCACAACTGGCACAAGATCTCACTCCCTGCCTCGGAGAGAAAACCCTTCCCACTGACCAGCAGCTCCCAAAATAACAACGGGCATCTGCTGGACTTAGTCATGGAGGGGAATTACCACATCACCCAGGACAATGTCATTTGCTGAAATGCAGCAGATCACTAAGAAATGATCTCCAGTCCAATTAAATTTATCACCGCCTTTTCACACTGCCAGGCTCCTCTTCGGGGAATGCGATAGAGCAAAACCGCGGCGTCAGCACTTCCTCCGCAACTCGGTTACCAGCCTGCATCGCTAGTTAAAAAAAAAAATCATTTCAGGACGTCTGGAATCTGCTTCTTACCTGAACAGGGTGACTTCTCCCCCAGGGAGGAGTTCCCGGAGCAGGTTTTCTGCCTGCCCAGGCTCACAGGCTGCTGCTAGGCAAAAGCCAGGGACTGCAGGAGCTCTTTAGCTCCCTAATTTTCCCTCTGCTTTGGACTAGGGGGAAAAATACTGCTCTTTTCCCTTCCAGAGCACTCTGCAAAGATTGGGGGGGTTCCCCCCCCCCCCTATTTTTTTTGCACACGAGGCAGGAGCACCATGTACCTCAGAACAGCATAATGTCATTTAAGTAAATTAAACAGAAGGTGCTGTCGAGTCTTCAGGTGATGGCCAAGCGCTGCGAGGCCAAGGATGTGCTGTACTTCCCGGGGCTGGTGCTGGCCGGGCAAGCAGTCCCTGCTCTCCGAGTTCATCCCAAACTGCACTGAACGACCGCCCTCCTACTGGAACGGCGCCCGTTTAATTAACAAAAGGAGCTGCAAGAGGATGGTTGCTCGTTGCCAAATGCACAACAGCTCATTAGGTCCTCCGAGGAAAAGAATAATTACTCCTGCAATCCACGGGGCAGTCAAAAATATGCATTTCATCCCCCCAGAGGGGACGGGCCAGCGAGGGCTGGCAAGGGGAGCTGCTCACCCTGCCTGCGGCCCAACAGACGGGGTACGTGCGCAGCCCCCCGACAGCCCCCCCACAGCTCTGCACCAGAGGCACTAACGGCCCCCACGGACTCTGCAAACACCCCGGAATGAAAACCAGCAACCGTGCTACTGGAATTAGTCCAGGAGACAACGCAGCGTTTCCGTCTCTGTGGCACAGGGATGAAACCAAGCAACTATGAAAACACACGGCGAAAACAAGGGAAAAAAACCCAGCTTATCAGGCAGCAGCAGGTCTGCAGCAGGCAGTTTAGCGATGGAAAACGCTGCCTTTCAAGTCAGCCTCCCCGGGCAGCAGAGCCGGGGGGGGCCCAGCGGCTTCGTCCCCCCCTCTGCGGGACGNNNNGGTACTACCTCAGTGAGTATGTGGGTCCCTAGGTAATGAAGCCAGCAGTAAGAACAAGAGCGGCAGCAGTATCCACACCCGATCATTTTGGCAAAGCAACTTCTGATTCAAAGACCGGGGCAAGGGATGACCCTGCTGAGCTCCGTCGCTCGCTGTGCGCGCAGGGTGAGGCCGGTACACCCGGAGCACACGCAGCCCGTTGGGACACGAACACACGGGGACAGTCATTGGTTGAATGCGGTCCTGTAGCTACACCTGACACCACACAGCCGGCAGCACTAGAAAGTATATCTAGAAGCACCAGGAGCAGAATCTCCTGTCCCAGCACCGCTGCCGGGCACACGCTCCAGCTCTGCCCAGCCTGAGATTTGTCCCTGGGGTTATTCCCTGCAGCCGGTCCTGAGCCCTGGGGCAGCCCCGCAGCGACACCCCGGGAGCTGGCACCTCCTCCTTCAGGGCTGGCATCAACCACAACCTACATCTCCATCTGCTTCCCTCACCTGGCGACTATTTCCTGATGCTGGAGTAGTTCTGAGGAAGAGGAGAAAACTGCAATGCCATGACGAAGGGTCTCTGCACCCACCTGCTCTGTTAAAATTCAGCTTGATTGGACTCGCGTTGCAGCTTCACCTCCTCTCAGACACTCGCTCTTTGACTCTGCCAAATTGTTGCCGATGCCCCCGGGTCTCAGAAGGGCACTTTTTTTATCCTAAACGTTTTGCCTTTGGAATCTGCTGGACTGGACAAACATTACCCCACGCTTGCAAGCCCTGCAAATGCCGAATGCAATGAAAACTCACTACTAGAAATCATTAGTGTACAAACTGGGATTAAGAACTGAGAGAGAAAATAAAGGGAATTCTCTAAGTACAGAGCAGGCCACAGACCTGTGCTGCTGAGGCTGAAAAGGGGCATTTTCTGTTCATACTGGGAGACTGCACTGGGAGGGATGGGGCAAGAGGAGTGACTGCAGAGGGGGGAGAAATACACTGGAAGAGCTGCTGCCATCACATTTGATTATTTACTTCGATTAAGAAAGAGTTGCAATTTTATCAGTAGTGGATTTGTACTGAAGACCAAAACCCATTTTTATTCCACCGGAACCGTAACCGTTGGCGATGCCACAACGAGACGAGTCGGCTCTGCCCGTGGTACAGAGACCTGCTCTCAACATCTCCAAAGCCTCCCAGAGCCTGGTTTAACGATCATTTCCTAAAGGATGGAGCTTGGAAACAAACCAGCAATGCTGGCAGCTGCCAGAGGAGGTTTAACTGGGATTTTCCTAAACCCAGCCTGCCTCCATCCACCCATCAGCACTTCGTGTCAGCACGGCAAGGTCCTGATCTCAGCAGATCCCAAAGTCAGCCCAGAGACTCACAGAAAAAAGTGTGTTTTAGCAAAGATCACACGCGCAGAGACCGCAGCCTTCAAACCTGTGTCCAGATATCCCCCCAAAGAGCTGCCGATGGCAGGCAGGGAGCGGGCTCAGCAGGCAGCATCCTGCCCGCCAACCCCGGCGGCTTACTCAGCATCTGGCAGGGCCAGATTTCAACCCGGAGTTTGACAGGAGCAGAAGGTGCAGGCAAAGCAGCAGCAAGTGTGCAAATTCCTGCTGGGCACCAGCAGGAGCTGCTGCTCTGCGGGCGGCTGGAATTTATCACTGGCGATGCAGTGAGAAACTCAATCACCGAAGTTACTCAGCAGGCATTCTTTATATTGCGGTGCCGGACGCCCAGGGGATCGCTCCTCCAAACGTGCGTCCCAGTGCAAGCTGGGTCCACAGTCCATATGCAGGCTGAACACACAGATCCATCATATTGCTTACAAAGGGCAGGCTTATGCTAATAGGTTCCTGGAACTCATTTACACAGCCCGAGCACGCGTAATAAAATTAGGGCTAGGGTCTTTTCTGCCCTCGGGGGTCTTCCGTGACCTCTGGTGGACATTTACTTCATCTTCTCTTCTTCATCACCGTGTTCTTTTAGTGACCTAAAGCCTAAAATC
>WUAM01000083.1:1643283-1674561 GCA_024336885.1 Actenoides hombroni
GACGCGCCCCGCCTCCCCCCGGACCAACGGGCCCCGGATCCTGACCCCCCGCTCCCCCACGGGTTTTCCTGAAACCCATTCCAAACTCCCCCTTTCCCAACAGGCCCCTTAACCCCCCCCCCCCCCCCCAGCTCTCCAGACTCCACCCCAGAAGCGTTCCCCGGTGTTTTCAGCGACGCGCGGGCACGGCTAACATCTCTCTGCGCACGCGGCCGCCGCTCGTCGCCAGCGGGACCAATTAGCAGCGGTTGATAGCGTGGGAGGTCCGCACGCAGAGGGTTTTAAGCAGAAAAATGCAATCCTTCCGCAGGTACGGGTTGAGCTGGAAAATATCTGTAAGTGACACCTCAGTAAACATATAGATTTCATCCCATAGGAGCACGGTAATTTCCAAATGCATGATCCAATTAGCAGGAGTCTAAACGATAGCCTTTAGGCGAACGCGCTCCTGCTCCGCACCGCCTTCTACTTGAGGTAATTGAAACCCCATCAGGGCAAGATTCATTAAGGTCCTTAATTGGTTTTAAGTGGTTCACCCTGCTCTGACAGCATTTAAATGTAGTGACTTATGAGCAGCAGGACCGGGGAGAGCCCCGCACCGCTCAGCTGGCAGCACCCGCTGCTGTGGGCCCTGCCCCTGGCAGAGCTGGGCAGGAGCCCCACGGGCAACCCCAGCAGCCTGCAAAGCCAACCTGAGGGCAACCTTCAAGATCCCCTCCTGAGCCATCTTCGCTTTTCTTTGTAGCAGGGCCTCTTGAGATAGGACAAGGGGTGATGGTTTTAACTTAAAGAGGGAGAAGGAAGAAATTGGTGACACTGAGTGTGGTGAGAGCCTGTGCCAGGCTGCCCAGAGAGGTGGTGGCTGCCCCATCCCTGGCACCATTGCAGGGGAGGTTGGCTGGGGCTCTGAGCACCCTCCTCTAGCTGCAGATGGCCCTGCTCCCTGCAGGGGGGTTGGACAGGATGAGCTTGGAAGGTCCCTTCCCACCCAAACCAGTGTAGGATTCTGTGATACTGGAGGTGCACAGAAGACCCCTGTGCCGCGGTCAATACTCACATCTCCAAAGTGAGGAGAAGGATCCCAAGTCAGCCTTTTCAGGGTGCTTCCAAATACAAGAAAGCTCTCAAAACTATTCAGTGGGGCAGGTCAGGCATTCCCTGCTGTTTTCATTTTCTTGGAATAAGCTGGAAATGGATCTGCCATCCCATCAGCTCCCGGGGGACGGAGGAGCAGCCCTCCCTCTGTTCATTCCTCTATTCATGACAAGCAGGAGTGACCTTGGGAACAAAGAACAGGTTTAAGATGTTTAAAATAATGCTATGTACGTGCTCAAGTTTCATTTAGCTCTTGAAACTATTCCTTGGCTCTCCCCTCGGCACTCTGGTTCCTCAGCTCTGCAGGTCAGCTCCCCCAAAAACCCCTCAATAGGCAGCACAGGGGGGCCAGGATCCTCCTGGCTGCAGGGCAGCTGAGCCCAGCAGCACCATGAAGCCCATTTCCAAGCCAGGGGAAACAGCTGCATCAGGGCATTGCTGGGTAACAGAGAGTGATGTGTATCTATAGACTGCAGGCTAAGAGAAATCTCAACACCCAGCAGAACAGAACCCGGTGTTAACGTATCTCCCTGTATCCAGCCCTCTCCTGGCAGGGAGCTCAGAACCATTTCATCCGGCTCACGGGAGAGCCTCGCGTCTTGACACCCCTCTCCTAGCCCAGCAGCGGGGAGCAGACCAGTTCAAATGTTTCTCTTGGAGAAGGAGCATCTGATTTCTCCGTTTCTCAGACCTGCTGGCAAATCTTCCCCAGCAGGCAGGAGAAGGGGAGATGAGCTGCCTCCCCTGGCTTTACCACACTGGATAGAAACACGGTGCTGTTAGAGCCAGGGACCAGCTCTCCTGCACGGTCTGAGCTCCTGCAATGACCTCTTGAGACTGCTGGGCATCCACCGATGCACTGGGAGAGCACTCCAGCCCCTGCAGACAAGCAGATCTCAGGTCACACCCCAAACCAGCTGCATTGCCCATTTTTGATCCATTTGCTGACCAGGGCAGGAGGCAGAGCAGGACTGGCCACCCCAGCTACCGCCGTGCCCCAGCCAGGCTGCCAGTAACTCCAGCCCCTCAGTGTGCTGCTGTTCCATCCAGATTTATTACATCCCATCAAAAGACCAGTGCAATTAAAAGTGGCAGAGGATGAAAAGCTCCATGTCTCTTCCTGAAATGGAGGTGGAGCAGTTGCCTGTTGCAGGATACTCCATAAATCCCAACGGCAGCCCCTTGGAAAGCCCCCAGCTGCCTCCCCAGGGGCTGTCAGGGAGCTGGGCAGCTCAGGGAGCACAGGATCACATTCAGCTTCGAGTGAGTCAAGCTGCTGAAATTACCATCTGAAGTGGTAATAGGCTCTCTTCAGCCTTTTATCTTCTCAAGTCATTTCTAGCTATCGTCTCGGAGCCAAATACTAGTCCTATCACACCCAAGCAAAAAGAAAAATTCCTGGGTCTATGCTAATGAATGTATTTTTTTTCCTCCTTCAGCCAGATCACTGACAAGCAGCTTTCCTGCATTTGCTCTGGCCTGCACCAGGAGCAAGTAGTGCTCAAGCAATCCCCGATTAGAACGGAGCAGGTTTTCCAAGGTCAAGGGGAATCCAGACGTTCAGACCCTCTGAGAGGGGAGCGGCTGCCCAGGGAGGGAGGTTGTGCCCGGTTGTCGCACCAGCCTCTGAAGCCTGAGGATCCTCTGATCATTCAGCATCTGCTTTCAAACAGGACGAAAAGGTGCAGAACCACCCACGTTGCTCTCTACTTTTCTGCATAAATTTCAGACAAAAGGGCCGATCCGCTTTAGTCGGCGAGGTTTTGAGCGGTTAATTCCCTGCTGAGCGGCTTTAATGCTCAAAGGATGCATCTGAAACTCCTCCTGGCCGGGTCGGTGTGCCTGGAGGATGGCGTTTGGCTTCCAGCGGCGGAGAGCCCTGGTCGGGGGCGGCAGCAGCGAGCCCCAGCTCTGGCTGTTAGCAGAGTCCTGGACCAGATGTGGGATGCTGAGCTGCCACCTCCACCCAGACCCTGCGGCCAGGGGCCCTGGCCCCGTGCTGGCTCCTCCTGGTCCGGTGCTGCCCGAGCAGCCCAAGCAGCAGGTCCATGGAGAACCCATGCGATGCCGTTGCGTTGCCATGGCGATCAGCATTACAGAAGGGACTAAAAATAAACTTCGGCTCTGCAAAGCACAAAAGATTGTCCTGAATCCACACCCTGACTCAGCCACCTTCAAACCTGGGGCTGAGTGGTGTCTCAGGCTGTCCTCACAAGGGTTCCAGCCCTCCCAGCATTGCTGGGGCTCCTCTGGCCCCGCTCCAACAGGTCCCTGTCTCTGCTGTGCTGAGGACTCCCGAGCTGGACACAATACTCCAAGTAGCAGCACAGGGACTCTGGTGTCCGTGGCCAGGTCACGGTCCCCACAATTCCCCGGTCCGATGGCAGCCCACGTCAGAGCGTGATAAATTATGCACGGCAGCTTTTAATTATTTCTTCTTCATTAAGGAAAGCGTGTGCACAAATATGTTGGCAAACACCCTCTTCTGCAGCGAGGGTGATCCTGGGCCCCCTGGGGAGCAGCAGGACATGCACACAGGGGACAGTCCCAAACCCTACCCTGGGCACAGCCCCTCAGGTCCCTGTGAGGTCCGCTCACCCCAGAGCACTTCTCCATGGAACAATTCCCCAGCACCATTCCTGCTGGACGCCTGGTTCCACCGTGATGCTTACGGGAACAAAAGGAAGATTTCTGCAGGCAGTTACAGACCCTGCTTCGGGGTGGCTTTGCTGTTTTGGTTTGGTTTTTGTGTCTTCCTGCCCTTTACGAGTTTAGGATATCACAGAACCACAGAGTGATTTAGGTTGGAAGAGCCCATGGAGATCATCTAGTTCCAACTCCCTTGCCATGGGCAGAGACACCTCCCACTAGACCAGGCTGCTCAAAGCCCTGTCCAAACTGGACCCTTTGCCTTGCTCGATGCCACCCCCGCTGCATCCCCAGCTCCCAGATTGCTTTGGGGTGAAGCTTGGCCAAGCCTTTCACGGCCTCCTTACCTTGGAGCCTTCCTGCAGCTTCTCTGTGAAATCCCTTAAAGCTCTCCTGAAACGCACAGCGGGTTCTGCCCCAGAGCCTCCATCACCACCCAGCTATGGAAGGAAAACACACAAAATGAGACCTCTGTTTTGAAGACTCCCTCCAGGAAGACAAACCCTCCAAAAAAGGCAAGCCCAGCAGTCTCTGCGGGGTATGTGGGTCCCAAGTGTGGGGTGACCGCTGCCGCTGCCCAACAGGAGATGGAGCAGAGGGCTGCTGGCAGCGCTCAGGAACACTGAGCGAGGGTCTGGACCAGAATGTGCTGCTGCACTTTTTGGGGGAGAAGGGTTTGTTTCCATCACGGATCAGGCAGCAAATCACAAGGAGCTCAATTAAACCCCACTCCCATGGTGCCCCCAACATGGGCTGAGCACAGACACTGCCCACGAGCCAGAACCACCAAATCATTTGCCCCAAAATCACAGCCGCCGAGTTCATTTACTTTGATTGCAGGGTGTGACCGGTGCACTTATCTTTAAGCAAGGAAAAGGAGCGGTGCCCACTCACGCTGTCCTGCAGCTGATGGCATCACCTTACCCCTGCACACAACCCTTTTGTTCTCAGCTATGATCTCAGCTGCCTTTTTCTTTTTAGAGCGGAAATTTGAACGCGGTCTTGAAACGGTGACCTACTGCCAAGAGCAATTACAGGACAGCAGAGGTTTGCCACAAACCCAACTGCAACCCCAACGCAACGAGGGGCTGGAGGAGTTTCCCACCAGGATACAGTAGCCCCACCACCACGGGCATGCCCTGGGCAGCAACATCTTCCTGGTCCAGGATGGGCTGCAGCCAGAAACACGACTGCCACAAAGCAGCTTTTTCAACCCCAAATGGACAGTCCATTTACAATCGAGCTTCTACCTGTAAGCCCAGAAAAAAAAAAAAAAAAAGAAAAAAAACCCCAAACAAAAAAGCAAGCCACACTGATGTTCAAACATAATATTTTTATTTGTGGATAAAAATTAAGGCTCACAGTACTTTATCATTTCACAAGCAGAAAAATGTTAAAAATTGAGAATGGTGGGGAATGCCCCCAATACAAATTCCTCTAACTGCTGACATGTTTTACTGAAGACTCGAGGTGAACAATTGTACAGGGCAGCTACAGTTATTAGTTTGTAAACTAGGTGCTAAATAGAATTTTTTTTAAGAAAGGTGATCAGCGTATTATGTTTCTCTCCACTTCTGGCTGTCTGACACATGTGGATCCCAGAAAAACACTCAGGAACCGCCGGGATGGTAACACCAACCTTCTGAAGAACAACCCACCACGTCTACAATGCACGGCACTGGTGTCACACGGGGGGGGGGGGGGGGTGGGGGAGAGCTAGAGGGCACAAATTCCATTTCAGTAAGACATTTTTATTATAGTGCAATAGGTTATGCCTAAAAGTGTCAATATTCAGCTTTCCGGCTTAAAAAACCCAACAAAGTGTATTCCTAAAGAGCACAGGAATTGCCACCAAGCTCCGTTTCGTTACAGACGTGGCAGTGATTAGAAGATGGTTAAAGTGTACGTCCAACTCCGGCACACACGTAGCACACAGCTTAACACCTCTAGTTAAGATGCGGCTCCAAGAGGGCTTCCCAAGTGTGTCCCATGCAGGGAACACAAGATTTCTGCCCAGATCTTCTGCAGGTTCGTGGTCCAGAGGTACAGGAGTTACTGCAACCCCCCCGGCCCCACAGGCATCACCACTGCCACACGTTTCCTTGCGAGTTCCATCGTAACTATGGGACTGAGGATTTATTTACCCAACTAAGCATCTGAGTCAGCACGGAGAAAAGGTTTGGGTTTAAGAGGTGCTCTGTACTCTGTGCATGGTTTTTTTAGCAATTCCTTCTCTTTTGCCTACCTGCTGTCAAGGCAACCCAAGCTGGTGGCGGCGGCAGCAAGACCAAGCCTTCCCCCACCAAGCACCAAGTGCTACAGCATTAACAGGCTGAGGGATTTCCGCGTCGCACCGAGCAGTCGTTTCTTGTCATCGCGCCCTTTATGTCCGAGACACCAACAAAGTCATGAGAACAACCATCCTCAGCTTTTTCTGACTAACCGTGAACGTGGACTCCAAGGCCATCATTTCATCAGGGAGCTTTCTTTTCAGATAAGACAATTAAGACGATTTGTTTCCAGCAGCACCCAGACAGCAACAGATCCTGCCGCAGCAAACACCGACTTACAGGGGTTCTGACCAACAGCTCTTGCAGATCACAACCCAGTAATAAAAAAAAAACCATTGGTATTGATACTTTACTCCCATCACAAAAAGCTCATCCAAAGGGCTCACAGAGGCTATGATGGATGTGGGGGAGAATCACTATCCCCGTTTTATAAAGGGGGCAACTGAGATACCGATTCAGATCAGTTTGTCCAAGGTAGGAAACGCACCAGGAGCAGGGCTGCACAGGGGAGGGTTTTCTGGTCACTGCTCCCCTGCTCTCCTGTGTCCCCCCTCCCACCCCCAAGGGGTTTGGAGAGCAGAGGCTGTCAGGCACCATATCCTCCCCAAGGGAAAACACACCACTCAATGACACAAGCAAAAGAATGAATGTACACGAGTTTGCCAGTTCTTATAAGCAGAAGTTAAACTACATTTCCATAACGCGTAGGCAGTAAATGTAAGAACAACAGGAAAATGTGTGCAATCAAAGGAACACAGAACAAACGCTTCCAACCATTATTCCAGCTCACAAATCTATGCAGGTGGAAACAGAAGTAGCTACAGCCATGAAATACTCCATGTTAGTGAACAGTTTAAAGTTTTCCTCCGTAATACAATGGCAATCTTGCAGCTGAATGAAAAGCAACTGCTTAAAGTAAAACTACGGGCTAAGAGGGATGTGCCCGGGTGGCCGGTCGCACTGGGGAGGTACCCGGCAGGCACCCAGCAAGCTGCTCAGGTCACAGTTTAACTTGGACAGACGGCAACCACGGGACGTGTTCAGTTCTCAGGTGGGTGGGAATAGCCTTGCCTCAATGGCCAGGGAAGCAGAGGGGTCCGAAGGAACCATCTCTCAAATTATTGCTTACTTATCTACAGAAACAGCAGAACACAATGACGGGAGGGATCTATACGGCTCGGGAAGTCACCTCCGATACCACGACTCCACACTAACGACTAGAACGATCTTAAAGATCAAGCTAAGTACAATACATACCAAAAAAAGAAAAAAACCCTTTCTGTAAAAGCAAACGCAGAGAAAAGAAACCGTCACCAAGTAGAAGGGAAGCAGAAGGGCAGCAGGCTGCAAAGGGACCGGCGAGCAAGCGCCGGACAAAGGGGGCTCGCAGACCCAGGAGCTCCGTGCAACAGCTTTCCCAACCACGCTCCCGTCGAGTGCCCAGAAGCACGGGGAGACACCTGCCTGCCCGGCCCCGGGGACACGCACACCCGTGTGCCCAGAGCCGCTGTGTGCCTGCCCACTGCTGCGAGAGGGGCGAGGACAGAAGGACAGGCAGAGCTCATTTCATCTCATCGTATTCTAGCATCACCTTTATGGAGCCCAACGTTACTGCCCTGGGCTAATAACGTCAAACAATATAGCACAGGCTAAACAGCATACAACAGCTACACGGGAATTCCACAACTCAACAGTACCCACTACTCCATTTGGCAAAATATTTATTTATAATAAATCCGTTGGAAAGCAGTTGGTCACAAAGAATCCGTTTTACATTTTCGGGCGTAACAACGCTTTTGGTAGAAGTAAATAAACCGCCTCTTTTGACACGGCGTACAAAACCCCAAAGAGACAGGGAAATGACAGCTACGGTAACGCAGGCGTGAAGACGGGAGGAACCGGTGAGACAAAGGCAAAAGCAGTGGGAACCTGTCCGCGCGCCGGCACCGCTGCCGCGATCGTTTACCCGTACAAATCCTCAGCCCCGCTCAGGTATGTTCCCCAGCACAGCTCGTAACTGCAGGTCTACGCTCCAGGAGAGGAATCTGATGCGATGGAGCAGCTCCAGTCACTCTTTCACAGTACTGCATGTCAACACTGGGAATGGTTTCTGATATGATTTAGACTGCACACAGTACTTTAATAGAAAACAAAGTTAATTACTCCCACTCCGTGGTTCCTGGGGGCTTCGATGTCAAGTCATACATCACCCGCGAAATGCCAGGGATCTTCTTAATCTCTGCCACCATTTTTAACACAACCTATTGTGGAGAAAAAACCAACAACAAACGTATCAGAAGAAAGGATGTAAAAGGGGGCTGATGAAAGCTACCCGAGAAAAGCTTAAAAGGGAAAACTTTATTCACACTAATTCTGTTATACACAAGAGAGAAAGAGCCTGTAGCTATCCGCACATTACCACCAATTAAGAAACAAAATCAACTGAGAACCTCCAGCCCCACGATATCTGCGGTTACAGTTGGAGCGCGCCCAATTTTCAGCACTGGCAACAAACCAGGTGAAAAACGCTCCCCTCAAGGCAGCAGCTCTTCAGCTTCACAACTCAGTCCTGAAGGCTCAGCGGGCTGTTAGGTGTCACTAGCAATCATTTGCAGGCTTTTCTCAGACCATCATCTCCAGCTGAACCGTCATCAAACACAAAGCAGCAGCCTGAGTGAAACCCCTTTCAAAACAAAAAAGGGAGCTCTAAAAGGTAAAAAAAAAACCCACTCAGAGCCATCCAAAGGAAAGAGGTTCCACTGAGAGCTATTCTCCAGGGCTCACGATCAATTCGTGTTAGCAAAAGCACTCCAGATGAGAACTTGCTGATCCTTACAGGCTCAGCTTCCTTAAAAGTCCCACAGTTCACAGCAAGGCCACTTCCACGAAGGGCTGTTTTAGCGAGCCAAGGGTAAGTTAAAACACAGTGCTCTCCACAGAAAAACACAAAAGGCTTTAATCATATATGATTTTCCACATAAATACGTGTGTTTTCCACAACTTCTACCACCTTGTTACCACATTATTACCTAGCCTTAAAGCAATCATTTTATATTGTGAAGAAAGTGGGCTTTTTGTTTGCTTCTTTGCTTGGGTGTGGGTTTAGTGGTGTCTGGTTTGTTTGGTTTTTTTAAATACAAACCTCAAGGTCATCCTTATTTTATACACTGGAATAGTTTACATGGTGACTTAACCTTGAATTTTATCTTTTTAAATGGACAGCATCTGCCTTAGAGGACTTCACTCTCACACGTTTCCTAAACAATGTCTATATACTTTTAAAGGACGCGTAAAGTCCAATCCTGTTCTCCACTGAAGCTACATTCCCCAAGAGACAAAGTACTTGAAACTGAACGTGGATAAAGCTCCCCAGAAAAACATGCCTGACTCCAACTCCTAAATCCTTTCAGTCAGATGAACAACAAACAGCACAGTGAGATGTTAAACAGCAGGTCCCAGTAAAATCAGAAGTGGCAATCAAGGGCAGTTCTGGAAGTTGGGACATTGCCAGTTACTAATGCAAAAAATCCATTTGAAAATGCCAGAAAGGGTTGGGATATTGTTTCTTTTTTTTTTTCAATTGACGGTATTTTGGCTCAACTCTGCTGGAAAGTCTTTAAGTTGGTCAGACCCATCTGCCAGCTTCTCATTTTGTTACAGGGTTGTTTTTTTTCCCCCAAAACACCACCATATTCTTCCTAATGAGCACCATGAAAGGAACAAAAAAATGGCAATAAAATTCGAGTCAAGGCAAGCAATCAAGAGAGGGAAGAAAGCCAAACTGAGTCATCTACAAAACCAGCTCCTGTTGGAAAGAAACTTGAAAGCCCACGTTACCTCTTCTGGAACCTCATTACCAGGAGTTGCTGCAATACCAGTCATGAAATCACTCGTAATAAAAGTTCGAATAACGACGGATCTCTGGCAGGAAGGTTGTTTCTGCAGCGGGTCGCGATCAAAATGCAGCGGTGTCAGTATTATTGGCATCTGGCTAATCTTTCCGGCGTAACCTTCAGAAAATAGTAGCACAAAGTGCATTAGTGGGATTTAAAGGCACCAACATGATCAAAGTTTTGCAGAATTTCCCACGTGCGCTTCAAACTCTACACGCAGAGCTACACGTACACCTCCTGGGATCTTTCAGCTACAGACCCAGCAGTGCGTGCACTGGAACTACTCAAATTGCCACTTGAAATGATCTTCAGCGTTTGCAGGCGTGCAGAACAAGCCCAGATCATCTCAGTTGTCCCTGCAACGCGCCGTGAACGCAATTCAAGACCCACTTTCCTTCCCACATAACGTACGGCGGGGTTTTATCTGTCCCCATCTCAAGCCCAATAAAGAGCCGTTCTCAAGTAGCTCTGACATATTTAAGAGAAATCTGGGAAGGATCCCTGATGCTGGTGG
This sequence comes from Actenoides hombroni, assembly GCA_024336885.1. Classification (NCBI taxonomy): domain Eukaryota; kingdom Metazoa; phylum Chordata; class Aves; order Coraciiformes; family Alcedinidae; genus Actenoides; species Actenoides hombroni. The sequence goes on from WUAM01000083.1 coordinate 1,653,726, forward strand.
TTGATCGGTAACTCCAGACAGGTACCTCTCACTTTTGGGCTTTTTAAGTATCTCCTTCTGAAAGGCAATCCCCAGACTCCCCGGTTTCACTGTTAAATGACCTAGCATTGGAGGCTGAGGAGCCCGGCAAGACGGTCTGGCACCGCTGCGGGCTCTCACCCTGCGCCAGCACCGGCCTCGGCTGCTGGTACAATGAGTCTTTTTTCACCAACTGGTAACTCGAGGCCTATTTTTGGGAGTGATTCCTTCACACAAAGCTGAGTGTCACCAAAAGTTAGCGAGACACAGCCACAGTTTTACAAACACGACCGACAGTGTTATCCTCAGCCTTTTGAGGCTATTTCTGTACAAATTATGGCAAGGCAGCCTTGCCAGTAGAACAAGTATTTTCAAAGGGATATCCTTCGTAACTGGATTTATCCAAAATATAGGCACATCTGATGAACTGCTTCCCACGTATCACATCTTCAAACGTAACTAATTTAAACATAAATAAGTTAAACACCAATTGAACCTCAGAACTACTATATTCCCAGCTGCTGCCTGTGTACCACATCCCAGGCTGCTGCTCCCTGGATGGTATGGGTTTGAAATATCACCATCTGCTAGCCTGAAGTGGTTGGGTTTACAAATACAGCTTTTACATTAAGTAAAGAAATAGGAAACCACCACAAGGAGTGAGCAGCAGCATCATTAGAAACTTGGTGGTTACTTAGGCTCCCTTCTTTCCACAAGGCCTCCATGATTTAGAAACGACATCAAGTTTCTCTACTTCAGGCAAATACTGACATCATCTAAGCAGTAATTCGGTTGACTTCCAGCTGGTTACAGTACTTTTTGCGGAAGTTTCCACTGCAGTGAAGCACCACAGCTCCAAGCTTCAGGATGTGTCAGACACAAGCCTCAATCCCCCCAAATCCCCTAAAATTAATTCTGCTAAATCCCCTAAAATTAATTCCTGTGCTTTAGCTATCAGCTTCTACAACTTTCAGGTAAGGCTCTTGCCTGTCATCCCATTAAATTATCTCTTTTTTTTTTTTGAGACACTCAAGAAGCCTGCAGATTTTGACAGTATCACTGTAACTATACCCAGTCAGGCTCACAGGGACCTAGAAACAAAGAGTCTAATCCACGGGATAAGGCAAAGTACCCACCAGACTCCCTGAGAATATTGTGAGCCTCAAAATCAGCTTGACGTAAAGTGCTGAGGACTCCTGTGGTCAGGAAAGTGGGGGTGACATCTGTAGGAGGTTCTTTGACGGGTGGACCGAACACGTACACAACTCTGAAAAACAGGATGGTAGAAAAGCCACATTTTGCTTACAATGGAATAAACCAGATTGCCTGAAGAATGCATCTTTAGTCTTGTGGGGAGAAAATAAAGCTAGGGAGAAAAAAAGCAAAATAGTTAATTTTGCTCCTTAGCTACTTATTAGAACTTAATATAACTTCACGCATGCATTCTATATGCTGCCTTTGGAAATCAAATGTATTTATTTATTGTGCTTTGCTCGAGAGCAGCAATAGCCCAAATGTCACTTATTCAAGAGAATAATCTTTTGAAGAAAACTGAAGTACTGAAGGGTGTTTTCTCAGTTTTACTTTTATGTCAGTAAAAGTTAAGATTGTTCAAAGAAAACTCAAAAGTCAGTGTTCACAATCTCCACCTTCTCTCCCAACAGGAAACCACTGAAAAATACCATTACATAGTAAACCTTGCTGTTAATCAATACCTGTGTTTTCAGCACAGGGCACTAACACTGCAATTCATAAGTCAGTGTAACTACATCTGCAATAAAATATCTTCTGAATTCAAACCAGCCACAGCAGCTCTACCTTTTTAATCACATTCCTCATGTTTTGCATGTTGTAGAACAAAAAGCAAAGCGTAACATTGCCTGACTGGCCTCATACAAGGATTTACTATGATGTACTCTCACAGTTATCTGAGTCTGTAGATACAAATGGAGAACACTTGTCTAAAATCCAAAGCAGAAAAATATGCAAGCTTTACATTATGTCTTTTTTGTTTGTAATATAAAGGCTGTGAGCATGGCTGGGCAGAAGACCAACTATTTCAGTGCACTCCTCAAGCAATCAGCTTCAGCATCCCTATAAACAGCAAGGAAAGGCTCTGAAAACATACCCTGGTAAAGCAGAACTCCCAGAGGTGTGGTAAGCTCAGGAGGGTAGTATGAAATCCAAAAGAGCTTAAGGATGACAGCAATGCTGCAAAATCCAGCACATCCTTTGAAAGTGCACACACAATCCTGAATTTATGCCTTATTTTCTTCCCTCTGCCTTTGATTTAAAGAACTATCTTGCAACTCAAGATCTCACTTTTAAAAATAACACCTTTTTCAGTATCATTTACATGACAAAATTAAGTTTTGCTATAAGGAACTACAGGCAGTTTAATTAGAAAGCCCACAGGCAGGCAAGGAGGATATGCACTCTCCAGAACTGATTTAAAAATCTAAGCAGCTGCTAGAAAGAGTTATGGAATCAAGTATCTAGAAAATGCATATTCACAAGGGAGCTCAATTAAGATTAAACTGCCAAGCTTTGGAGCTCCCCTACGTGCCATTAGAACTGACAGTCCCACGTGAATTCCCTTTTTGAATTAGAGAAAAAAAAAATAAATTAAATACTGCATGACACCCCAACTCATCAGCAGGCTTGGAATCTTTCAAAAAAGATTTTACAGAAGCTACACTGGATGTTGCCTAATCGAGTAATTAAAGGCAACGGGGAGCTAGGCCATCAATTTGTCAAGTTAGTAACTCCAGGAATAAACCTGCTTTGATTTATTGCATATTTGTAAGCCCTGTGTGATACACCAGTCCAACATGAAATTCTGCCACGGATTAAACAGGAGTGGGCTTGTGCCTGCTAAGCTTCCATTTATTAAGTGGATCACTGGAAATGAAGATAACTCAAACTATTTACCTGTTGATGTTGTGGCACATGCGTGGTATGAGCCTGGCAAGAAACATCAGAGACTCCCAGTGTGGAGCATCTTTACTAGAGATCCCACAAACGTAGCTGTATGAACGACAGTCACCCTAGAAATTAAAAACAGTAACAACTGAACATGAACTTTGCTGCCAGAATAGTTCACAGTACTTTCCTACTCATTCTGTAGGCTACAGGACCACATTTTGTACCAACATTTAGCAGACATGAAGCTGGTGAAATCAGAATGCTGAGAGATACCAAGTGAAGGAGAAAGGACAGAGTAAGACAACAGGCCTCTCCTGAGCTAACAAGGGTGAGTTAACAGGGAAGAGTCAGAATGGAAAGATTCATATAAAGTGAGCAGGGCATAGGGACCAACTTTGTACTGGTATTTTCATGACACCACCTGAGCAAGGCCTGTGATCCAATACAGGAATCTGCTGCTGCTGTTTAAAACAGTAACACAAGTGGACTGCAGAGAGCTACAGAAGCCGCGTGCAAGATTAAGCGGCTGATAATAAAATAAGGGATGTAATTCAACACTGGCAGAGCAAAGAAAGGTACTTTACAGCTATGACTACTCAGTAAAGAAATCTTCCAAGTGACTGCACTCAATTCCATGCCAATGCCAGCTCAGCATGTCTATTTGGTTTGTATTTCTGCCACCCAAAACCAGCTCACAAAACCACGCCTGCTGTGAGCAGAGGTGTGAAAGGGAATACAACACTGCACAGAGCCAAGTGTCCCCGGACCCTGAAGGGCCTGCCCTGCTCTGCTTCCCTTCCTCTTGAGACAAGGATATGGGATAACTGGAAAAAGCATGGGGAAGGGCAACGAGCACGTTCAGGTGTAGGAAGCAGGGATTTTTGACCAACTTTGTCTAGGACTCCTGAGCCTGAAAGAGCAGGGGATAGGATTACAGCAGAGCCTGCAGGATTATGAAGCCTAGAAGTGACCACCATTATTCAACCTTAATGATGACCTCAGACACAATACCTGGCCATGTACTCAGGGGTCTGTTCAGGTATCTCAACACCTTTGCACTGGGAAGTGACAGTAACACAGGTATCACAGTCACTTGAAGTTTATGTTCTTGATTCAAGCCCCTTATTTTCAATCTTAAAGCAGCAATTATTATGCTTCACTGCAGCCTTCAGAAGCAGCTTTCAGAACATTTCTGGAATGAATCCCTTTACCTGCACTCCCACAGTTTTGATTGGTAACAAGAAGGCATTCAGTGAATGTAGGCTTGTAATCTGCATCAGCTTCTCCTGGTCTTCTTCAGTTGTACATGCTTTGACCCTTTGCAGCAAAGTATGCGGCTGTGAAACAATACAGAAAAATAAATTTTAATTAAAGCCCCCAAGCACTCAAAAAGAACATACACAGTGCAAATAAAGTTATTATTTAAGTAGCTGTTTGTTTAAATTTAGCCCATGTTTACCCCTGAAAACCATTTTAAAAATACTTTTCATTTAACAATGACATTCTAGCAAAGGCAACTTTTTTTTCCTTAGACTGTATGTATTTTAAGCCGAAGCTCTGCAAGGCCATGGGTGAAGCTCTTCTCCTGTGCTCATTCTCTCTTTCACAAAGCTATCATTTCATTTTGGTTGTTCACTTCAGATGCAGAACAAAGCAGTGTCTGTCACACTACACTACAATATGTTTTAAAGGAAAAGGAAATAGTCTTCAGTATTTATCAAAAAGTTCTGGAAGCTATTTTTGAACTTGCACTTTACAGCAGGCCTCTGCTAACAACTTTTCACCCCCTTGCAGTTTACTTCAAGTGAGTTTAATTGTTATGACCTTTGTGATTAGAGATGGAGAACTTAAACATCATCAATTAAAAACTTCAGGTTTCTGTTCAGGACATCTGGCAAGGACTAATTCCTCACTCCTGTACTTTAATTTAGACATTTAGTGATCACTGGGGCAAGTAAATCTATAAAGTTCCAATTACTTCAGGGAGAGAGAAATCTCCAGAAACCCTCATCTGCACAAAATTTAGCTAACCCAAAATTTATACACCTTTCAAACAGTAAGTAAGTTTCCATTTTCCAGAAACTGTTCAACACTTGCCATCACAGCACTAAAAATCCTACTGTACTCTACTGAACATCCTCAAGTAGGTTATACTGGAATGCCTTACTCAAATGAGTAGTATCAAACTTTTAGCAGCTCAAACCTCATTGCAGGCCACTACAGAACGCTCACGCTACTTCTACGCGTATTAGAATTCAGCAATTTTGTTACCTTCTTCACACTTGCAGAAAAATCTGCAACTATTTTCAAAATGTTGTTTGTTTCAGGGAAGTCTTTGCACACATAAGGCTCCTCAGCACATATCACTCTGATTGCTAGACCGGGACCTGCAATGCAAAGTTGAAAAAACCATTATACTAATTACCAGGAAGCTGACTTTCGACTAAAAAGGTGACAGCACCTGGAGCAGCAGGTCAGTCACTGAGTGCAGTATGCTTTGCCACTGTACCTAGACTTGAATCATCTACGAGGCAGAAAATAAGCAGTTTATTGCAGTTCAGTTTGGTACATTTAAGCGTTATTTACCTACACCTTCAACTGGCTGGTGGTATAACACAGCACTTCCTGGTGGGTGGCAAGCCAAAGCAAACAGGAGCCTCCTCCTTCCCTTTGCTAGGCAACTGGGATGAAGGAGCTGGTTATAACACACCCTTGAGTCTCCACTGTTTTTAAAGACCCCTGGGGGCTATTTGACCTTTTAGCTACTAAACAGAAAAGCCCACACAATCTGCCAGAAACACCTGAAGACAGCTTCTTGCATTGCATGGGCTGCTGGTGCATTAGTGCAGCCTACACGCTCTGCCAGTGACGACTACACACCCTGCAGGACAATTTTAAAACACAGATAGAAAAAAATAAAAAAACCCAACCCTTAAAAGGACATGGTCTTTGCTATGTTATATACTCTGCTGTTTTTTGGTGGAGAACTGTTGTTATTTTCCATGGAATCATTTTCAAAACAGCAGATGCCCCTTCGAAAGGCACAGATACATGCTATTAATTCAAGTAAGACGCATTTGACAGCTCAGGCAGCATTCAGCTGCTCTTCACTGGTAATTCTTGCTTGGGCTTATACAGCTAAAAAGAAACACACTTAGAAAACTTTTCCTTTAATCCCTATACATAATAAAGCTGCTCTCAAATGTTCTTCTCCTGAAAAAAGATCCTGCTTAAGCAAAAACCTAATAAATCCATCAATTTTTTTTTCCTGTTCAGAGCTAAGTTTTAGGCTCCAACATAAATTTATTCTACAGGTTAAGTATATTCTAAACAATACTGATGTGATCCACAGCCCTTCATTAAGTAGCACAGACAAACTCTCATACCTGGGAAGGGATGCCTTGAAACCAGCTCTTCAGGAAGACCAAGTTCTCTCCCCAGCACTCGCACTTCATCTTTGTGAAAGTCTTTCAGTGGTTCTATTACTTTACCCTTTAACAAAACAAACAAAAAAAAGTTTACACTCCAGCTTACACAGAACAAAAAGCCCCAGATGTTTAAGTCATAGCAGTCAGACTGGCCTGCTTTTGAGAGCATGGGCTGCCAGCACTTGTCTAAACTCTGGAAAGAAAAGCCCATGGGCTTTGTCGAAACAGTGGCAGGACAGAGGCTAAGACAAGGAAGTTCAAGTTCACACCAGAAGCATCAGTGGCTCAATCAGAATGGGTACAGAATCATAGAAAGGCTTAGGCTGGAAGGGACATTAGAGGTCAGGAGGGATAAGTGACCCATACAACATGAATTCCAGCTGGACCAGAATGAAGCTGTCCCAGAAGTCTTAAAACTACTCTCCTGCTAAAGGTATTTGCAGGTTCATTTTGAGGGTTAAAAAGAAAGAGTGAGGAAACAGCTTTTAGCTGAGAATACCATTGCTCACACCAAATCAATTCATGGAACAATCTGTTGACATCTTCCTCAGTATCCAGTGCTGGACAGTAACAAAATTTTGACTACTTTGGGAATGCAGCAACTAGAAAGAAGCGTAATAAATTGCAGCTCGTGACAATAGAATCTAAAGGGCCTCATCAGGACATGGTCCCATCAACAAAGGACAGTCACACCAGCTGGACACTGAAAGTTGTTCATTTTTGATACACAGCTTCACATCTGTGAGAACCAGGAGGATACACCAGTATCCTCATCTTCACTCACCTCTTCTCTTAACTTTCGAATCAGCTCTGTGTCATTATGATGAGTTTTGATGACTTCAGCTTTGCCACTCGCAACAAGGGAAGCACTTTCAATGAGATCAGGTCTGAGGGTACCCTGAGCAAGAAAAACCTCTTCAGGTTTCAGATTCATTTCTCCAATTACTTCATTGGCAATCTATAAGACAGAGAGAAGAAAGAGAAGTGTTCCAACCTACTTTTTAGTTGTCAGAAGGTCTACAGGAAGATAATGGATCACTCAACAAATGCTACTGAGCTGCAAAAGCACAAACCAAACAGGAAGATTAATTATTAGACTGGCCCACTGCTGAAAGAGTCCTATAACCCTGTGTTTTGTTAAACAGAAAATGGAAAAATATCTACTCAGACTACAGGAACATCACTGCCTGTTAAATATTCTCTTCTCCCTGCACCACCAACGCCGGTAGCTGACAGACGGGAAATGGCTCATCCTCAGCAAACCAAGAGGAGCAGGGCCCAATTCACATTAGCAACTGGGCAGGAGAAAAACATTACGTGGAAGTTTATGCAACAGAAAGAAGCAGCCAAGCAGTACAGCAAATCTAAACATGATGGTGGATCTGGTACAATGCTCGTGAGCCACGTTGTGACTGCTGACTGACTGCCAGAAGTTCTAGACTTTGGGTAAGGCACCAATGGCTTCTTAAAGTCACCCACAACTTCCAAGACCACCAATGCCACTGAGCACCCAGAGCTTCAGAACGAAACAGTCTGATGTGTAAGATGTATCTAGAAATCATATAATTTAAACCAAAGGGAAAAAACCAAACCAAACAACTAACAACTAGTGACACACGGTACCTTAACAAAGGTGTCGCCAATGATTTTCCTTTTTTCTTCAGGACTTGTCGTCATATTTAAGGTCTTGCTAATTCTTTTACGTGGAGTTCTGTCCTCATCCGAGATGGGCAGAGTTGTTGTACCATTATAGAACGAATGAGCTGCATTCACCACTGCACGAAATTACAGGAAGTTTTTAGCACAGCCAGAAGAGATTTTTAGGCAAGGCCACAAAAATATAAGTTGCACTCTATTGCTTTTAAAAAAAAGGTAAAAATAAACATCATTCCAGTCCTTTGACTATTAGCTGCATTAAATAAGGCTGTTCAATATGTCAAGAATTAACTGTAACAAAAGTATTTTATTTCTCTTATTAACCTATGCTAGAGGGCAATTTTTTTATTCACGTTATAAGAGTAGGCAACCATGTGAAAGTTGAGTCCTTGCTTCCCCTCTTCGGGTATAATTCACTTGCTTTATTTAAACAGTTCACAGGACAGTATTTCCCAGTATTTCCCCAAGGCCTTTCTGCAACCAAAATTAAATGCTGCACTATTTACTCATGGTACATTATGCCCCTTAATTTAGAGAGGCTTTCGATGCGGAGATCAGCTGGGAGGCTCTCTGGCATCTTTTGCCAGCACTGAACTCCATGATCTCCAGAAGGAGCCTTTACAGCAAAGGGATTCCCTCAGTTTGTTCCTCTGGCAGCCTGCAAGAGCCTAGGTTTATTGGTCTATAGAGTGCAAGAAGACAGATTTTTCCACTTACCAAAAATAAATAAATAAAGATGTGTAGAACAAAGTTTAGAGTTAGGACAGGGCAGCCCAACCTGGAAGATGCCAAGGTGTGAACTCCCTGCACCACTCTGCACCGTCAGACAGGTAGAAAGCATCACTCACCCCGTGCCACGCTTCCCAACCAAAACACAAGAGAATCACTTGACACCAGCACAGCCCCAGAACAGGCAGCTATTACTCATTCAGTAAATTGGTCGGGCAGTATAAAGCAGCTCTTGTTGTTTGCACAACACAGGAATAATTTGTCTCTGACCTCCTCGTACTTCAAGCACCGAAGAACTCTAAACCTTCTCATCAGCCACGACAAGGTACCCTCTGCTCTCTCATCATACTTTGCTGCTCAACAAGCTACTCCAAAACCAACTATTTGCTCCAAAAAGGTACTCCAAAGGCACCTCTTCAGAAGCAAAGACGGGGGCGGGGGAAAAAAGCCTTGAAAGAATAATTTGGGCTATAACAGCACTCATCTCAATCACCCGAATGAGCTCACAGTTTAGAAAGAAAGAGATCAAGGACAAGAAGTAAAGCTCCCGTGGAGGATCATGAAGCAACTACTGAGGAAAGCTGCAATCAAATGAGTTTTGCTGGGAAGGATTACTGACCAGCAGCAGCGAAGCAACTGCAGCACAAACCCCCTGCTCTGCTGTGTCCCCACAGCAGACACTGGATCTCAGCAACTGGAGCTGAGCGAGTTCATTTTATGTGCCAATCAAGTAAGTGAGGCTTAGTATTTAAGGTTTGACCTTTTGTGAATAGGCCGAGGTGGCTCCAAAATAGCAACCGTGCCTTGGTGTGTAAAGTCTGAGAATGGCAAAGATCAGTTCAAACCAAGGAAATAAAACACAAAACATACAATTTCAGGAGACTGGCCATGTCATTAGTGGTTTGAAGTGTATTTAACAAAACCACGGTACCTTTCACTTGAATCCCAAGCTTTTTGAGCGCCTCCTCCACAGACTGACTCTCTCTCTTGCGCATAAATCCATTATCTATGTGCACAGCTATGACCTGGTCTTGGTTTAAAGCTCGGTTCAGGAGAGCAGTACACACAGTTGAGTCCACACCACCACTGAGTAAAACCTAAGGGGGGGTGGGGGGAAGAGAGGAAAAAACCCAACAAAACACCACAACATAAACAAAATTTGGTCAGCTGTCTGCAGGGAAAGTGTTAACAAATAATTCAGATACAACTACAAGGATCAGAACAGGCTACTGACTTAAATGATTTGGAAGAACACAAGCAATCAATGTATCAACCCTACTGTGCAAACTCTCTGAATCCTGTTTAACGTGTAACCCAACGCATGACAATTCTGCATTTGTCAATATAACTGGGGTGACTGTGTCAGTGTTTCCATCAGGCTTTTGCAAATGATCTTTCAGCTTCGATTCAATCTACTTACCAGGACTTTTGATGATCCCACTTTCTCTTTGATATCTTGAATGCACTGAAGTTCTCTGTTTTCCACTGTAAAGGTACCACTGCATCCCGCAATATCATAAAGAAAATTCTTCAGGATCATTTTCCCGTTCACGGTGAGGCTAACTTCAGGGTGGAACTGTGCTCCATAGAGTTTTTTAGATTCATTCGCTATGCCTTCATTAGTGCAAAGAAATGAGCACAATAAAAAAAACCAAAAAAAGATAAACTGGAAGTAAAACATATACTCGAGAAAGTCAGGCATACACTTTGAGTGATTTATTCTGCCACATTTTGGCACAAATCACCAGTCAAAACTAAGGGTTTAAATGAAAGATTTAAAATAAACCAGGTGAATACTTTGAGATCTTAATAAAGTGGCTCAGCAAACTTAAGACTTCTCCAGGTCTCCCACCTCCTAGGAAAGAGACTCAAAGAGGCTCTTTGTTTGGCATTCAATAATTTCAGAAACCAAATTCTAAGGTCCTACATTTTTCTGTGACAATCTGTGCTGGAAACGCTGCTGTCAGGACCGACATTATTTTTGCTCAGTTGAGCATTCATGCAATATTATTAAATACAATAACGAGTTAATCAAGCTTTAATAATTAAACACTGTTTGTCTTGTACTATTACAGCACAAAACCCAAACACCGCTTCGGCTGCACACTACAGTACGTGCCTCCCTCCCCCCTGCCTTAAGGGCACACAGTATTTTATTTCTAAGAGAAACAACACATGCAGGCTTTGAAACAACAAAGTTAAATTTTCCTTAAACCACCAATTTAAAACCAGGACCATTCATTTTCACGTCCATTTCTTTACCGTGCACAACATAAAGCAAACACATACAGGAAATTGTTAAAAACAATGCACTCACTTTTGGGGATTAAGTAACAGAAATAGTCAGTTCCCATTTGGTTCTAACTAGTGCCTGCCATAATTCTTTCCTTCAAGGAACATTACCAAAAGACAGTTTCAGTGTAAAATAAATACCTGCTATAATGTTCCCAGACTGCGCAACCACTTTGAATCCATCAGCTACTTTATCCACGCTGTCGCCGTGAGTGAGGAGCACAAGCTCTTCCTTCTGAAGGCCCCTAAACAAAGATCAAAAGTTAGAATCAATTAAAAAAGGAACAAAAGACCTAATTACCTGTGTTTCCAAAAGGAGACCTTAGGGGTCCCAATAAAAGAACATCTCAGTTGAACAGGCCCATTTAAAATACACACAGGATTTCCTTCCCAGGAGGAGCTGTCTCCAGCTGTTCTTGTACAACACATCCATCCTTCATACAAGAGGTAATTTGTCTTAATGCAGAAGGGGTTTTTTTGTTTGTGGGTTTTTGTGGTGTTTGGTTTTGTGGGAGTTTAGGTGGTTTATTTGTTTTTGTGTGTTCTTTTGGTTTTTTGTAAGATATATAAACTGGCCAATATTGAGGTATCCCCTCTTTGACATGTTAGAGTCCATTAGGATACTCAAAGTCCTGCTTTTTATTTCAATGAAGTTTGCTCACTCAAAATTGTGTTTTCAGGACAATTTGGGCACCTCAGGCTCTAGGCAGAGTACAAAGTTTTACAGGGGAAAGTTAATAAAATTGGAACATAGTGTGAGTAAACTGACAGAATTAATACAAGGCACTTGAGAGTCTTTGACAAACTACCAAGAAATGTAATTCTAGTTTTATAAAACATCACAAAGCAATTTTAAAAGGAGGTGGAAAATAAGTGGTGTCAGACTTACTACCTTTCAAAAAGTGGATGGGTGCCAGCCAATACAAGACTAATGCACTGCAGAAGACAACAAGAGCTTAACGCAAAGATTCTCATGTCCACTTTATGGTGTCTCAATGAAGACGTGCTACTTTGCAATAAGGAGTTTGCACAATATGCCAAGAAAATATATCTGTCAACTGAGAAGTTATACCCAAGCATTTGTTTACATGAGTAACCTGCCTACTCATGAACACAGATGTAAAAGTTTTATGAGAAATTATCAGACAAGCCTGGGTGCAATTTCACTATTATTGTCAAAATAAGCTGCTTCTCATCCAGACAAGTCTCCAGACTGGTATTTCTAATATTGTTTTAGTAACTTCAAATGTTTATGTACCTGAACAGTGAACATGTATTATCCAGAGTAATGCTGAACACTCCATCTTCTCTAACGCTCTTCTTGTGCACTGTACCTCCAAATACCTTGTTCATCATCTGTCAAAACAGAAATACCACGTGAAAAATCACCACACAATCTAGTGCTGCTTTATACCTCAGTCTGACCAGGACTGACAACAGCTGTAGCCCTCCAATACACACCAACCTAGTTTTTCATGATTATACTCATTTAATATATCGCTTTACAAAATGATGAGAGTTGTCTTTCAAAATTAACCACTGGTCTGTACTGGGCTCATTCCCTTCTGCCAGCTCACTGGGGATCGCTGCCAAACACAACGAGCAGTGGAAATCCACAGAGCAGACAACAGGCAGAGATTTGCAGATTAATACCTCTCTACAGTGTACATCTACTCACACTGAGAAAGGGCTGCTCTGCACATCAGCGGAGGATCTGAGGCCAGTTGTCACAAGAACAGTGAAGCTGCTGAACAAAAATCTGATTTATCTATTCTTTCATTAAAGGGGCCTTCAATAGGCTTAAACTTCTCAAAATCCATCTTCTCAGCTCCAGAGAAGCAGTCAGAAACTTGAGTCTGTTCCATTAGTGCTGCTTTCATGACCCTCAGTCATTCTCACTGTATCAGAGTAGAACAGATCTCAACCAACTTTTTTTTTTTCTAAACCCCCAACTTGTTGTTTGGAGTTTGAGATCTGCATTTTAGATTGCAGAAGTCTAAAATAATGATTTTTGTTTTTCCCCTTGCAAATATTACTGGCAACTTAAAAAATATATTTTAGAGTTTCACCTTCCAATGACTTTAATTTTCAGAGATTTGAGTCTTCATTTGAGACCTAGTTTCATATTATAGTTAGCACACTTGACTGATTTCACTCTTTTATAATGAAGTAGCAGTGCATTAATGCACACACTTGATTCATTTCCATGAAGTCAGCCTTAAGGAACTCCCCTGCTTGAGGCTAGCTAGCATGGTTTTCAATTTGGTTGGCATTTTAAGGCACAACACAAATTTATTTCCCTTTAGAACAGGGAGTGCCAACATTGTTTCCATAATTACCAGCCTTTCTAAAGGAGTTTTTCCAGCCATCATTCAGGACCTTGGAAGGCCTAGTAAATCACTAACCCTGGAAAAAAGAAACAAGATTCACAAGCAGAAGTCATGCACCTAAATCCACCCCTTGGCTCCTTGGAAGTTTGTTTCTTCACTCATCTTGGACCTACTAGATCACTTCAGGGTCACGACTCAAGTCCTAAGGTAAGTGTTTTGTGGGAGGGAGGATTTAAGTACTCTTAAGGGCTATGCCAGAAACATTCCACACTTGAAAACCAAAAGAAAAAAAAACCCTTTTTCTAATCCCAACTAGACAGAATTAGTCAATGACTGCCACATTGTAGTTATGATGACAAAAAGCAGTGTGGAACTCAATCCACAGCACTTCAGGAAAGAGAAACCCCTTATGCTATTGATACAGCAGAGCCAAGAGAAGAATACACAGTATGCTCTGTTTACCACCCAGGAATTTCTAAGTGTCTTTTGCACGTCTGGGGCATACTGCTTATGTTTGAAAAGCAGGGCCTTTAGCGGCTCATCTTTAGTTTGGATCAGAAATGGGGCCTAGAAGGGGGCTGCAAACAAACGTATCTCTCAACAGCACCTGCATGCCATAGCAGATTCCAAGAACTGGTTTTCCTATTGTAAATATTGCCGGGTCGAACCATGGTGCATCTTCTGCATACACAGAGTTTGGTCCTCCAGATATAATGATAGCTCTGCAGAGGAAAGATAAAGAAACATTAACTCAAACAGAGTGTTTAGTTGAGAATCTGTTTGCTTTAAACATTGCCATTGTTACTCTTAGAACTCTATATACTCTAATATAATCTTAGCACAGATACCCTAACTTACAGCTCAACTTTGTTATGCTGCAGCTGCCAAAACCAGCTGATCACTAGAGGGTGTTTCATCAGTTTAAACAAGTCAAATATAAAACATCTTAAAAAGTGACTGCATTTTAAATTCCTCACAGCCAACTGTCAATTACAAGAGCAACAAGGTGGCTAGGATCAAATGCAGAGTATTCACATCAGGATCTCTCTACCTCATGATGTCTGTGCCATCTGAAGGGGAGTTGCATTCGAAAAACACACTCCAAAATTTCTAGAGCTGCTGAGAAAATGTCCCTTAATCCACCCTGATTACAAATGGCATTAGCTACAGGTTCTGAATTAAATGGGCTGGACTTGATGACCCCAGAGGTCTTCTCCAGCCTCAGTAATGCCGTACAAAGTTCAACACTTGCAAGCATGTACGGTCTGAAGCTAACACCTCAAGCCCTAACAGAAAATTAAACCTTTCCAAAGGGGAAGAGAGCTTTTGCAAACCACGATGATTTGCACGATGGTGAACTGCAGAAGCACCAGCCAGCTGGGCAATGTTCTGGCCTCAGCCCAGGATCGAACACGGGTGTACCAGACCCTGGACTCTGTACTGTTTATTTCACAGGGAACATCAAATTTGTTATTCAGAGCAGGAGACACAAAATGGGACAAGAGAGAAGCTGCATACAGGAGATTAAACACATCTAAAGAATGCCAGAAGAAAGCTCTATCAGAGGGCTCGTCATGCAAGCACTGACAAAAGAGTTCTTCTATTTTGAAGCGGTGCTGCACTTACAACACCCGTACCACCGGCAGACAAGGAGCCCACACGCTGAATGCCACCTCTGCAGTCAGGCAGGGTCCCTGAATGCCACCTCCCCAGCCCAGGCCAAGGCAGAGGGCCGGGCAGGGCCACCCCTTCCAGCCCAAGCGTGGCAGTTGGCGAGTTGGGACGGGCAGCGTTTCTTTCCTCACGTGTCGGGATCTGAGCTCTAGAACAAGCATACAGCTGCCACGGGTGCAGTTTTGCACTGAGCACGGGACAGCTAGTACCTGCTGTACACATACAGGCACTTCTGCTCAAGTTGGAGACACGATGAATTTCAGAAACTCAGACGCTGCTAAAAAGAGTCTGAGAACTCTTACTGCCTGCTGGTATTACTGCTTCTGCAATTCCACGTCCGGAAGCGTCTGCTGAAGTGCCATATGTACAGAACACTATTTAAAGGAAACATAAGGACGTCCAGTTTGTAGGTGTGGCTGCAAGTCAAAATAGTTTTACACTGTCCTATTCAGAAAGTAGCCTTAAAAATCTGCTTTTTTCCACACCAATTCAAATCCCAAAGTACAGAAAGGTTATCCAGTGTGCCCAAGTAGTAAAGAGAAAAAAAAAGATTATGAGCTCAGGGTGAGAGAGAAACCTGCATCTTCTCAACTGTCCAGGAGAAATCAGAATTAGCACAGGATGTAGATTTTTGAAAGTTTTACTGCCACACCATGTAATTTCCTACATACCTCCTTGCACTGGTATGAATATGCCCTTTTCTGGTTTACCTTAAACCACTCCCAAGACCTGGCCTAGCTTTGGAAAGCCTGTTTGCAGTGGATTAAAGGCACATCAGGAACCACATCAAAATACCAAGAGTAAAACGCATGCGTTGATACCCCAACCCCAGGGCTCGGACAGGGCCAGAGTTCAGCCTGACATCGGCAGAGCCCCCAGCTAGGGCACCTCCTCGGCCCAGGTCCAGGACCTTGTGGAACCTCTTTCCCATTTATGTCACGTTTAGATTAAACTTGTCACTAGAGATTGTTCTGAAACAGTGAAAGTGGAGGAGCTGACTTTTTAAACACAAGCTATAAATACAATTTAGCAAAACGTTCAGTCTTGCTGCCTGTCTCAAACCTTAGAGCAGCTCCTTGGCCCATTCAGTGCATGAGCTGCAACATGGAAACCTGACTAATCCCATGACACGTGACACGTGTACCAAAATCTGGCAGTAAAAGCACAAACTCGTTTCTACAGTGGTCACTGAACAAAGGCACCCAGGAGCTGGTGTCAGTATTTGTTGAGCTCTCCTGGATGCAAACCATCGAGGCTGTGGACATGAAGTGTACTGACTGACCTGGGTAACCGATAACCTGAAACCACCCCCCAACCTTGAGAAGTGACCTTTTGAATGAAGAGGTTTTGCCACGTTTTAGAGAGCAATTAGTTGGAATGACAAGTCCAACAAGCCCAATCATGAGACTCTGAAGAACCTTCAGTTGGGTAAAGAAAGGGGGAAAAAGGTCTTTCCAGCCCCAACCTGCTCCACTACAGCGCAGGTCTGAGACAAAGCATCAGTACTACGGCCCACACCTCAAATCCAACACCCAGGAGATGCAGGAATTCTTTTTAAACCAGTAATTAGGTGGGTCCATCTTTAAAAGGCTTATTGTGGGAGAATTATAAACAAGATCTGACAAGAGAAGGCAACTTTCAGAACACTTCTGAAAGATAAATTCTTCAGACAAGAGCTACCTGATAGATCCAGCCGTCCCCGGGTTTCCTGTTCTCAGAAGAGATCGATAAGTTCCTATTTGACTTACTAAAATACCCTGTTTACTGGTTCACTAATTATCATTGATTAGAAAACTGCAATTCTGCAGCAAACAGCTGGCTCTCCGTTAGCAGGCTCAACCGAGAAGCGCGCGCGCACCGCACTTCTGGATTGATACCAAACTGACAAGTAAGGTCTTTGATGGTTTGCAGACTTCAGGGTATTTATTTTCTCCACACAAGAGAGGCATACCCTGGCATGCCTAATGAAACAAGAAGATGATATATACAAAGTGTTAAATAATTGTGGGACCTTTTGTTGCTGCAAACAAGTGGTAGCTTCAGTTTGGTTTTTTTTTTCAGTTGCTTCCCAGGAAGTTTGGTATGACTGACCACAACGTTTTCAGCACCCAAATTAGTTAGTTACATTAAAAAAAAAAAAAAAGAGAAAGAAAAAAAAAGAAAACACATTTTTTTTTTTTTTAGAAAGTCAGAAGACTTGTTTTCTTGATTAATAGCTACCCTAGTTCAACAGGTAAGGCAGCCAGGTCATCTGAATTTTTGTGGATACATATTTAACACGCAACCCAATAAATTATACTTACCCGTGGAAACAATTAATGTGATATTAAAGGCATTAAGCAGCAAACAGAGAAGGTACAGGGCTGCACAAGCATCTCCAGCAAGACTGGGGTGGTTCTGTGGCTAAGCTAACGATGCGATCATTACCATCACTACAAGGAGAGCTGCGGCACAAACCCCAGGAGATTACCATCTGCAGACACCATTAGAGGAGAGGAGGAGGAGGAGGAGAGGGAGAGGAGGAGAAACACGGGGGCCGTGGCACGGCGGGGAGGCACCTACCGAAAGCCTTGCTCTCGGATGGCGAAGGCGGGCGTCTCCAAGGGGAAGATCTCGGACTGGACGAAGAGCTCGCGCACCCGGCGGTCTATGACCTTCCCGTACTGCGCCCCGGCGTCGAGGATGACGACGGCTCCCTCGTAGTGGTGCTGCCCATCCTTGAGCTCTCCCCCGGCGTTCTCGGGCTGCGAACATCGCTCACGTCAGCGCTTTACGGTGACACGCCGCAGGCCGCAGACTTTAAGCCAGATCTCTTAAACAACTAACACCTGCAAAGCTCGCTGCGGCCGCCTAAACGTTGATTTACGATTAAAACGATAAAGGCTAGCAGAGAAACTTCTAAAGGGAAAAACTCCCGGGTGTGGAAGGAGCCGCAGATGCACTGGCAAGGTGCAGGGGCTGTGGGTTAAGGCGGCACCGTCCCTCCCGAGCAGCTGCACAAACACGACATCCCCGTCCCCAAACCCAAACCCGGTACGAATTAGGGGAACAAAGAATGCTAATAAGCTAACGAAGGCAGAGGTTTCCATAAATAAGAAGTCGTAAGCCCTGCACACCACTCTAGCTTTTTCCATTTCACAGTTCCATATAAAACCCAGCACAGCCTCTGATAATTAAGAGCATGTGCCTTTTCCCAAGCGAAACAGGACGGCACAAAGTCAGAAGGAAAATGGGTATTCCCCCCCCCCCCCCCCCATCGCACCGCTTCATACACTGAACTTTCACTTGACACTACCTCCTGGAGAGGAAAAAAAAAAAAAAAAAAAAGGAGAAATCGAGGACAAATGTCTCTGCTAAATGACTGATTAAAAAAAAGAAAAGTCCAACTTTTGCAGGCAGCTTTCAATCAAACTGCACATGGTTCTCTCGGGCCCCATCGCACTTCAACTGGCTGGCCAAACTCAGCTTAATCTGAAGGAGGGCGAGAAAGCACAAGGACAGGTTTCTTCTTTTTTCAAGTAAATTGTGAAAAGAGGCAGCTATTCCATGGCAGTGTCCTTAACGAAGGATCTTCAGGGAAGAGCATGAACACAAACTGTGCAACACAGCACCCAGAAAGCAGTGTAGAGAACTTTCTTCTGATTAAAGAAGTGTCTTACTTTGAGGGTGGTTTTCCCCTTAACTTAAAGCTTATGCTGTTTCATTGCCAATTTAGTTTGATGAAGGAAAAACTGGAAAGGGTTTTACTTCTGCAAACGCTGCCTCAGAACACATCTTGAAGCTTACGAGCACTGCAGGTTTTAATTATGGCATGTTGGAGTTGTTCTGCATGTTTCTACCCAGCGAGACATCCTTCGACCCAGGGCTCCCAGGAGGTTCCCCCGCTGCAGCCTGCTATGGGATTTCCACGGGGGTCAGACAGTCACCCCCACACCAACCACAGCTCATTCTGGGGGACAGCATCATCCTGCTGGGACACGTTCTCCTCCACAAATACACAGCAAAGGCTGCCTTGGAGCTTTCTTCCTCAGCTACCAAGAGACACCTCCAATAACCATCTTCAGATCAGTCAAGCAGGGCAAGCAGGCTGGGAACCGCCAAAGTTTGCACTGGCTGAAGGAGGTTTTATCTAAATGAAAGGACGTAAGCAGGAAAGGGGGAAAAAAAAAGTGCTAAATCCCTCAAAAGCCTAAATCCATGTTAGAGTCAAGTTACTTAATGCGTTTCCTTCAGCTGGCAGCCTGATGGGGAGCTCTTAATGACTTTTTTAGTCTTGGGTTACACAACCAAAAGGGCACGTGCTGGAGGACAGCAGACTGAGGCAAGAACAACCCCTCCAACCCCCTGCTCAAATGGAGAGAGGTCACCAGAGCTACCTGCCCTTGCAGGGCAAGGGAGGGCACCACTCCGGCCACGTTCACCTAGCTATTTCTAACCCAGCAGGTCTCACAAGAAAGACCAACACCCTTATTCTTTCCTGATCCCACCCCGTGGCAAACACCACTCCTCGCAGGGATAGTTCTCACTGCCAGTCTTTGACCGTTTCAGAGCACATGCTGTAACTTGTGCCATGAAGGGACAGAGCTCTGCAGCCCTCACAGCTTCGTGTCCTAGACAGTCCACTTCACCTGCAAGAGACCAGGGTGGGATGGAAGGAGTCAAGATGCAAGCCACGAGCATGCAGCCAGCCCTTGCATGGGTGGGTCCCACTGCCAGCAGCGCCCCTCAGGCGCTGCAGGCCACCTCCAAGCACCCAGAATTAGCCCTGAAAGCATTGAGATGCTCTGAGCAGTTGGTGTAGTTACCTGGGCCCAAGCAACAGTCATGAAAAAAGAAAGAGCTCAAAGTTGCACTGGAGTAGATGCAGAAATGCTGCACAAGTAGATCTGCATCTGAAATGAACCTGCCCCTTTGTTCTCCTCAGCACAAGCAGGACAGTGACACATTCCCCTCCTTCCCAGGAACAAAGTCTCCAAGCTGCAGTTGCCCAGATGTGAGCCCTGGGCTGCAGGGCAGACCCTGCTCCTCCCTTTGCTCTTGCACAGCGATGAGGGGAACACTCTCACAGGCAGCTGCAGCAACAGCAGAGCTATCTCTTCACCATTCATGTGGCCCCGAAAGATGGCTGATTAAGGCTTCAAGTAATAGCTCATTGCCTGAGTTTCGCTGGGAGTCCCTTAATACCCTGCCTAAAAACCTCCGAAGTCAGCGTCTAATCATAGCATCATCTGAGGAAAAACCTTCTAAGCTAAGGGCTTTTGGGCTAAAATCCAGTAAAAGCAACACAGATCTCCTTACGGGGAGCGTGCAAGACAAGCAATGCGACATGCACCTCACCAGGAAAAAAAAACCCACTTAAATAATAAAATAATTCAATTGGTGACCTAATAACTCGCTGCTCCCTTCAATGGGGGCTTAGGGAAAGCTACAGGTTGAAATGCTTCTCTCCTGGCATGACACAGGGCACTGCCCACTGTCCTTTCCTCCTGTGAGCAATCCTGTCCAAGCCAGCCCCATCCTGGGAGTTCACGCGGCAACGGTCACCACACGGACTGTGTCAGAGGAGTTCCTCAGCTAAAGCAGGACCCTGAGGAGAGCCCGACTGAAACGCTACCATAAATCCCACGGGAAAAAAAAAGAGGAAGGCGAAAGGTGGTAAATCAGTGGAGGATCTGGCTTCACTTTACTGAAAGGCACAGTTCCAAAGCTAGAGGATTTTGAACCCGAATTTAACAAGGGAAACTTCATCTAATAAAACCCAAAAGGGCACAGCTGCCGTTCGCG
>WUAM01000083.1:1678498-1698467 GCA_024336885.1 Actenoides hombroni
CGGGCCGCGCCTCGCCTCAGCGGGCCCCGGTGCGCGGCGTCTGTTTGGCGGCGGGGTGCGCTCCCGCCTTCGGCCCCTGGCGACGGACGCAGCGCGGCCGGCCGGGGCCGCCGCCGGAGACATGTCGCCCGCCATCGCGGCTAAGGAGGGCGGGCGGCAGCGCCGGCCCGGCAGCCACCACCACTGCCTGGACGTGAGGAGCGAGGTGCCGCCCGCCCTGGCGCTGTGCGGGGACGGGCTGCCGGGCGGCGAGGCCGAGGCGCTGGTGCCGCCGGAGCCGCGCTCGCGGGGGGCGCGGGGGTACCGTGCGGAGCTGGGCAGCATCCTGCTGCTGCTGGTGCTGTACGTGCTGCAGGGCATCCCGCTGGGGCTGGCGGGCAGCGTGCCCCTCATCCTGCAGAGCAAGAACGCCAGCTACACCGACCAGGCCTTCTTCAGCTTCGTCTTCTGGCCCTTCAGCCTCAAGCTGCTCTGGGCCCCCTTGGTGGACGCCGTCTACCTGCGGGGCTTCGGCCGCCGCAAGTCCTGGCTGGTGCCCACGCAGTACGTCCTGGGGCTCTTCATGATCTACATGTCCACCCAGGTGGACGTGCTGCTGGGCGACGGGGAGGGCCGGGGCCCCGACGTGGTGGCCCTCACTGTGACTTTCTTCCTCTTCGAGTTCCTGGCGGCGACGCAGGACATTGCGGTGGACGGCTGGGCCCTGACCATGTTGTCCAGGGAGAACGTGGGCTACGCCTCCACCTGCAACTCCGTGGGCCAGACGGCCGGCTACTTCCTGGGCAACGTCCTCTTCCTGGCCCTCGAGTCGGCCTCTTTCTGCAACAAGTACCTGCGGTTCCAGCCCCAGCCCCAGGGGATCGTGACCCTCTCAGGTACTGCTTGGGTACCGCCGGCCTGCGCGTGCTGGTGCTGGCGTGGGGATGATGCTTCTCTGAGCTCGGACTAAAGCTCCGCTCAGAGCGAGCGGTGGTTTGTGGCCGTGAGCCGAGCGGGTTTGGTCTGTCCCCTGCCCGTGAGAAAGCCCAGGGTGCTGGGAGGCTGGCAGAGGCCACTGCTACATGTGCTGAACTTCCAAGCTTCTCTGGGCTTAAGAGCGTGACAAACCTGCCTTGTCATTGTCTTGGCTGACCTAAGCACTTTGGAGAGAAAGGGCTTTTTTTCTACCTAGCTTAATGATTGTGGAATGGATCACTGTTTAAAAGAAAAGAAAAAAAAAAAACCAAACCAAACGCTTTGCCCCTTTTTAAGGAGGCTTTTTAAGAACATCTCCTTCTCAGTGGAAGGAAAAGGATTATTTTTTTTTAAATTGACTCTTCCAAGATGGTATTGCTCATAGAAGTAGAAATGATCAGTGTTCAGGGTTGACCACGTAGCTGGTTGCTGAAGGAAGGCCTTATTTTAGTTAATTAAGGGATTTTTTGTTATAATTTTTAATGAATTAAATGGAGCCTGGTAATCCAGCATAACTAGCTGTTAATATAGGGATGGATTCTGTTTGGTGTTTATTGGGGCTGTTTGGGTTTTCTTCAGATGTTAGGCACACTACCTAGAAGATGCTTAAAATGCCATGTTTTGGTTGGAAGGTTGAGTTTCATCAGCTCAGCTTGTGGGAGGAGGACAGGAAGAGCTGGCACCACTCCTGGCTGCAGTCTCCAACTGAGCAAGGCTAGCAGTGAAGAGTAAATTCTAACGGGTTTAGTTTCTGTTCCCTCTCTGGTTGCTCTGCCTGTATCATCCAAGTGAAAAGATGTGCCCCAAGTGAGGAGAATTGTTGTTTAAAGGATGGCTTTCACATCCTGCCCTGTACCTGTCTTCCTGATAAACCCAGAGACCGGTTTCCAAGACTGCAGTACTCATTTTGTCTGTGCAGCCATCACCATTCTAACTGGTTTTACTCTTGATAGCCCTGTGTCTGGTCTGTATCTCAACAAGCACAGAGGAGTCCTCCAGGTAACCCTCCTGGTTTATCCGGTCCCTTTGTTTTCCCTGACTCTGTAGCTAGTTGGGTCAGCGCTGGCCTGTCTCTTCCCTCTCACTGCAGCAGCAGCCTCACGTCTTCTACTGCTGATGCAACTTGCAAGTCACTGGTGTAGTTAAGAGAGCTGGGTTTGTCTGTGTTTACCTCCACCGTCCGGGTTTTCTGTTGTTTTGTGGATTTTCTCAGCGCTGTTTGTGTAAGTGGGTTTGTCACTGTTAGGAGTGCTGTCTTTGATAAAGAAATGATCCCCAAGCCCCCCAGCACAACCTCTTTAACTCGTCCCGGGGTAAACGGAGTAAGAAAGGCAAATGACTCTGACATTGTAGGTGCAGGATTTGGGGTTTTTAGGTGGTAAAACTGGCTGCAAGAAATTTCTGTTCCCTTGTTCCTGTGACTGTGCCCCAGTTTGCTGTGTCCACTTCTGAAGCAGCAGTACTGGAGACCAGCTCACTGGAACGTGGCGAGCGGCTCTCTGGTCCTAGCACTGGTTGCCACGGGACTCGGTGGGCTGGTTCGGGCAGCTAAAGCAGCGGAAAGCTTCACAGTGAGAAAAGGTGAATAGTTCTGCTCCAGTTCAGAGCTCTGAACGCTTCGGTTGTCGGCCGAGCGCCAGTGCAAGGGAAGGGCCAAGTCAGCGCTTCGTGAGCCCAGGTCAGCTTCGAGTTGTTGGGAAGCAGCAGCCTCGGTGGTTGTCGCGAGCTTTGGGAAGTCAGCGGAGGGAGCGTGAAGCCGTCCTTCAGAACAAACTTCAGAACAAGTGCTGTGCCGTTCCAGGCTACGGTTCTAGGGGAGAAACTGAGAAGTGCATTTCACCTGGCTGCTTGTTCCTGCTTGCAGGTTCTTGCTTTGCTTTGTTCCTTTAAAGGAATCGCGTGAATTTTAAAACGCGGTCACGTGGTTGCTTGTCCCAGCACGAAGGAGGAGAGGGAACTGGGAGTGCAGGAAGGAGTTGCCCGGTGGAGGCAGCCAGTAGTAGCTGTGGAATGACTTAGGGCTGCTGTGCAGCAGCACCTGCACCCCCACCCACGCCTTGCTGAGGGTTGTTTCCCAGCCCGGTCCCTTCCTGATCCAGTTCAAAAGTTTGCTTTGCCCCAACACGATGCTTTATTTTGTTAGCAACAGTGGAGGGGCAGAGGCAACATAGGGATGGAGGGAGGCAGCAGCTTTGTGCTAGAAATTCCTCAGGGCAGCTGTAATTCAGCCCCTAAGTGCACTTTACTGTGTTTGAAAAGAGCGTGCCTTGGTTTTGTGCAAACTGCCTACAACCACAAAAACTTGGTGTTTGGGGTTTTTTTTAAACTCTGGACTATTATATATGTCTTTTTTCCCCTCATTTTGCTTTGTTGCTAGTCCAGCCATAGCATTGCCGTGCCGGGGCTGGCCTGACCCCGAGTATCTGTGCGATGATGCTCAAAGCTATTTCTGTTCCTCTCCTCACACGCTAGCTCCCTCACCGCCCTGAGAACGCTTTGTGCTATTATTGGAGTACCACTCCTGTCTCTCTTTTGTAGGCAGTAGCTGTGAGTAGCCTGACTCCCTGAAATTGCATCTTTTACTTAAAAATATAGGTTCAGGGTACCTATTTTTAGCAGAGGAGAGAGCGATCTGACAGCACTGGTTATGAGATCATCTTTACTCTAGAAAAGGGAAAAGTAGCTGGTGTGGAAGCAGCAGAAGACGACTCGAAAGGCCTTTTTTTCTTTTACACTGACAATGGTGGGATATACCTCCAGTAGTCGTTCCTTTTCTTCCATGCTGCTTGTGTTTGTTCTCTTCCTGTGCAGAAGAAGCAGCTAATAATTGACTAAACCTTTGCACCGTCTTTGCCCTTTCACCAGCCCTTGCTCATTACTTTCGAGTCACCATGAGGTTTCTGGAGCTGCTCGTGACCAGGAAGATAAAAGGCTACTTCTGTCTTCCCCTCGGCATGTTACCCAGGTCTTTCTTGCCTCTTTCACAAAGGCAGAGGATGGGATTATCTCAGATTAATCCATTCACTAATGCAAAAAGTACTTGCTCTAAATGACGGGTGTGTTTTTACTCTCAAATCTGCAATTCAGCCAATATTGTGTCTGCTGAAAATAGACCACTGAAAAGTTAGCACGGGTAATAAAACAGGCATACTTGAGTGACTCTACAGCTACGTAAGAGCTTTCATCAGGCCATATTTACACTCGTAAGTGTAAGTCTCTGTTTCCTCCAGCTGGTAGGTGGATATTACACAGGTAGTGTAGAATCAAGGCCCAGAATAGTTACCTGGCTACACGGTAAATCAGCTGGAGAGTTGTGGATGACTTCTTCCCCACCCTGCAACTGTTAAATCTGGGTTTCCTCCTTTATCAACTTTTAGTGGTTTTATGCAGAATCCTTCCAAATGTTCCTTTTTATTTCCATTTCTTCTCCATCGCCCTCACTGTGGGGCTGACGGGCAGCACAGTGGGGAAGGGGCCCAGTTTGCTGCTGCTGCTCTGGCCCCGCTCGCCAGCAGCCACGGGGCTCTGGAGCACGGGGCAGCTGCTGTGTGTAGCTGTGAGTTTGTGGTTTGCTTTTGTTGTTGCTCGTTGTAAGGAGTGTCAGTGAGTAACGGATTTGTGCAGTTTTTGGTTATTAGGTTTATATTTCTGCGTTTTAGATGCTCAGTGAATTGTTACTGAAGTGCTGCTGATGGCTGCTAGAAGGTCTCCTTTATTATTTTCTTCCCCTCCAGATTTCCTGTTTTTCTGGGGAGCTGTCTTTTTAATTACAACTACACTGGTTGCACTTTTGAAGAAGGAAAACAAGGAACTAACGCCAACAAAAGAAGAAACAAAAGGCATCACTGATACCTACAGGCTGCTCTTCTCAATAATCAAGATGCCAGCAGTTCTCACTTTCTGTCTCTTGATCCTCACAGCAAAAGTGAGTAAATACATACAGGAATTGTTAGGTGCTGCTGACATCGGAGTCCGGAGGGTTGCCAAGTCCCTCTGATGTGACTTATTTCTTAGTTTTGCTGGTGGTTGTCATCAGAGTTCTGAATCATCACATGAAATCTGAACCAAATATCCTCATGCTAAGCAGGGCTGTACAACAGAAAGTGTTTGAGCTTTTGTAAGTGTTCCCACAAGCATTAAAGAGAAGCTTGATTGCAATCTAATATTTGTTGGCTTGCAATCATTTTTAAACAGGCTTTTTGTGTCGTCTGCAGTTAGAAGGACAGAAAATGTTTCTTTTAACCTAAATACCGTTCCCAGGATCTGCAGGCCTGTACAGCCTACATGGTTTCCATGGCTGCTTGTTGGCCATGGTGGATGCCAACAGCAATTCAGGCACAGGCCAGAAGGTCATTGCTGGCTGTCACGTTCTTGGTGTAGTTTTGGCACTGATGCCAGTGCAAGTGTAGAACATGTCTCAGACCTTACTGGAAATCACATGGGAGACAGGAGTGATTTGTGCCCTATCACATTTCTCAATTTACTTAATACTGAGTAAACTGCATTTCTAGCCAAACCATCACTGCTTTCCTCAGTTTATTTTGTCTAACTTGAATTGCAGGTTGGATTTTCGGCAGCGGATGCTGTAACAGGACTCAAACTGGTGGAAGAGGGAGTCCCGAAAGAGCACTTAGCTCTGCTGGCAGTTCCAATGGTTCCTTTGCAGATAATACTGCCTCTGATTATCAGCAAATACACAGCAGGCCCCCAGCCACTGAACACCTTTTACAAAGCTATGCCTTTCAGGTAAAAGCTCACAGATCTCATTTTACAGAAACCTAGTCATTTGTGTATTCGGACCAAGCGCAGGATTCCCTGTGTAACTTCTCCAACTTCCAGATACGAGAGCGTATGTCAGAATTCTCAGAGTAAGTTGAACTCTCTGTGCCTTGTGCCTTGAGGATGATTCGGGTGGTATCCCATGTAAGAAAGCAGAACACAAGGTGTTTTTAAGATGCATATAAGATGGCATGAGAGCCTGCTCTGCTGCGGTGGCGATAGCTCCCTACTCGTGAGTCGCTCTGACCAGATCTGGGACTGTGTCAGTAAAATTCCATCCGCTTCCCAGAGCGGCAGAACACGTGGACAAGTCACGTAGAATGTAGGTAGAAGCGTTTGACAGTTGCTTTCTATCAAGGAAACACACTTGAAGAATTACTCCAGTTGTGAATAAGTCTTTCTTATTCTTCCAGATTACTGCTCGGTCTGGAGTTTGCATTTCTGGTATGGTGGACTCCTAAAGTCAAACACGAAGGAGGATTTCCTGTCTACTACTACATCGTAGTATTGCTGAGTTATGCTTTACATCAGGTACCGCGCTGTGCTGGGAAGGGGGCAGGAGGGTGTTTCCTGTCAGGCAGCGAGAGGATGACAAATGCTGCCACCTGCTTTTGTCCTGAGTTAGGCGAGAATTCCTCCAGGTCTGCCCTGGGTGCTCCGTGGCTATTTTTACTTTGGATACTCTTGCCAATATCATTGGAGCAACAATTCCACGTGCTCCATTGGACATCTTCCGTGGGGTTACTTTTAGCTGACCAGATCTGCTTTTGCTTCCCACATTATTTTTATTTTTTTTTCTCCCCACCAAACCCAGATGCTGAAATACACAGTGAGGCTGGAGAAATCCCACTAAGCTTCACAGGCATGATGATGACTGTGCTGATTGCACAAATCCATAACGTTATGTCATTCTGGTCCTAGGGGAAATGCTTTCTTGATTTTGGAGGAATATCATAATGGATCTGATCCAAATGCCTGATGCAAACTGAGCTTTGGATCACAACTAAAACTCATGCAATGCCTTGAGAAGTGATTTTTAAATGCTAAAGTGTTATTTTTAGTGGCTATTTTAGCTGGCCTTATACTTCAGTCTGATACCCTGAGTCATTCCAGTGTGCGTGAGGCTGGGTCTGTTTCAGGATGGCTTGAGACAAGTGGCCAGGCTACTCCTCGTGGGCAGATTTCTCTCTTGTGCAATTCTAAGATGCTGGGATTATTTTCCAGTCGCCGTTGCTCTCTTCAGGGGATCTCTTAGAACAGGTTTTATGTTAGGGTTTTTGGTTGGCATTGTACCTGGGGAGTCCTTACTGTCCCGTGGGTTTTCTTACCTCTCCTATAGATCACACTGTATAGCATGTATGTTGCAATAATGGCTTTCAACGCCAAAGTCAGCGACCCGCTGATCGGAGGGACCTACATGACGCTCCTAAACACTGTGTCAAACCTGGGAGGGAACTGGCCTTCCACCGTGGCACTCTGGCTCGTCGACCCGCTCACCGTCAAAGAGTGTGCAGGGGCCCAGGAGCAGACCTGTGCAACTGCAGCTGCTGCAGAAGTAAGTTTTGAAGGCTGTCAAGGTTGCTGTTCAATCATTTCTCGATGACGTTGCTTCTCTTAGTATTTTTTTCACCTTTGGAAACCCTCCCAGCACGTAGCTTATGCTTAAAAGCTCCCGCTGATTGAGCTAATCTTCCTGTCTGGTGGAACTGTCTTTACCTGTACACTCCTGATAACTAACATCTTGCTGAAGATTTGCAGTTGCAGAGTAGTTGTCCATTTCTTCCTGGGCTGGGGTGAAAAGCGAGCAGCAGAGGCACCAGATCAGTGCCCTGTTCTCTGTGGTGTTAGGAGGCTGCAGTTGCATTTTTGAGAGTCAGCCTGCTAAGTTCAGAGCTGTGTGGTTAGGTGCTCTGTCCTTGGCAGGCTGGCTGTCCCCCCAGTCCTTGAAGTTACATGGTAGGCTTTGGTTCCTTCTGTTTTTCTGGAGGCTTCCTATCTGGATACCTTGATACCTTCTCCCGTGATGTTACTTTGCTCTCTGTGTTTGATCTTCACTTTCCGCATGAAACTGAGTGCTGTGACTGGCTGTCTTCCCAGTTCTGGGGAGGCCTGAGGAAGAGAACAAAGAACATGCTGTGCTGCTGTACACAGCTCAAACAACAGGACGCAAACCTGCCTGGGAAGCAAGGTTTGAAATCCATCTCCTCAGCAAGTGAGAGATTGCAGTGGGACATTTGGAAGGGTAGAAGTGTTTGGGGAGGGGGGTTGTTGTGTTGGGGTTCTTTTCTGTACTCGTGACTGAGATTTATTTCTCTCTTGAATGCCAGGACTGTTTGGGATGTGGAGATTCTCTAAACAAACCAAGTGTTCTGGGAGTCAAACGTGGCTTGTCTGCACTGGAGTTGCAGTTTTTACTGGTTGCAGAGGAGAAGCTGCTTCTGCAGCGCGTGCTTTTCCAGCCTGTCTCTCACTGGCTTGCCACTAATTAGCTTCCCTGTGCCTGGGCCTCTACTGAATTTCAGTCCTTCCTCCTTCACCTCACTCCTCTGGTCTTTTTTCACACTCTCCCAGTCGGTAACATTCCACCAGCACTCCCTTCTTGTTCCTAATCTCATTTGCACATGTCTCAGAGTAGTGAAAATGCTGAACCTCAGCT
Organism: Actenoides hombroni; assembly: GCA_024336885.1. Classification (NCBI taxonomy): domain Eukaryota; kingdom Metazoa; phylum Chordata; class Aves; order Coraciiformes; family Alcedinidae; genus Actenoides; species Actenoides hombroni. The sequence goes on from WUAM01000083.1 coordinate 1,686,888, forward strand.
CAGAGGGTCAGCTGATTTGGGGATTATGGCAGTGCTGAAAGCTGAACAGCGGCAGAAACGGTCGTGTGCTGTACATTTAATCTTGAAATGATGGAGTTTGTCTTCCAGTTCTGCAATTAAAAACCATCCTGGGCATGTTTTGCTCTCAGGAATAACAGCATTTTGTGCTGTCCATTTGCAGATTCAGTGTGGTGAGCTGCAAGGGTAGTATTTCTAAAGAAGCTATTTGGATGGCTAGGGACAAAAAAACCTAAAACTCTTTATTGATGGCTTAGGAGCAGTGATTGCAGCTCCAGGCCAGCACGAGACAGCTGGCTAGCCTCTGTTTTCTAGAGTCAGCCCTCTGGGCCAATATGCTCCATTTCCCAAATGTCTTATCACAGTTTTGTTACTTTTCATATTGATGGTGAGCTCAAAAGCCTCCCTTACTAACTCCGTTAAGAAACAAAGATATTTAGTGGTAACCAAAAGCAAGTGACAACCCAGGGGATTATCCAGTGGCTCCTTTCTAAAGGTCCGTGTTTCTGTATCTCCCAGGAAATACTTAATGCATCAATTTCTGTTTCAGCTCTGCACAAAAGCTGGTGGTTCCTGCGTTACCACCTTGGACGGTTACTACGTGGAGTCCGTCGTCTGCGTCATTCTGGGATTTGGCTGGTGGTTCCTGCTCGGGCCCAAGTTTAAAAAGCTGCAGGACGAAGGACAGTCTTCGTGGAAGTGCAAGAGGACCAACTGACGCCGTTCAAATGTTGGATGGACTAGCAAGGTCATTTTAGGTTTATTCCAAAGGCATATCCCATAATCGATTAACAGGAATATAGGTATTTTTAAATGCCACGTCCCTGAAAAACCAGGGGTGCCCGAGAGGGTGGTATGTTTGTATGTGATACCACCTGCACCCCCGATACGAAAGCATACGTTCAGAAAGTAGTCCTAACAAACTGGCACCTATGTACTACATACATATCCCCGAGCTCTCGCTTCAGAGTCGTGGCTGCCGGCGTTAACCCACGGCTGCATTTCCATGTCGTGACTGTGGAAAGGCTAATTGTGCCATGTCTGTCTAAACGGCTCCGTCCCAGCTCTTTGTTATCAAACAGAAATGATCTGACGCGGTGAGTTGACCCGAGGAAGGATGTCAAAGGCGTTTTGACTTTGTAGGCTGCGTGTGTTGTACTGTGGAATTCCTGCTGGGAAGAGAAAGGTGAAATGTGTGTCAGTGGGCTTTGTTTCTTCGCGCTTTCTGAACTGTAACCACACCTTAAAGGATGAAACGTTTCACAGATTCTTTTAAATGTATTTTCTGGCTTTTATAAGCTTTAAAGATTTATAAGAAAGTATTTTTATAAACAAATTACATTCATTTAATTTATTTCTGCTGTTTCAAAGCATTTTGATTTAGATTCAAGATACTTTCTTGATGAAAAAAAAAAAATTGCTGTAAGGTAGGACTTAAGAGTAACGCACAATACTCCAAGCCTTAAGTCCTGGAGATGTTAACTGGAGAGTGTAGCAGGTAGTGCCCAGAAGACAGGGCTGCAAAGGGGGCACGCAGGCCTGCAGAAGGCGGTTGGTGTTTTGAGGGGATGAACTGATAGCGTTGGTTCCTCTGTGTCACTAAAACTCCAACATTTGATTTCAAAGTCGGTAGGAAAAAATGTGACCGTTGCCAGCTCTGGGTAAGAAAAGATGATCGGTGCCTTTGAAAGAGATTTGGTGATGACAAACTTGCCAAACAAGCTACATCCTGCGGTAGAGCTGCTACAGAAGTTTCTTCCCGATGCTGCGTCGGGGAAACATTCCCGAGGTGTTTAGCAGAAATGAGTTCCCTCCCGAGTGCCTTGGTGCTGTACAGCAAGCGTGCTGTACGCCTAGGGAGGGGGCAGCGGGACGGTGGTGGGTGGCTGTGGTGCATCGTTAGGAAAAAAAGAAAACTATTAAAAATACCTTTGAAAGGTACGTGATTTTCTTTTCCACTCTGTGTCTCTCGCTTTGTCGATATTTGAAAGGTTTGCATCCTGAGTTTGGTGTCCCAGGCTCTGGAGGGGGTTGTGGATCTTTTGTTACTGTTTGTTTCAGGAAAAAAGTCAATCCCTACCAACTTGTGACTGACTGAAGGGGACGTGTGGGTGTGTACAAAGTGCCCGCATGACGTAAGGAATAAGGTGTCCCGAAGAGGACAGTGTGACCAAGTGCTTCCTTGGGCACTGAGCCTGTGCCTCTTGTCTCTTCCCCTCTCCCATCTCAGTGGGACCCTTGATGGTTGGTGGGAAGCCAAACCCTGTGCACATCTCCCCTGGCTGTGATCTGTGGCCCAGCCACAGACCATTCTCACTGGTTTTTTCAAGCGCAGCAAAATCAGTCAAGCTAAATGAAATCACAGTGTCTTTACTCCCCAAACTAAAAGTCTTCCAGTTCCACCTCTCTGTAAGCACAAGAAGGATGTAAGAATGTCTCAGAGATTTCTAGTTGAAGGTGGATGCCTTTTTCAGTCCAAGCCAGATCATCTCCACTGGATTGACCATGTGTGAGGCACTTCTGTGCCTTTACAGCCACTTAATCACATCTTGTCCATACCCAGAGTTGGTTTTAACTTTTCCGACTTTTAGGAAAAACTTCTAAAGTGCAGAATATGGGAATTAAATTTGTGAGTGTTTTAGAGTTGGTGTTTACTTTGCAGTTTTGTTTTGCTCTTTCTGAAGGTGCCAATGAAACCTGCTGTTAATAAAGGTGAGTTGAGGATTGCTTATGGAATCATTTAGGTTAAAAAAGACCCTTAAGATCATCAAGTCCAACCATTTACCTTACCAGTACATTAGATGATCTTGACAACATCAAAACTAAACATAAACTCCCAGTCATCAGCAACGCATATTAAATGCAACCTAAATTAAATAACCGTCTCCTCTTTCAAAACAGGAAAAAAATCTGAGGGATTAGGGTTTTAAACCTATTGCTATTTTGTAACAAGTCAGACTGATTAGTTAGATTAGTTAGTCAGTTACTTATTAGCTGATTAGCAGGTTGCTCCAAAGAACAAAACTTTTGGTCTTGCTACTGTTTTTTTTCTCTCAACCTTATTTAAAGTGAAATAACAATTTTTTTATTTTTTTTTTTTAGTATTAGAAGTAGATGTCAACATCTTTAACATAAAACCCCCCAACTTTTTAAAAAGACAAGAAGAATGAAGCAACTCGGCCTCTTCTTCAGAGTCTGTTACTAAAATGGGAACTGGAGAAGGGGAATGGTAGGAGGTGCTGCTCAGGACCCCTCAGTTGCTGGAGGGGCTCTGTGGTCATACGTGGCCTGAGGAAGGGGTTGGATGTGTGTTATTTCTAGCAAAAGGGAAATGGCAGAAATTGGATTTTGGTAGGTAAAGGGTTCGTCCTGGTTTAAATTCCTGAGCGGGATCGTTGTGAAGAGAGGCAGGTCCCAGGGGAGAGGGTGAGGGATCGGCGCAGCAGGATGCAGGGAGGAGAGGTGGAGAACAGCTCTCCCCTTCAGCGCCTGGTCTTTCCCAAGAGGCAAATACTGGCACTCCAGAATTCAGTTCTGTCATTCAGCCCCAGCAGTGGCCCTGAGCCCCCCAGCCCCCAGTGAGACAATGCTGTTTATTGAGCCTTTTACCCAGAATAGGAACTGTTGCAAAGTCAGCAGTGTGCCTCCAAAGTGCTGTTTGGCTACAAGTTACTGTCTTGCTGAAAACAAGTTTGCTCTACTTCTATATTTTATTACTTAATCTTAAAATGTTCATGTTTGGTAAATGAATAACGCTGACAATTATGTGGCTTTCTTTAAATAAAATGACAGGGGTGATACTTGTCCACCTTACCTTAGAGCCAGCAGGTTAAGAATTGTTTTAGTTTAAACTTTAGATAAAAAAGTTTCAGTTCAAGTACGGGTTTTGCTGCCTTGGATTATAAATTCCCAACTGAATTGGTGCTTTTCCTGAAACCTTGATTTGTGACCGTTACTGGTATCATCTCATTTACTGCCTGTTCACACAGAAACCTCGAATCTGTTTGAAACAGAAGATTTGTGTAAGCATACATCCAGCTTGATGTCACTGTCTGATTATGTTCTTATACCATGTATGTTTCTTTAAAGACCATCCAGGTGCATTGACCAAGTGGGCATTGGGTTCAGCTGAGGGGAAGGCTTGGCTTGAGCCATTTGCTAATGAATTACAACTGTTTGTTAGTTTTCAACTAAGGGAAAAGAATAAAAAAAACCACCAATGATGAATGCGAATGGAACGTTCCAAAGTTGTTTGGTTTGTTGTTTTGTTTTTTCTTAAGATAAAAAAGAAGCCTCAAGATGCGCGAGGGAGCCCGTGGGGTGGCACCTTTCGCAGGGTGCCGGGTTGGAGGAGCTGAGGTCAGCACTGGGTCGGGTTAAATGCGAATTAGACCGAGCCCGGCCTCATTACGGGCACCAGCAGCTGCCCGCAGGAGCGTTCCCGCGCGGGGTTTTGAGTTTATTACGCCCCGCTGCAGGGACCGGGCTTTAAAACCCGCTTCTCCCCGCAGCCTGGCTGCCTCGCCCCGGTTCCTCCCCGCCCCCGTGTCCCCGGTTCCTCCCCGTGCCCGCCCCGTGCCCCCGTCCCCGTGCCGGCAGGAGGCGCTGCGGGCCGCGCCGGGCGGTGCCGGCGGCCATGGCGGAGCGGCCGAGCGCGGCGGCCGAGGGCCTGTCCCGCCTCTCCGAGTGGGCGGACGCGCACCTCGGTCTCCTGCGGGTAACGGGGCCGGGGGGGGACGGGTGAGGGAGCGGGGGCAACGCGGCCCGGCCCGGCCCGGCCCTGCTGAGCCGCGCTCTCTCCTCTGCCCGCAGAACCTGAGCAGCGCGATGGCCGTGGCCGGGGTGCTGGTGCTGGCCCGGAGCATCCGCATGGTGAGTGCGGGGGCCGGGGGCTCTCTCCCGGGGCCCCCCGCTCGGCAGCGGGAAGGCGAGGGGGGCAGCAGCGCCCGGCACGGGCCCGACGGTTCCACGCGTGTCCCCGCTCAGGCCGCAGCTGCACGGCCAGAACCGAGGCCCTTTCCTCGCCCCCTTGTTTGTTTTCTACCTTCGAAGCTCGTCCTGCGGCTCCCCGCAGCCCTTGGTACGGGCGAGGGGCACCTCAGCTCTCCTGCTGTACAGGCCTCTAGCCCAGAGAAATGGAAATACAGGAGGTTTCCTCATATCTCTTCTCTGTACTTCACAGATGGAATTGCTTATTGAATGTTTTTAAACACGACCTTTTAATTTTTTCTTCCCTTCCTGAAACGATCAGCTCGTGGGATGTGCTCCAGTTGCAGCCAAAGCCACAGCTTCACCTGTTCTTCCATCTGCTAAAAAAAATAATACTGTTTTTTCCCTCTCTACAATTTCAAATGCAGTTTGCTATGGGAGAACATTGGTAGAAAGCTTTTACTTCAAAATCTAACCAAAAAGTCTGAACTACAAGCGTTACTTTTTTTTATCATTATTCTTTTTTTTGTTTTGTTTTGTTTGTTTTGTTGTTTTGGGGGGTTTTTTTAAACCAAGGGCTTGTACACCTGTCAGGCTGTTGGAGCTTCCAGGACGAACGAGCTTGGACTCGAGCAACTTCTCTTCATAAAATCCTTCAGGCTTTTGGCCTGCAAGGTCCTCGAGTGTCTGTGTCCCTGGTGAGGAGACCTCACAGACCACAAACAGGAGGGTTTGCTGAATAAATAACCTGTAGGGTAAAGATCTCCGAGTTTAGTTGTGGTGTTTGGGTGTTTTCTGCCCCCCGAGGTGTGCCACAGCAGTTGTCCCCCCCGGGGCAGTACTTCTCACGGGGTTCTACCTCTGCACACTGTTGTTGTAAATCCTGGGTGTCAGGCCATCTCCAGGGCCTCCTCTTCTCCCTGTGCCCCCTAAACCGCTGGCTGCTTTGTTCCTGCGCTGGCCGAGCCTTTGCTGCTGAGCGGAGTGCTTTCCTGTGTGATCAGGTAACCGTCCCTTTGAATCCTCCTATTAATCAACGGCTGGGGTATCAAATTTAATCTCCTTGTGATCTTTTCAGAGGTGTACACCTGCTTTTGTCCCTCTCCTCCTTGTCAAAGCCTGTGCTGTTTCTGTGCCCCCTGCCCCACCGGTGTTTTGGGTCTGTCCTTTGCTTTTCTTTAAACAGTCTTCTTGGCTTTCTTCCCCTCCTATTCCCGCACCATTCAAGCCACTTCTAAAACACACTTTTCACGGCGAATCAAGTGACGTTCAGTATGCACTGCTCAAAAAATGCCAGTTTCTGTTCTTTCTCTAAGCCTTGCAAGCCCTGTAAAACAGGGAGCATCCCTCAGTGTCTGGAAAGGCTGGTTTCTGCAGCTGATTACTATGAAAAATATGTATGTACACACACTTGCTCATGCTGTCTAATGATAGATCTGTAATTTGGCAAGCTGTTTTAAGAAGGAGTTGGATTTATTGTGATTATAACGGCTCTACTGGTTTTTGGATTTAAAAAAAACCCCAAACCAACAAACCCAAAACTTTGTCTTGCTTTTCTTCTATCCATAGACAACAAAGTTTACAAGTGCTTTGGATATACCTGTGGAGTTTGTCAAAAAGAATGTGAAATTGCGAGGAAAGTTACATCAGATAACAGAGAGTGGCCTGGAAGTGGAACACCTTCCCATTAGCGTTCCTTTCATTACATCGATACAGAGCAAATGTGAGTAAAAGGATGTGAAGACCGAGGGTAGGAGTGAAATGTTGTTCTTAACGCACAGAGAACTTGAGGGGCATGCTGGCCAGGGAGGGTGAAGGTACAATTCCAGCTCTGCCTTTTGGTCTTTCTGTACTTGCCAGGTGGGGAAGCTGGGGGTTATCACTGTAGATAATCTCTCTCTGTGAGGAGACCTGTACACATTGCTGGCCAGTAGAATATTTGTATTAATGAACATCATTGTGGTTGATGTTTTTCTGGAGGCCAAAGCTAGCACACCGCTGGTCATCTGCTTGCATGGCTCATCTTCCTGGCACAGAGACCCTACTGGGAGGACGCTTTTGTTCAGGGATGAGGACTTGTACACACAAACCCATTGTACTGGATGTTTTTTCTGTGTCTACACAGAACTGTCCATCGAGTCTGAGTCACACTTCTGCTTTGCAAGTAAATACCTGCAGGCGCTGGTGCCTCTTGCCTATTGTTTGTGTCCCTTCAGATAAAGTGATGGGGACTGATAATGAAAGCAGCTCTATTTGTATGCAAAATAAACCAAACCAGCTTAAACCACTTACAAAATCTCAATTATTTATTTTTTTTTACTGAAGGAGAGATGAGACCAAATTCTTATTTGTGAACAAACAGTGCTTTGGGGAACTGAAACAGATTGTTTTTCTTTTCATTCTAAGTCCATGGGAATAAATCCATTGCCAACAGCTGAGGGTCTGTGCAAAGCATGAAATTGCCTTTGCTGCAGTGAGTTACAAAGTTCTGTCTTTCTACAACCAGGGCAAGCGAAAGGTCTTCTGCTGGTGAGGCTGGCCGGAGTGGAGCTGGCTCCGAGTGGCATGGCCTGGCTGCAGCAGGAGCTGAAACCCAAACAAATGGTGTGGTTCCAGCTTCTCGGGAGGGAGGACTTGGTGCTCGAGTGCCTCGTGTTAGTAAATAAGGTAAACACAGTGACAAAACCTGGCTTTATCTGCAGTTCAGAGTTGTGACTGGTTATGCCATGTGGTTATCTCAGTACCTTTAAGAAATGCTGTTATTTATAATTCATCTGCATGGAGTAGGAGTTGTAAATGTTGCATTTGTCAGTCTGATTTCACAGGCAGTATTTTCACCGACCGGTTGTTGACGTGAGTGTTCTTCTGTCGGGTAGTTCTACGTTGTATCCTGTAGCTCTGATTACCCCCATGTTTACCCCATCATGTGCTCCCTCTCAAACATCTTCTACTGGGATTAGGTTTTAACAGACAAACAGAGTCTTCTGAACTTTCAGCTCTTTCCGCCAGAGCGTAGATTGAGCCCTAAGTAAAGCTTGTGTCTCAGGGGAAGTTCACACTGAAAATAGTGAAACTGTTTTAAAAGTGAATGTCACCTTTATTGTGCCTTTCCATAGGGTCGATTTCTCAGCGTGTGCCTGAATGAAGAGATCTTGAGGCAAGGCCTTGGCAGAACAGCCCGCATCGAAGGGCTGCATCACGAATCCCGCCTGTACTGGAAACTTCACAGAAGGCTCCTTCGAGCAGAGTTAAAGGCCTTGAGGAAACAGAAAGGAATATGGGAAGAGGAAAGCTCCTCCGAAAGAATCGGAGAGCGGTTAAGCAACAGTAAATTCGTCCAGACGCTGAAACAGTTGGCGAGCTGGTTAAGAAGCTCTATTGGAAGGTAAAAGGTGGGCCTTGCTCGGGGGGTGACAGTCACCTGTGTTACGTGCTCTGTGCCAAGCACAAGCTTAGGATGAAAACCAGGGCCCTGATCCTGAGGGTCCTTGTTTTGAACAAATAGCCCAGGAATCTTCCTAACGCCATATTGTATAATCCAGGGGGGAGCAAGCTTTAGTAGGAGTACGAAACCCACAAATAAGAATGTTCTGAAGCCAAATAACATCCTAAATTAGTTGTCCACCTGCCCAAATACCCACCCGGCTGTGTCAGCCAGCTGACTGTCTAGTTCTGAAGAGGCGCAGGGTGTGAGTTCACAGCGCGCGGCCTTAAACGCTCCTCTGCTACAGGTCGTTGCTGCCTTGGTTACAAAGCTCTGTTTCAGACCTTTGCAGAGCTTGCAGTGGGTGTTTACACGGGAGCATTTTGGTTGGATTTCTATTCTCAGAGTACTTTTGTGTATAATTTGTGTTTTAAAAATCTTTTTTCACCTTGAAGAATGGGTTGCGTTGCTCCTGATCTAAAAGGTGATTTGTTACGGCTGATCGTAAAGTGCTGGTAAAGTCACAACTACAGTTACTCAGAAAAAAAACATAAATCATTTACTATATCAAAGAAGATAAATTAAAATGTCAGTAATCCAAATTTTTTTATGACATTTAATTGAACAAGAAAAAATTGTTATTTCTGATAGTCCTACAAATACCTAAAATGAAGACTTTAACTTGTAGTTTGAAAAGGTGGAACATACTGTGCTAAGTTCTTAAATTCTCATTCTTGCTTTTATTGTTGAAAGACGTTAAGTATATGAGAGTGTGTTGGTGTTAAATATCTCAGAGTGTGTTATTTATGTTGTAAATATTCTCAGAATAAAGACTGAATTTATGTTCATGGTTGCATGTTTTACATATCAAGCACTTGACCTTTATTTAACCTCCCACAACCCCAATATTTGTTTAAAGTGAAGTGTTTCACAGATTTTCCTTCTTTCTCTGTGATTCCTCAACAATCAAATTCTGGGGAGAAGACCGTGGTGCAAAAAACATCTTCAGAGCTGAGCGTTGCTCGTCAGACAATTAGACATCGTGTCATTTTTCTCTGCTGACTTCAGGGCAAAATTGTGAATCCTGAGATGCTAAAAAAAACTAAAGAGAAGCAGCTTTTCCTCGGGTAAGAACAGATGTCAGTGCTTCTTTACAACTTTTGTAGCTTAAAGTTGACTTTTAACCCGAAACTACACATTCATTCTCAGCAATAATCCATTTCTCGTGGGGGTTTATAGGTTCCTACATCTAGTAGGTAGAAAGAGCTTTTTCCAAACTGAGCCTGATTGTATAGTAAGGATGGTTTGGATGTGTGGGGTTGGGTTTTTTCTGTAATTAAATACAACTCTACCTGGGCTTTGCACTTCTATTTTGTAGATGGGTCATAGGAGGATACATCACAAAAGTCCACTGTAAAGCTGAGAGAAAAGTCTGAGGAAACTGCATTTCTAGCAAGCAGAGGTGAGGTGTGGGCGAATACGAACCGAGTTCCTTCCTTCCCAGTCTTGCCTCAGCCCATTTTACCCTTGATGAAGCACTACAGAAAGGCAGTAGAGATTTTTCTAAGTTACAGCAAAGAGCTGTATCCTTTCCATTAGGCTGTGACTTGAGAAGGGTTTTTAAAGGTGGCAATACAGCTGTTTTATCACTTATGTTGAGAAAGCCTCCCCTTGGGCTGAACTAAATGTTTCAAGTTCCCTGTACTGGTGACAGGGAGATAGTCCAACAGAAATAATTCCAGAAGGAACTGTGTGGAGGGACATGGAAATCTTTGAATTCAGGCCTCTCGACTTTTTTCATGTTTGTTGCACAAGGCGAGAGGTTTTTGTGATGTGCTCTCACTATAGTTCTTTGTTAGCATTCAAACCCAGGGAAGCACCTTTGCCTACGGATCTGTAACGCACACCACGAGTCTTGCAGGCAGTAACCCACGGGTGTGGGCTTTGAGATTGCAGCGACAACTGATTTCATGACAGTCAACTGCTGTAATTGTTCGTTAATACTGTTTTCCTTATCGTCCAGGGCTTATCTCTTTCAAAACAAACAAACAACGCACCCGTCCCTGTCAAAAAAAGCACAAGGGGGTTCAAAGCTGTGTTTTCCATCTGTGCCGGGCTTGAGAGGTTACAGATCTTGTCTCTGTGGGAGGCCTGTCTATGGAAAAACCGGTAATGGGAGTAGAAACAAACAGCTCTGCAGAACCGAGCTGGGGAAGTGTCTGGGAGGTCAGGGGAGGAAAAGCCCTTTTCTCCACTATTTAAAGACACGTCCTAGGCTCTCTCGGAGGAGCACGGTCCCATTCCCTGAGCCACAGCAGCAACAGGCATCAAGAGTCTTTCCAAGCAGAAGATGCAGTTCTTGGGCGATTGGGAAGAAGAATTAAGCTCTTCAGCTCTTGTGCCTTTGTCCCTGCAACTCCGAATACACTGTGAGCAACACAATGTCTTAAAAGAAGATCGTAAGGAGGGAAAGAAGATGCCTCCAAATGGCCCACTAAGAAAAATACCTCCAGCGTCGTCCAGGCTTTTTATGGCTGGGGAGGCACGTAGGGCAAATGGCTGTCATAAACACAACCGGCCTTCCCAGCCCTGGGTGCCCCTTCCTGACGGGCTGAGAGCAGCTCTGCCCTGCACAGTGAGGCCTCGGGCAGCGGGGGGCCCTTCCCCAGCAGACCTCCCTCCTTTGTGCCGCTCGCCCGCTCTTCTCCCAGCCCGTCTGACCTCGTGCCTCTTGGGCCTCCGTAAAATGCTCCTCACTCACCCAGGGACCGTCAGATATAAAAAGTTGTAATTCCGAAAGCAGAGATTCAGACTTAACCTCCTCAGGCCAGGAGGAAGCCCCGAGCTTTCGGTGTCCGCCGGTGCACCGTGTACCAGGGAACCCAGGGCTGGGCAAGCACCGGCTATCGCTGTCCTGCCGGTAGCCAACGCGGGCGAACAGCCCTTGGGCTTCGTCGTAGATTTTTAAAGGGACAAAAGCCCCAAAAGTCAGTCAAACCCGATGCTTTCCCTCCCTCCCGCCGGGTGAGCCCGGCCTGCTCGCGGGACGGTCCCTGACCGCTCTCTCCGGCTCCCGGGGACGGCAGGCCCCCCCCTCGCCGGGGCCGCCAGGTCCAGCCCCGGCTTGAAGGGAGGCGGGCGGGCAACGGAGGGGGGGGCGCGAGAGCCGCCGCGGACGGCAGGTCTACCCGCCGCCGGGGACGGCAGGT